>JBCNYG010000024.1:29090049-29130810 GCA_039654305.1 Porochilus rendahli
CACACACACACACACACACACACACACACACACACACACACACACACACACACACACACACACACACACACTGTACCCCCACACTGGCAGCGCAGACCATCTGGTGTGAGCAGCACGACGTTAAAGCATGGTTAGTCAGCCTTGGGTGGATCTGAGACATCTGAGGATTCTTATCATTTCAAACTCAGAAAATGTTGGTAAGGCATTCGGTGGTGGACGAACAAATACTGTTTTATAAAAGATTACAAAGCAACAAGAAAGTGTTAAGGAAAGCTCGATATTAAGCTATAGCTGGGTTTTAATTTGGTCATGATTCTTCATACACATTTTTTAAAACTCCAGTTATGAGTAAAAAACCTCTAATCGATAAGTCTGTGAAAACTTAAATACGTGTAAATACAAGTGTTAGTATTTACTGTAATACACGACCCTTCTAAATAAAAATGACCTACAGACAGTTCAAATCAATAATCATTAACAACGACAGCGGGACACACAGATGTAAGGAGAAGCTGCACAAGTGTGTCCTTTTCTGTACTGGATGTTTCGGGGTGCTCAGAAAAAAAAAATCATGCACTTTAACAGTCACCCAAGATTAAACCGTCTTTGTCATTATGTTCACACATGATGAAATTTTGTATGAGACACTCAGCTTTAAAAGGAACAATCAAGGCCATAAACTGCAATTAACACCTTCAAGAACAGACGAAAACACAAACAAAAACCGAAAAAATAAACAAAAAAAGCCGGGAGATCCGAGCCGCTGCAAGTAAACACACCGCCACCGTCTTTCTTTCAATTTATTTTTATAATCAATACTGATATTTGTGTAACAATCTGATTAGAAACACATCATTTTTAGAGTAATAAATATGTAACCATGTAATCAATAACAGTTCAGGGAGTATTTTAAGGCATTAAGCCTCTCAGGAAATGAAATCATTCATAAGTGCTTGAAAATTCAAAAGAAGCACACACACAGGAAATGACTTGCAGCGATGTGGTGATGAGGAACCATGTAAAGTCAAAGAAAGTCGGCAGAGGTGTCGCGTATGCAGGCAAAATAAACACTAACAAAGTCAAGCTGGTGGGTACGGAGTTATAATGCTCTCAACTTTAAGGAGACTACAGTCAAAGCTACGATACTGTGGAATAACATATGATGCCTGTTAGCAAAACATTTAGCCTAACCCAAAGGTCCCACAGATACGTGATAACAACGGCTGACACTACTGTCGGCATTCTGGTGGATTTAATAGGCAATCTGTTGCAAACCTGAGTGGAGGAAATTCGTAATTAAAGACACGTTCGTCAGTTGGGGTTTAAAAAGTTTAAGTGATCCAGCGCAAATTTCATCACATCCAAACCTTCCGGGAATGGAAAAAACGCCCACCCAGTTCTCTAGGTAGTGACCCAGCTCTCGAGTACTCCGATGGAACACTTACGGAAGGCACAAATTGGTCTAATGTCATCTACCAGGAAGTAATTCCCACTATAAAAGACCAAGCCTTAAGGTAAAGATATCCATGACTTTAGTATTGACGCACCAAGACTTCAGAACTGTTATTTCAGTGGCAGAGTCATTTTTCCTTTTTAACACTGATCTGATTTTCAATAGGAACAATTATTAAAAGGCAAGTCACTCTGCTCACAATATCTCATCAGTTAACAGGGCATATAGTGCTCTTAACAAAACGTTACAAAATGAGGGGAAAATTGTATAATATTTATATTGATAAACTGCACAATCTGTGAACTTAAGGAAATGAAATGAGTAAATTTTCTACTGAAGCTCTGTTCATAAGCATATAACTAGTTTCAATCCAATGCACAAACTGTAAACTGCTGCAGCTAAATGTGAAATAGTCACGAACACCCAGAATCTCCTCCCATTATTCATCTATACACTAACATCACCATACACAGAGATCTGACCCACAGAGCTGTGCAGAGCAGGGATTCTTTTTTTTTTTTACTCTGAATGTGAGCGCTCATGACACAGATTAGGTTCATAGAAGCCAAGGTCTCGTCTAAAGACTTCTCGACTTGTCAGCCGAGCTGAGAGAATGAGAGATTTAACTTATAGTGACTACGCTGCCGATTTGTCACATTAACAAGAAAATCAATATTTAAGTGCTTCACTAGTTCGCTCACTCTGAGCACTAGTTTTATAGACTCTTCAGTGAAACCTGTTTTCACACCGAGTCACTAACAGTGGTGCCTAAAGAAACCCAGAGTGGGAAGATAACGTAGGCTATCAAACACAATGTATATATAAAGACACCAGCCTGTGCTTTAGGGATAAAGTGTAAAGCATAATACGGGCAGAAATGGATTCTGAGCTTCAAGTTATTCGATACAGGAAACTTTCCGAGTGATTTGGTTCCAAACAAAATGTATAGAGTGATTGAATTGATTGGAAATCAAAGCCAATTCTTTACCTGTGATGCTTTTTTCCAGCCCACACATTATCATGTCATGTAGCTGATTGATATCAAGAACTTCTTAACCACCTGATCAGGTCAGCAGTTTGGAGGGCAAGAGATAAAAAAAAAACTTTCTTGCAGTTAATCTGGTATAAGGAGATGAACACCATCTTGTATCAAAAATATCTTGCTGGTAGTATAAGTAAAAGTATATACTATATAAAAGTGTATATATATATATATAAGCATTTCACTGCATATTGCACTGTGTATAAAATTTGACAAATAAAATATGAATTTGAATATTATTTAGCTAATGACCAATATTCATTAAGACAAGCTACCTACCTACAACTTCAAGTAAATATTAAATACATATGTGTGTGTGTGTGTATATATGTTATTTTTTTTTAACTATATGTATTAACATTTTATTGGATTCTTTAAATCTGTTGACCGGGACCACTGAGCAGTGAATGTTCATTAAACCAATGGGAGATGAGTTTTTGTGACATGGTTCATTAGCATGTTCAGAGTACTAAGTACTACTTCCTGTAGCAGTTCAGTCCACTCAGCCCAGTCTGGCCATTCACTGTTGACCTTTCTCATCAACAAGGCATGCCCACAGAGCTGCCGCTCACTTAATGTTTTTTTTCCCTTAATGCCCCATACTGAGTAGACTTTTGAGTCTGCTGTGTGTGAAAATCTCAGAAGATTAGCAGTTATAGAAATGTTCGTCCCACACTGTCTGGCAACAACCATGCCAAGGTCAAAATCACAAAGATTACTTTTTTCCTCCAATACTGATGGCTGATTATTACCCAAAGCTGCTGGACATTATGCCATATTATGATACTAAGTACTGCTGTCACATAACTGCATGAAATATATATATATATATATATTGCACATCGTGCATTTTTGTTTCCAATAGTATAATAATACAAGTATGCAAGTTATATCTGTTATATAGTGAACATCTAAAATTGTGCCACTGTCTGTGGATACAAATAACCTCACAACTCTCAAGACAGTGAAAGCTGACTTACACACAACATTAACAACAACTTAAGGCAAGAAAGTGAAGTGCCAGTGAGCTTTTTATTACTTCCACTAAAATCGTAACAATCTGACCTGGCAGGCAACTTGTTTCTTCAGTTAGTGAAGACAAATTAAAGTGTGTTCCCTCTTCCTAAACTCGCTGCCTCAGTTGTCGTCTTCCAAATAATTACTACCCTGTACCGCCATGCTAAAAAGAACACCAGATTTTTGTGGGCACACAATAGCAAATAAAATTTAATGGAGGTAGAAAAATTCCACAGTGTTTTTTCCTTTGAGAGGCAACACAGCAAAAAAAAAAAAAAAAAGTAGTGATGGCTTTTTTTTCTTCATTTAGGGAATAAGTACCTTGTGCCTTCTTAGTGAATTTTCAAGGTTAGCATTTAATGCTGAAAAAGAAGAAAAGGCAATACATAAGCTAGCAAAGGCAAACTTAATAAGGTGTTTACCTGAGTAAAATAAAAATAAAAATCCAACAACAGTGGATAATACAATAAAAAACTGTAAAAATAAAGACGTTCCCTTGATGATTGTAAACCAATATGAACATAAGAAAATTCAGATACGAACAGAAAACCCCACAGTAAAATAAGCAAACTAAAGATTGAGTCAATTCGGCTGCTACAGTAAGCTACTGTTAGCATGATACCACCCTGAATGGCCAATGACACCACCGACTTAAAAAAAAACAACAACCAAGAACTGCAGGTGGTTGATTCTTTAAGAGACACAACCATTACACTAGCCAATGAAGAAAAGACAGACGCTTATGTATGTGATCGAGGGTCGACAGCATTTTTTTCCCCTGTGTTTCAGGCCCTGGAAAGCAGCTGGAAAAACATGTTGGGAATCAAAGATTAGTATTTAAAAATGAAGATATAGTGATATTTAAGAATTAACAGCTGGAGGCGAAGTATATGAAACACCGAGTGGAATATTCATTAATACTCACTGAATTATTTCAGTATATAATACACAGCAACGTAAGAAAAGAAAACTCAAAGAAAAGCACTTGAGATGAAATAAGGATGAAACCTTGACAGGACCCAGACTCAGCAGGGAGCTCAAAACTGTAGAAGTTTACATGTGTGTGGAAAGAATCTCCAGTAGGAGCAGCATTATCATTTTGCACCACATTAGAAATCTAGCTTTAGGTCCATAGCAGGAGTCACCAACCCCGCTACTGTAGATCAACCTTCCTACAGGTTTCTCCAATCACGATCTAACTCACCTCATTTAGGTGATCAAGAACGTCCTAAGAGAAAAATCCGATGGTCAGGTATGCATGATTAGTCTTCAGAAGGTAGCTCTCCAGGAGCGGGGTTCTCTGCAGTCTCTAGTATTTAAGTAAGATTTTACTGAATAATAGATGAAAATGGAATGAAATCTACAGTTGGGTTGAACATGGAATCAAAAGGGTTTCTAATCCAAGGAATCTGAAATGACGTAATTAGCACAAAAGCCAAAGCTGATCAGGACGTACTGTGCGCTAGATTGCACCATCATTATTATATTATTATATGAGCAGTTCCTATTTTAATGCTACCTCACTCCTATAACACTCCTGAGTCTATTATAAAGTTTATTACACAACAGCATCAGTATTTAAAAGTGTATCACAAATCCCAACTGCAGTACCTGCCGAGCAATCGCAATTGTGCGGTGTGCATCACCACAGTGACCAGTATCAAGTTTACCAGATGAAAAGTCATTAAGTAGCAACATGGTATTTTTCTTTTTCTTTTATTTATTTTATTCTCAAATCAAATTGATGTAGACTAATAAAGTAAAAAACACGGCTTGTGTTTGCCACCGTCACCTTTTAACAGTTGCCAAATGGGTCAGATCAAAATAGAAAAACCTCATTACAGTGACGGCAGTGATGGGGCTCTGATTACAGAGGCGTACGGCAGCCCGTCGTGACTGTAATGTCTGAAAAGGTCAGCCTTTGCCCTTTGTTGTTCATGGAAACAAGATACAAAGAATCGCTTGATCACTGGTCGGGTTTAAGATTAAGAGACGACTCTAAACTATTATTAATACACTGCCGATAATGCTTCCGCATGGTGGAGATGATCCCAGTCACCAGCTGCTTGATCAACAGAGAATAATAAATCAGATTAGACTTCAGAAATAGAAACACAGATTACGTGAACATTTTAATGTCCAGTGCGTGAGTTAACAATTAGGGCTAATTAATACATTTCTCCCAAGGGTGTGCAAACCTTTGCACTCAATGATTTATAGAAGTATTTCAACGGTGGGTGGGATGGTGGCGCAGTGGTTAGCACGTCCGCCTCACAGCAAGGAGGTTCTGGATTCAAGTCCAGGGCTGAGGCTTGCACATGTTTCTTCTGGGTATTCCGGTTTCCTCCCAAAGCCTAAAGTCATGCACATTAGGCTGACTGGCTGTTCCAAATTGCCCCTAGGTGTGAGTGCAAGTGTTAATGGTTGTGTGTGCTGGCACTGTGATGGTCTGGTGAACTGTTCATGGTGTACCCTGCCTTTGACCAGTGTCGGCTGAGATAGGCTCCAGCCTCCCCGCAACTCCAATTGGATTATTTATAGTATTTCAGCTAAGAAACCTGTCATCATTGAACGGTTCTTGTAAATTCAGTTGTGTTAGTCTACATATACAAAGCGTTGCTAAAACCGCTATAGGATATAAATACGTTAGCGGAAATGAAACGCTTACACTAGAGCCAGCTTTAACGTGCTGAGATATTAGAAGCTTAATGAGCTCTGCAGCAGAATCAGCACTTACACCCTGGCACAGGTACGATATTAATCCCGACATGGGACATTCGCTATTCGCTACAAACTTCAGACAAGTGCAAAGACAAGACAGGTGCGACGCAGCACAGGTCACATTCATCATGTCATACACACAAGTTCCCAAGGACCAGCATGTGTTGAATCCATATCTGCATTTACTTACCATGTCTGTAACACTGACTAACCTTCACCATATAAGACTCCACTCATCTAAGTGCATCGTCTTCTAGGACAACATATGCAGCAATATTACAGAGGAAAACATCTGGCATGCTCTTATTGAATAAAGGTAACACTTTAAATATTTCTCCACACAACTTCCAGCATGCGTTTGATCCTCACCAGATTCACATTCTGGCTCGAACATTTACGCTGAATTTCACTATTGATGGGTTCTGACATTCACTGGCGATAATTATGATTCTTTTTATTAGAAGAGGAGCCTCAATCTACAACACGGTCATTGAATCGAGTGTAAGCAGGACACAGAGTTGAGCCAAAGCTGCTTCACTGCTGATTTCCATTTTACAGTAACATGGCTGCGCTCAAGTGCAGGTGTCATCTCAAAACTCACAACTTTTAAATACACGTATACACAAAGATATTTTTGACAAAATATTATAAAAATGCTAATACATTGATTAAGCCACTCCCATAAGTATTTTGTGAGTTGTGTTGATTTATAATGTTAGGCATAAACGTGGTTTTTCTTCCTTGAGAATCAGGGAACAGCCACAACAGCCAATCAGCACAACACAACAGCCAATCAGCATCAACTCAGCAAAATGGGAAATGGGACAACCACTCAAAATGAAGTTGGTCTGTTAATTCTATATACAGCAACACAGAGGACACGGGACAACCGTCCAAAAATGAAGTCGATAGGTTTGTTTAAAATAAAGAAACAGACATGAGATGGACAAGGGACAACCATCCAAAATGGAGTCGATGGGCTAGTTTTATACACAGAAGCACGCAGACATGGAACGGACACGGGACAACCGTCCAAAATGAAGTCGATGGTTTAGTTCTATAGAGCAATGCACAGACACAGGACAAACTTCCACGCCATATTCCATGACTGCGATGCTCTGCTCGATAACTAAAGATAACTGAGTCGCCCTGACTGCAGAACATTTCACTCTATTCAATTCGATTCATTTTTACTTAAAGCATAGTGCTTTTAAGAACAGAAACTGCCATAAAGCTGCTTTACAGAGATACAGCACTTGTGCATATAAATTTCAACATATGAATGTATAAAGTATCTCTAACGAGGATGTTGGCATCCCTAATGAGCAAGCCTGAGGCAACAAGAAACCCACAGCCCTGGCTTTCTTCTCATACTTCTGTGCTCTGGAGAGCCCGGTAATGTCATGGTAGCATTTTGTCTGTAGGGGGGGAACGTTATGGGGAGTACATACTGAACCTTTTTAACTGGCTTCAAGTCACATTTTGTGCTTGAATATAACTAAAGAAGACAGTCAGTCCAAAAAACCACTCTGATGTCAGAGTTCAATACAGACTTCCTTTAAAAGGTACAAAAGGTAAAACGAGTTTGACTTGAAGGTCTCAGACTAATGGATTGCTGTTGTTCCGGTTGTTGTTGTTGGCCTGTGATATCTGAATAGAAGTCATTAAAAGGCATTTGATTCACAATAGGAAAATGTCTTTAACTTGCTCTGAAACACCTTTTTCACTTTTTTCTTTGATGACAAGAATTTCACTTGCTTTAAGATGATGGAAAATTGTTAATCAAGGCAAAGATTGGAAACCCAAGGTGTGAAGTTTTTGTTCCTAAATGTGTGGTTGGTTGACGTGCTGATTTAGTAATATACATTAAATAATATTTTTGGGGTCTTGTCCATGGGGCACGTAGGCCACGTAGGCATCAAAGGACAGAAATCCAGCTGCATTTGAGTGAAACATTACAGATAAAACAGGATTTTGCCTTTTGTCTTTTTCCTGCCTCTGATGAGTCACGTACCATCTGACCAAAAACATAAGCTAACAAGGTAAAAACCAAAAACCAAAGAAGTTGTCCTTAGGTGTTCGTTCATGATTTTACAGCTGCTGGAAAAGCAGCAAGGCCTCTTTTCTTACCTCCGAGACTTAATGCTCTCTGTATTGAAATCTTACCTTTATTAAAAGTTGTGTAGAATTTGGTAAAACTTTAAAAACTCGTCTTTAGCTAGCTCAGTAGCTCGCCAACTCGGCATCTTTTCATTCCACTCAGATGATATGGAAATATTAACCAGAAAATTACTGAGATACTGACACCAAGAGGCATACAAGTGTGGTGATGCAAAAATGGCTCATTAGCTCGATTCATCCTGTTCTAGTTCACTGCTACGACATAGCTAGCTATAAACATTGGTGTGTTAAATGATGTTCAAATTTGTTGACACGTAAGCTTGAAACAAGGGAAACTGCGTAGATCCTTAAAAATCTCTTACCCATCCAAATCTCTTACCCACATTTATGCACATTTACTCTATTGTGTATGTTACTCCAGATTCTGCTGTCAAAACAATGCAATGACATCTAAAAAAGCTAAGAGCCCAACAACAACAACAACAACAACAACAACAACAACAACAACAACAACAACAACAACAACCTGTTCACTTTTAATTGCCACAGTTTAGATAGTCGTAAATTTGTACTGGGTTTTATTGTTGCACGTCATTATGTTCCTATTCTCCTGCAGATATTTCAAATTAATCTGTGATAGTAAAACACCTTGCAGTTTGCCATTTCACATCATAAAGTCTGCTCCAAGCTCCATTGCTGAGGAGAAACGGCAGTGGCTCCATTGGTTGTCTGTTTCCATGAAGAGAAACTGGAGGGACGTTAAAGAGAAAGGAGTGGCAGGCGAACAGCTGTTCAGGCTCTAACTCTCACAGAGGACGTGCAGTAACAGCACATAACCGTCCTCCGGTGTTTGCTTCACACTGTGGCTCAGTTTCACGCCACACATGTCTGCTGTATCATGCTACAAACTAGTAAAGGAGGATCAGAAATTCTTCACTCCCTCCACTTTCATGACTATGTTTAAATACCTAAATGGAGCACTGCCAGGCTAATTAATAGAGCGAGCGAGCGAGCGAGCGAGCGAGCACGCACGCACTCACGCACTCACTCACTCACTCACGCACTCACTCGACTGTTAGGACATGAAGCACATCCAGCGATAAAAGAGGGTTTAAAAAGGACCAAGTGCCCAAATTAAAGCTGTGATTTTCAATGGCTCACTTAAGGTAGACAGAAAATCCTTTGCTGGCAAAAGTTTAAAAAAGAAAAAAAAAGAAATATAGAACAAAGTCCTTGGCCTGTTTCATTAAGATAAAACAGAAGATATAACCCCGTCAGCTGCAACATCGGAGAGTGTATTTTTCCTCCAGGTTTTCTTTCTACTGTTTTTTCTGAATCGTGTGAGGATTTTTTTTTTTTTTTTTGCATTTCACCACATTTGCAAACAGAATAAATGGTACAGCTTTTAAATAAAATAAATTATGTGCCGTTTCTTCTTAAATTGGCAGAAAACTTTCCAGAAGGGTGTTTTCCTGTAATCGAGTCAATTCATGCGCCCATCCATTCAGCCAATCATGTGGCAGCAGCACGGTGCATAAAAGCCTGCATATACAAGTTAGCTAAAGTTCACAGTGAGGCAAATATCATTTCAGTGACTGATGATTGGTTTGACTTCGGACGACAGACTCTGGGGTTTACAGAATAGTGCGGAAAACAAAACACGTTCAGTGAGTGTCAAGTCTGAGGGAAGGAATCACTTTAAGTCAACTGAACACACATTCTAGGGTGTTTTACTATAAAGAAGAAAAACCTCTTCGGTATTATAGGGGAGGGTTTATAACATCAGCTAACCAACTACCTTTTAGTGGTACTCACAGTAGAAATACAGCCCATGCAGAACTGAAGGCGGCGGTGATTACGCCGTGTGAGGTCACAGGAAACAGAATGAAAGGAAGGGCATTTATGCTTAAAATGGCATAAAATGACGCCAGTTTTTCCAGCAGACTGGCTGCTCCAAGGGTCTGTCACTGACACATGAAGTGAAAACAAACTTGAATAATTAGCACTACGATGTCATGGCAAGCAGGCATCACCTAATCATTGCTGGATTAAAACCTACAACTCCAGCTAAGAGGTGGCTAAGCTCCGAGTGCATCAAATATGTCTGTAGAGATAAACTAGTGCCTGCTGAATGAAAATCCCGTGGCTACACTGGCAGATATTATCACAGAAGGAGTGACTGGGCAAATAAAAAAAAGAGCATTTCAAGCTTGCAGCATCACACACACTTGTACTTCTATCTATTTGGGGACATTTTTTGATATATGTTTTCCCTACCCCCCCCCCAAAAAAACCCTAAACCTAATTCCAACCTGAACCCTAAAGCCAAATCTTAGCCCTCAAACAGCCCTTTGAAGAAGTGACAATCAGCCAACATGTCCACCCTTGGCATAAATGTCCTGATTCGTTAGTGAAAAACGTAGTCCAGTCCCCAAAAAGCAGCAGGAACAGGTACACACAGTTGTCAGTACTAGTAATGCTTCTGAAATACAAAACATTTTCAGTATAAACTAATCAAACATCAGCCATGACGCCTGTACGGAAAACATCATCAGTCAGAATATCACGTGTCTGTTCTGGCTGGTTTCTCTGTAGAAAATTCATCATGGCCAGTAGGTCAAGGTCCATCCATTCTTCCATCATTTATACCATGTCCTGTCAGAATGAGATAATCCTAGCTGAGATTGAGCAAGGGACAGGGTTCACACTCACATTTACAGCTGTGGGAAACTCCGACTAGCCAGCTGCCCTGAAGTGCACGTCCTTAAACTGTGAGAGGAAAGCAACGCAGAACAGGAAAATGTCACACGGACAGGCCCTTGGCACAGACACCGACACATTTCTCTGTGAGACGACAGCACTAACCACTGAGCCTCTGTGCCACCCTTTCTCCAAGGTCCAAATGATGAAATCTTAAGCTAGTGCAAATGAGTCCAAGTTCATACTCAACAAGTTAAACAAAGAGTGATGCCATCAGGATCGTTCTGATAGCTAGCCACAAATACAACGCCGTAAGCCTTGTTAAAGATGCCAATATAAAATCGATCTTGCCTGACTTGAATGGATTTATACTGGCCATTCAATTCTGAAGTGGCAGAATCCTTAACTTAAACGGAGACATTCTGACATCTTATTTAATTAAAAGAATACTAAAAGCAGCACTCTGCTCTAATTAAAACTGTAAGCCTATGTGTCCAGAGAGACCTCCAGAGAGCAACTAATAAAAAGCTTATAAAAGCAACAAGTCAAGCCAAGCTGGCAATGTGGGTGCACCATGACGAGCACAGCGATGGCATCCTACATAGTTAGATGACGTCATCATCACTCGTACTTGGCCATATCCGGATCGAGGCTGTTGCCCAGGAGCTGAATGTGCCGCAGGGATAAGGTGTGTTGGGTTGGGTTTTTTTTGGGTGGGGGGGATAATGACGACACACGCAGGGGGGATTATTTAAGTCTGCTGAGAAGTGGTTCTTGGCAGAGCAAATTCATTTCCGCTTTCCTTGGGTTGCAGAGCTTATGCCCAATACGGCTGTGCTCCGGGCTGCCGGTGCACGACTAAGCTTTCACTGCGGCTAATGTGCCAGCACTGGACGTGTCAGAGTGACCATGTCAGAGGATTTTCTGCCAGGAGGGCTGCACATACACAGACATGCACCGGTACAAAAAAAAGAAAAAAGGAAAGAAAGGAATAAGGTTATGGCGCGGGAGGATAAGTACACCGCTCACTTGTAGGCATTTGGAAGAAATGTCAAGTATTCAGAAAATCAATCTCAATTATCCTGGTAAGGAGCAACAAGCTAAGCAGATGGTTATTAACCACAATACAGCGAGTCACTGTCTTTAGTCACTCAACACATCGGTTAGCAAAGCACTAGCGATTTTGGCTTTTTACCATTCTGTCATAACGCTCACACATGCACACACACACACACACACAGCTGCATGAATATATATGCTGTAATCGATCCTTCCCCTCATTAGTAATCTGACGAGTCATTTCGAGCCACTGCCCCGAGACTCTGCTATTGTCCTCAATGACAGTCTCTAAGCATCTCTAATTAATCTAAGCCAAGGATGGTTTTGTGCATAGGTTATAAGTCATGAGCTATATCAGGTGTACAAATATCAGATGGATGTTAAATGAATAGCCAAGGAGAGTCCTACTGTAAAGCCCCAGAGACCAGGTGGACCAAAACAGCGTTTTGAATTACCAGGTCCACGATCTCTCATTTCAAACAAGCTCGGTAGGAGATTAGAGCGACGTTCATCTTTATTCAGACATACTATCAAGACCCGGGATCGTTTTACACACTGTGGCACTCACTAGCCTAGGGATTTGCTCAAGTGGTCAAGTCGGGCTTCTCTTACCTTGAGTAGATCCCGGGGGAAATCTTGTCCCTCGTTCAGGCCGTCCAGGTTGTTGATGAATTCCTGGCATGTCATCTTCTTCCCAATATTCTGCAAGATGCAAGGCACATTTATTATCCTGATAATGCAGCGTGACTCTAACGTCTCACACAGTTCAGCTTTTATTTATTTTTTAACCTGTAAGCTATACGTAGCTATTGATAGCTAAAGGAACTTATTTAATGAACTGCTGCACGGCAGTCTGACCATCCGTCCTTTCAATACTGCGCCTCATTATTATCCCGCAAGCAATGACACTGCAGTGGATGACAAACAATCCCAAACTCATGCAGTCGGAGTATATTAACATAGTGTCAACATACTGTACCAAGTCAAGGGAACCAGAACAAGAAGAAATCCAATGACTTCTACTTCATCATTCACTGTCAATTACGTGGGCTGATTATGTTCTGGGGTAAAATGTCATTCCACCCTGCATAAACGGGCGCATGGGAGGGGAAACACCCCACCTCTCCCAGAAGTTACGAGCATCTAATATCTCTTTCACTAATATCTCTTTCAATACTTTCTTTCAATACTTTCTTTAAAAGTGAACATACAATGGAGGAAGGTGGGTTTTTTCTGCATAGCGGAGTCGACGAGAGAGCGAGAGCGAGAGCGATACGCGTGACATGAATCATATCATTTTTACTATAATGGTTTGTTAAGAAGAGCAATAAAAAAATGGGGCTGCACCCGTTTCTACTTTTATTCAAATACAACTGTAAATAATTATGCTGCCTCAACAAATACAGGTGTTAATAAAAATCTAGGCTCTGCACATTCTTGAATATACACCAATCAGCCATAACATTAACACCGCCTGACTGTTTAAGAAAAACTGCAATACATTGTGTATTCTGACTCCATGCTATCGTAACCAGTAATAACAATTTCAGCAGTTTTACTGGAGCTTTTTCCGTGGATCACTGGATACTTGGACTAACACATTAGCCCAAACACATCTGCCAGTTCACTAGTTGTCCCTCCTTGGACCCCCTTTGGTAGGTACTTCATACTGCATACCATGAACACTCCACAACACCTGCAGTTTTGGACATGAATAGACCCAGTCATTCAGCCATCACAACGTGGCCCTCAAAGTCTCCCCGATCCCAATTTTCCTGTTTCCAACACATCGACTTCAAAAAAGGGCTGTTTACTTTCTGCCAAATACATTCCACTCCTTGGTAAGTACCACTATACACAGTACAATCCGTGCTATTCTATCTGTACCCACTGCATATGAGCAATCACGTGTTCTGATTGGCCAATGCAACACTGGGATATCACTGCATATCCCAATGGTAGATATGTCACTATAAGGTAAAAAGATTTAGAAACGGAAGTGACGTGGGCTAAGCTACCACTAACACTAGCCAACCGGTTCTTCCATTCAATCTAGCTCAATACTAATTACACCCCCCTCCCCAGTCATCAGGTCTTTCTTTAAGCAGTTGATCGTAAGAATGTAGAATCTTTTAGTTTTTAAGATTTTCATAAAAATAACAAAAATGCTTTGCCAATAAAAATCCAATAATGTGAATATAATAAAATGCTTATTACACATAGCTAGCAGTGTATACACAGTTTATTATATTATTAACAAAAAAGAAAGAAGAAACTTTGGTGATGGACTGATCGTTGGCACCTTTTCTCGCGCAAGAATTAACATTTAATGCAGCCCAAGATGGATAAATTCTGTTATTCATTATTGCATTAAAAATTGTAATTGTTGGATAAATAGCTGAAGCAAAAAAGAAAAACATTTCCAGATTTTTTTGCATTCATAATTTATTACTTATTGCATACAATATTAAAAAAAAATATTTAATCATTCTTTTCCAACGAGGCCCATCAGCGAAAGCTTCAGAATCATAAGTGCAAGTCAGTAATTATATAATATGGCCAGGATCATATGCAGCTTGTTGGAACATCAGGAAAGTTTCTGAGCTTAGCGAACTGCGCAGGCTATCCGTTACAGCAAGGGACTAACTGATTACAATAATGTTGGTTTATCTGTCAGGGCTGTACGATCACCAATGAAACTGTGTGTTCCTACCAGCTCTGCTCATCATAAATAATGTCCCTGACCTGCAAGGCTGCAAGGCAGTTGCTTTCATCTGGGAACATTCTGTGTCTGCAGGCAATCCTTTTTACTCTGGAGAGGTCTCGTTCTCTTTTGAACTTATCTTTCAAAAAAAAAAAATGCTACACAGCCTCATTTGAACTAAAGATGTTTGTCATGAGTGAGCAGAAATTTATGTCACGTTATTGCACCTTTTCAATAGCAAACAAAGTGAAGAGGAAAGAAACTATTAATGAGATGTGAACCCAGCATATTTAAAGCCAAATTATAGGAAAGGATTCCATGTTCTCACAATGAAGCATTACAGAGTTTAATGCATCATATCCACCCAATCCCCACTCCCCAAGCTAGCATCACTGTATACCAACTAGACAGAATAGCTGGCAGAGCAAACTTCCTGAAGGTTGGGCAGTATATCTGTATGTGGAAGAGATTTATTTATAATATATCAAGATATTTTACGATGCTATTTTAGATAAATGTTAGGTAAAAGGGTATGTCTGGGGTTATTGAGGGCCAAACTCACAAAACTCATCCCAAGTGCTATTTCAGTGACCTTTTTAAATATGATATGGGGAAAAACAACAAAACTTGAAGGCAATAGTAAAAAAAAAAACACAAAAAAAAAACAGGAGGAGGGTTACAAAAAAAGGCAGCAGCAACATTTATAACTGGAAGATGCTAAACAATGTTTGGTTGTGAGGAACTAGTTAAAGCTAGACTGTATAATGAGATAGACAGCAAGCTCTCACTGCCTCCCATTCTACAGAAATCAATCCAGAAATGCAGCCTTCACCATGAAGCCAGATCTGCAACCAGAGTGTGTGCAGTCAAGACTTTAAGGGACAGTATCGATCCTTTCCTACACACGCCCATTCCTCTGGTACAAATAATCAGGTCAACAATCACATTCTCAAATTCCTTTTATTACATATATCCAGAAAGCTGAAATAGTTTCAGCTGGAGAAATTTCATTCTTACCGACGAGTCTAATAAGGACGTTTTTCACTTAGACATGAAGTGGAAATTTGCAGGCAAATTCCCCGTGGCTTCAGGAGGAGCAGCTGTCTGGTTTAGCAGCGTCAGCCGTGCACAGGGAGTTAAAAAATTCATTATTTGGAACACTTATAAAAACACTTATAAAATTAATCCTAATGTTTTGGGTGCTGCATGTGTATGTTAATAAAGAAACAGCTTTTAATAGCTGGAAGTCATTATACTGAAGTAAAGGTTGTTAAGTGGAGAGCGCTAACTTCCCATCAATACATCAATGAATTTGAATAATTTCACGGTGCGATCTTCAATATAGCAAGGTGTCTGCTGAAGACTTTAAGACCATTGGTTGATTTTTCTCAGAATTTTCCATTTTGAAATCTGAAATCCATTTGATATTTTTGGCCAAATCCCAGCAATGACTCTGGAATCAAAACGCGGCTTATTGGGTCCAGAATACAGAAACATGCATAACTCATATAGCCCAAAACATGACTTAATACCTGATTTAATATGATGGGTCACATATTTTTTAATGTTTATTATTTGTTTTCACTTGATTAAAGAAAAACTAAAAAATATACATATTTTAATCTAACAGAAACTACAACAAAAAAGGCATTATTTACCAGGTCATTCCTTAGTGTTTATAACAAGCAATCATGTTGGCCTTGTTTTTACTATCTTAATACAGTTTCTGTAGCCGCTCCAATTGTTCCACATTTGAACTGTTTATTTTGGAGGGTACCACCAAGAGATCAATTTGTGAATCCATTTAATTAATCCGTCCATTATTTCTGGTTTCAGATTGCTGTTTCTTAGGGGGGGGGTTCTGTATTTCTCTCAGTTGTAAGAATGTCTGTGTTTTATTAAATTTATTAAACACTGTATGTAATTAACAGACAGAATACGATGCCTGAACCACAGCCGGCTTCTCCTGGGATTTCTTAGGCACCTTCTTACTTAATAGTAAAATACGTTTTTTAAAAACTACTTTCTGAAGGAAAATTCAAAAATAAACTAAATAAACAAATAAATAAATATATAAACAAACCTGTGCCGTATCAGCATAGACAAAAACATTTCTATTTAAAAAAAAAAAAATGCTTGAACCGTTTAGTTATACACCATCGATGGAAATACAGTTTAGATGAAAAGTGTGACATGGAAAATAAGCCCCCCGTGACCATGGGCAGTAGAACTGTAGGGGCTTCAAATATTAGACTTCAAATTTTATCTTTAAAAACCTACTGCATCAATGTACCTTAAAGCTGCAATATTCTTTTGTATTTATTTCTTACTAATAAAAACAATCAAGAAAATAGCATGTATATGATGTTGAAAATAACTATTTATGGTTTATAGGTGTATCAAGAGCCTGAGGAAGCCCATTTAGGTGAAACTGGCAAGTAGCAGGTACAGTCAGATTATTCTACTGTGAGAAAAATAGACTGTAGACTGACCTGACTGTATTGGCCTTAAAGCTTCCAAACCGGTTAGCAGTAGGGAAGACCCTGACCACAAATGAATTATAAATACACTCCACAGTGTGAGCTTTTCACAGCCGTAAAGCCCTTTAGCAAGATAATTAAAGCCTTAAATTGATGAGGGTAGTTAGTTCGCTTAATCCTGGATAAGAAACAGGACAGAAAAGGCTCAGTTTATGCTCCATCCTCTCTCATCTCCATCCAGTTCCCAGGCATGAAATAAAATCCTGCACTGTCCTAACCAGTAAGTACTATTAATAAAACCCAAATATAGGATCCCAGTTTGAGTGCTTTTATGTGTTTGTCATAATATCCGAGACAAAGGCTAGAGAGAGCGGGTCGCTGTGGACACTAAAATAACGAGCAGAAGGTGTTTGTTCCAGTGACTTTACAGTTTCTGCCAGCACCAGCCGAGTTTGTAGGTGGACAGCACTGACAAATGTTCAGACTGGCACACGATATCAGATTGACACTGGGCCTGTTTATGATGCATACAAGAAAGAGAGATTCCTTCAGATCCTGCATTAAATCAAAAAGAATTCAACTCTATTTGCTGCAACGATTGTAAACGATCTAATTCTCATCTACTTGAGAGTCTTTGCATCTAGAAACGTTGATTCTGCACTCAAAGATGATACCAAAAAGGCCAAATGACTTCATTAACCATCGAAACACTTCCTGCATTTTTGATCTTTTAATTATTAATATATATATTTTATACATCACTGCTGAATTTATGATTCTGCTTTAGTCGGCTCAATAATGCAATATCAAAAATCAGTATAATCATTTACATATATATATTAATAGAGAGAGTGAGAGAGAGAAAGAGAGAGAGAGAGATCTTCTATGGGGCTCCACTAAGGAGTTCTGCTAATATTGTCATGCAGGAACATTTTAAATATCTTGGTTCATATGAAGACTGCTGGGCTTGGTGGAGGTTTGTGCTCTCTGAGATCTTTTTAATAGCATAAATAATAATTATACAAATACTCAGGAATAGGGAAGCAAAATAAAAATGCAAAAAACATGGTACATAATCAGTGACGGACCATTACCTAGTATTTTTGAAGGAGTCTTCAAAATCTTTGAATGTTTTACAGCACGTCAACTACACTATACAACCAAATGTTTCCGGTCAACCGACCGTAACACTCATATGTGCTTTTTTTGGACATCTTGTTCCAGATTTAGTCCACCACTGCACTCATAACAACTTCGGATAAGGCTTTCAGCTAGACTTTGGAGCATAGCTGTAGGGATTTGTGCTCATTAATCCACAGAAGCATAAGTGAAATCAGACACTGATGTTGGGTGAGAAAAGCCTGGTGGGCAGCTGGCTTTCCAGTTTATCCCAGTAGTGTTCAGTGGGATTGAGGTTAGGCTGGTTCAGGGTCATTCTAGTTCTTTCACTCTTCAGAACTTCATGGACTTGACTTTGTCCACAGGAAAACAAAATGTTCTGGCCTCTTAATATCAGTGAAGGAAGAAATATAGACAATTGTGTGCAGCTGTTGTACGTTACGGCAAACAACCTATAGGGTTGCTGGTCAGGTGTCCGCAAACGTTTGCAAATCTATTGCAGTTCTACGAATAATAACAACAAATAAATGAAAGTTGTAATTACCAGTTGTAATAATTGCTGTGGTACAAGAAGAATGAAACAAGGGCGAGTGATATCAGAAAAACTCATTTGTCTTGACTGTAGCTCTGACTTCTACATTCTCAACTGAGTTTAATTCCCAAATGAATATCTCCCACAATGAACATATTCAAGTTCAAACTGCAGGATGATGTGGCCCTTCTTAAAGTCAGCACTACTTACCAAGCTAACAGAAAGGACAGTGTGTGCAGTTCCTGTACTACAGGGAGTTAAATTCCCAGCAGAATGCAAAAGTAATTAAGAAACATTATGCTTCTTATCAACACTGGCTTCAATCTCAGTGAGTGACAGCAGCAGCAGCCTCCAAAACAACATTTCTTTCTTGACCCCCCCATCCCTCCCTCTTCCATCGCCAACACTTTTTTACACCAACTGGCCCGATTTTGCTTATGTGTGAAGAGGGAAATTTTCTTGACAAAGGAGTCACGGCTCTGCCAATTTCACACAACTTTACAGAGCACATTCAGCACCTGTGCGAAGGCCGCTACCATGAATCTTTCAAAAGTGACTGTCTAGCAAACTAACAGGATGTGGGCGTGAAATATTGGCGTCTCCATGGCGCATATGTGTTCTTTTGAGACAGAGCCAGAATACATCAAAACCGAGATTTGCCACCCCGTGAGTATAAAGACACATGAGCGAGCTCTATAGAGACAACGAGAGAGGCTATTCTGAGAAACAGAAGAAGAAGAAGCTGCGAGTTCATTATACAGATAAAACAACCACAAGATCGATTCGAAAATTATTATTTCTTATCATGAAAGGAACGGTCACAGATACGGAATCCTATTTTCAGTCTATTTATGCAATGTATTAGTATAAAATAGAAAACTTGGGTGAAATCATATGCCGTAAAATATTAAAAAAGGAACAGAAAGTCAACTCTACCAAAACAGATAGACGGTTAAAGAAATGCTCAACGTTAATATGAATAAATTAAACCACCAAGTAAACAGCCGTGGGGACAGCTGTGACCTAATGGTTAGAAAAGCGGGTTTGGGACCAAATAATCGCTGGGTCGAATCCCAAACCAAGCGCTGCACCTTGTCCTCCTCCACCTTTATAGCTGAAGTGCCCTCGTACAAGACACCTAACCCCTAACTGCTCTCCGAGTAGCTTTTAACCATACCAAGGACTAAATGTGAATTCAGACACTATGCTGTTTGTGCTGCAACACACTGGAATGCTTTCCTTTGGACTTTAGCAAGTAAGAATCAGTAGAAATTTTAAGAAGTGTCTTAAATGCTACTTGTATAATAAACAGCTGAATTAATTGTTTGGTTTAATGTTTTGTTTCTTCTAGTTTGTCATAAATAATTTTTTTAATACACTTTACAGATACATGATCTCCATTTTTATAATAAATTGTAAGCTTACAGACTTTGGTTTCATGATTTTTTAATGTATGCATATATTGATGATGTACGTATATATCTTTAAAATACATTATAAATTTGCTTCACAATTAAAGTTTTACTTGCATCTTGATAATAAACCTGGGCAGTCATTTAATTATAAAAATTTATTAAATGACAAATTTCATTGCTCTAATTTCATTACTCCACAGTTAAGTAGATAGCAACTATACATATATACACATATATACATATATATACATATATATATATATACATATATATATATAGTTGCTATCTACTTAACTACGAAGAGAGCTGTGTCAAATCTCAATGCACAAAACTACTGTTAAAATCAAAACAATGAAAGAAAAATGTTTTGACATAAAAAGCTGTTTATCGTGATATACTGGGCTTGTGGTCACCTCTTACCTTTGGATTTCTAAATTAAACCACTGTTTACACAAACTCTACTATTTTAAACATACGGGCGAATTCTGTCAGAGCATCGAAAAGTTAACTGTACAGTATTCAGATGGAATTACAACTACAGGGACCACCTCCACACACTTAACATGTAAAGGGAGATGTCATTCCAGGGTCCACCTTCAGTCACACAAAGGCATCATAAACAACATTATAACTATATTTATTCATTTGGCTGAAACCTTCAATCAAAGCATCTGTTTAATGAACCAAGAGAGGCAGGAAGTTGAAAGTTTCACTTAAAGCCGTCTCGCCACTGCTCTTTATCACAAGGTGTAAGAGAACACAGCGTATCCGAGCAGACTGATAGAGCTGAGTTTCTTTATGAACTGTTTCAGAAGATAAAACTAAACCCTGTTTTTGGTGTTTATCGAAACTGATAACAACGATGCTAATAACCAAAATGAGTACTTCATATTAATCAATAAGAAGCTTCACAGAACTTCTTATTTAGCTGTGCTTATATTCATGCCCTTAGATTACTAGGCTCATTCTAACTTTTGCTAGTTAGCAACGCAACATTAGCGGAGTTAATGAGGAGGATTTTCTCCACCTCTGGTAGGCTGTACATAAAATATTCTTTTGATTTCATTGAATGCATGTAGCAGTGTTCTGACCAATGGCAGTTGATCATCCAGAACATCATAGCAGCTACGGTTACTGTCCCCTAGCTAGTGTTTGCTGCGATGTTTTTCTACTTATTAGCATCAATATGTGCACTAGGCTTACGCCACACAGCATCACGTGGTATCAATGCACCTTAGTGTAAATATAAGTCGAAGTGTATATTAGTATGCAGTGGTCAGGAACATACCTGTCCATGAAGGTCAGTGTTCAGCAGCATTAAAGCACAAGTAAGGCAATGCACTCCATCTGCGAAAACAAATTAATTCATGAGGAAGTATTCAGCCAAAGCTTTATTTGGTGGCAGGAGAACAGGCCGGACAATTACCACATTCACAGCTTGGGGCACCTACTTCAAACTGCAATTTTCTCCTTCCTTCCTTTATTTATTTATTTTTATTTTAATGCTGCATTTTTTTAAATTGTGACACGAAGAGCCTCTAAACATGCAGATCTCATCCATCTCTCCACTGGGCCAAAGTGTAACACCAGTTCCATGGCAACAGTCTTAGCAACAAGAAGACCGCTTTTAGCTTTTACCATCTACTGGTCACACAGGCTTGTTTTTACCAAGACGGTTGCTACGGGGGAGACATGACACTCACACATCAAACATATACAAACGGTAGCGAAGGCAAAGACACTGGCATTGAATGCTGATTTTATTAAATGTCTTACGGGGGAAAAATACTCCCTTCCAAATACCCCCCCCCACCCCCCCACCCCTTGTTTAAAGGGCAAACTGTTGGAAAGGTTATCTCTGTGTGACCTTCGCCTGAACCTCTGCTCATCTTTCAGCTGTCGTTTATCAGCCTGAGCTGAGTGAGCCTGATAATGCTCAGTTAATGGCCAATACCCCGAGGGACAGTAGAGTTGATCTACAGCCAATCTGCGGGGTGAGTTGGAGGGAAGGAAGCCGTTGTGTGTAAAGAAAAAGGCTGAGAAATTAAAAAACACTCTCTAAACGCATGTGTGAATCAAATTTCAAAATTATTAGTAATCAATCCTCACTACATAAACAAAACCATATCGTAGCTGTTAATCTTAAGGCGGGATGCCTGCACAGATGAATCCTCTAATCACTACTCATTACTGTGATCACTAATAATGGCAAAATTCAGCCCAAGCATTAAAAAAAACAAAAACAAAAAAACAACGATTTTTATCTAGTCTTGGATTTCTCTATTCATTAAAAGAAGCATATTTTAACAGGATCTGAAAGGGGGTAGTACCTTGTGAGGCGAGGATGGTGGGGTTACATTGATGGTACCTATTAGAAAAGTGGATTAAAACCCGTTCTCGTTCCTGGGTTTCACCCATTAGTGCAAAAGCTTTGAGAAAGGATCTAAACAGGAACAAAAAAAAGAATAAGCACACAAGACAAGAATCACATTCTGTAACAATCACGATTTCCACAAAACTCCTCATACAGACCATACATGACTGTCATGTTGATTACAATATTTTTGAATTACCATTAGCACTGCTGAATTCTGATTGGTCAGAAGAAACAGCTGTTGTTTAGCTAAGAAAAACTTCTGTATGATGTTTCTATAACATGTTTTTTCAGTTTTCAGACACAGATAGCATGTCAGATGATTTTGGTCTTTTTGGTTTATTGATCACATGACAAGCTGCACTTTATTTTAGTTTTATTAGAGGAACAAAATAAGTACAACTTAAGACCAATGCTGTGGGCAAGGATGCCTCCACCAGGGCTAATATAGCTCACAAAGTCTAACACTAAAACTAACAGAGAAAAAAAAACAATTGCGTTAGAAAAGCAGAAATATTAAACAAAATGACAGGTTTCAAAACACATAAATCAATCAATCAATCAATCAATCAATAAATAAATAAATAAATAAATAAATAAATAAGCACACAATTAACAATGCAACAAACTAAAACAAAATAATGTTGCCGATAAAAGTGTTTTTATAGTTTGTTGCATGAAGTAATGGTGCTAATAAAGCAATAAAATTCAAGAAGCTGCTTTGCAGGTGATTAAAATTAAATGCAACTAGAAATGTTTAAATGCATGTTATTTCTTAAAAAAAATTGTTATTAATGATGTACAGTTATGAGAAAGCAATCCCTGTTTAGACGTTAACAGTAAGCTCATCATACCATGTACATCATTAATGACTTAAGACCATGATCCAATCCCCTCCCCGTCCCCAAGAACTGTGCCCGGTAGTGGTGTATACCTGAGCGACTGGTCTAATGTCATCCCTGCGAATTCAAAGAAAGTGAGGTACTCTTCGGCAACCATCTTGCTGAAGTCATTACTGTAGGGATAAAAATGAAAAGATTTACATTCAGAATTGGGTGTAGATGCAACGTTTCCTCTTAAAAGTGGCTTTTAATTTAATCCACCAGCCTAAAATGACAGTTATAAGAAATAAGCTGCTGTTTATGGCAGTGCGAGTTGCATGAACAGTGTTTAGGATCATGATGGTGATTATTGATAACAAAATAAGAACATTCAGGATACAAGGAGAAAAAGGAGAACGGCAGGAGGACAGGAGGGAGAAAAGAGTTTGCACGAACAGACGAGAGTGAGAACAAATGAGACAGAGAGAGAGCGACAGGGAGAGAGAGAGAGACAGAGAGACAGGGAGAGAGAGAGAGAGAGACAGGGGGAGAGAGAGAGAGACAGTGGGAGAGAGAGAGAGAGAGATTTATATAAACGCCTACACAGACTTCCACTGCACCAAATCAAACCCATGACATCAAGCATGGAGGGAAGGGACTGATGGCTATACAGGAGGGTGGGCTTTGTCCTCCAGGCCTATAAAGAGACTGTTGTGTGTGTGTGAGAGACAGAGAGAGGGAGAAAGGGAGGGAGAGAGAGAGAGAGAGAGAGAGAGAGAGAGAGAGAAAGAAGCTGACTCACACCAGCAGGCGGATGGGGGGTAAACTGCATTTCAGACCAAGTGTGGGTTCATCATGTCACACTGTGCATTTTGTTTACATTTATAATCAGATCTCAGATGCTTTACTTTTATTCCTTTAAATTCCAAAGTCTATCTAATAAAAAATCTAATAATTAAATAAATCATATATTTATCCACACATCAGTACCGAAAAGAACACAAATTAAACAAATGTGTCTCCTTGGCAACAGAGAGCATGGAGCCACTCGCCACGTTTTAAACATGACAGGAACACTTTCTCTGAAGCGCAAGGCCACAAAAAGGAGAAGTCAGTTCGAGGACGTGGCGTAGAAACATCCCTCAGCGACGGGGCTCCTTTGGGATGAACATGCAGATAATGCGCCATGGGCATGTGTACGGAATGTTCTAGTGTCTTTATACTGCTGTTCAGTTCTGAAATCTGATTGGTCACAGCGGGTTGATTTATTTGCTGTAAAAGCAGACTGAAGGATGTTACAACATTGGAAGGCAAATACTATGATACTCGAATATGTTATTATCTTACACTCAGTCAGAAAAAAAGCCCTTTAAGATTTCAACCAGAGCAAAGTCAGATAAGCGCTAATGCTTTACTGCTTATTGGCAACATGATACACTGCCTCTCTGTCTTATTAACTTCAACAAAGGGCAACACAGTGGCAGAGCAGCACGTCCGCCTTATAGTAAAAAGGTCCCGGATTTGCGTCCCAAGGTCGGGCGTTTCGGTGTGGAGTTTGTATGTTCTCCCCGGGTTTGAATGGGTTTCCTCCGGGTACTCCGGTTTGCAGCCCAAAGACATACACATCAGGATAATTGGCTTTTCCAAATAAATGATTGTGTGTGTTAGTGCTGTGATGGTCTGGCAAGCTGTGCAGGGTGTACCACACCTTCAGTGTCGGTTCCAGCCTCCCCATGACCCTAGCAGGATTGATTGGCTTTGCAAGCAAGTGAGAGAGTGAACTTTAACAGAGAGAGAAAAATGAGGGAGGCTATTATAGCCTGGATTTACAGAACTAATCTTTGGGAGGACCCCCCACCGCCTTTTTTTTTTGGCGAGGTGGATAGGACTAAATATTCTAAATATGACGAAATATTTTTAGGATTTCTGAATCAGTGACCATGACAGACTGAGTTTTTGTCTGGCATTATAATAAAATTATCCAGAGTTTGAAAGGTGCTTAATATCTGGTATCCTGAGACAGCGATCCAATCAGATCCTTAGTTGCATATAAGAAATAAAATGAAACACCACAGGAAAACATCCAACTTGCAATCATGGCCACATCAGACAGTTGATTATTTTAATCTGACGCCACTCCGCGCCATGTTTTACTCCTTATTTTTTCCACAGTTAATTATTGCTTCAGTTTGCACGAAAGGTAGAACTTTCTGTTATCCAATACTGACGCTGGAGCTTTAAGATAGTTTTCTTCAAAAACCTCTCAACTTTTTTGAACCTCTGTAAGGAGATTACGTTTCCTCCCTGGCTTGTGTGTTTGTTAGCAGGATTATGCCAAAATGTCGCGTGCAGATTTTCATGAAATATCTACTACAGTGAGGCTTTGGAAACTAAGCCTTTTAGATTTTGGAGATGAAAGGGGTCAAATTCTAGACCAAAAATTGTAAAGCATTAGTTATCAATGTGAGCTCGAACAAATTTGTCCATATTGGTTCATTTGATGGACTGCTGGGCTTGGAGGTTTGCGCTCTATGGGTGTTCTTATTTTATTGGAAGCACTTAACAATTAAACTCTGTCGTCCAAAAATCCCTTACATTGTGCATACAAGCACAATAAACACCATTTCCAGTTCCAAAAATAAAATTATTTTCCAAATTCAAACCTTTCAGCTTCTGATTTTTGAAAAAATTGCCATCAAAACATACAAAAAAAATAGGAAAAGGACAGATTAACTGACTTAAAAGGCAGGACAGCCACGGGAATAAATTCCCCTCAGGTAAGACTAATCTCAAAACAAAGGGACTCTTCAGACTGAAGGAGGATAGCCGATGAAAGTGTACTCTGTGTCAGGTTCTTGTTTACACTATATGGTTGTAATGATTCAGAACTGAACACCACATCATTTCCTCCTGAGCTGAAGACGTGCGATAAGGACCTGGGGCTTGAGCACACTTTATAAACACAACAAAACACTTAGATTCTGCTGCTGTGATACCGGTGATCACACCATCTTTAATTCAGCTTTCTCCCGGGATATCAGTCATCCTATAAGCCACGCCGTCCTGCTTTTTGAGGTGCAGAAGCAAGATTCGCTAACTGCAGGCTGGCAGAGGCAGCAAATCACGATGCCGAGAAAATCTTTAGATGAAATCTACTGAAACATGGCTTCGAGAAAAATATTGGAAAATGGGTTAAAAAACAAAACACTGAATCATTCCCCAGTCTGCTTACTGAAACCTAAGGCGGGTTTACACTCACACCTCTGTAGGAATTCTTCATCTTAGCCCTTCTCTTGTACCATAATACTACATTTTAAGCTTTGCCATTAACTTATCGCTCGCTAGGCTTCATCGATCTTTACACAATGCTCTGCCATGTGGAACGGCTTTCATCATTAAACATTATTCTCTTCAAACAGCAACAAGTACACATTACAGGGATTCGAATCCACAACCTCTCGATCATGAGCCCAGCACCCTAACCGCTACGCCACCGGCCCCACTGCTATTACTCTCCTTTTAATTCCCAAGTCAGTGGACTTCATGTAAATATTACTCAGCTGGTTACTTAAGACTCTACTTAATCCGCTTGCTTAAACTTTATGCTCAGCTCTGAGCCCAATCTCACCCAAAAATAGCTTTGGAAAAGCTCGAAAACTGGGCAACGGCTGAGAGCTGGGGAAGGAAAAGGCTTAGAGGTTGCAGGGTGTGGCTGTGGATGTGTGCTTAAGCACATATTTGGACATAAGGCTGGTTGGACACAATCACACTCAAGGTCAGGGATCGGGAGAAATGGGCCACCCTATGATTGGGGGTCAAAAATACAGTATCTGGGTTCAGGGTGATTTGATCCAGTGGCTGTTTTATGATGGAATGATGGAAAACCCACCAGACTGCTTGTATGCTGCAGTAGACAAACATGACACTCAGAAAAACAAGGGACTACATGCGAGCGTGGACAGGATGTACTACAGATTACGGTTCTGACGTAGCACTCTATGAACCAACCACAATTCATCCTTGTTTGGTTACACACAAAAAAAGTTGCACACACTAACAACATCTTGATTAGAGGACGAAATAACCAAGCTTCAGCTGGTCAGGTCGAGGCTCAGCAACATTATGTTGCAAAAAAATGAACTGTATGACCAGGTTTTACCATAAAAGGAGTTTTTCTTCCCTGACGGCACTGATATAAAATTGGGGCTAAAGGATTAAAAGAGAGGTTATGGAAGCATGGGGAACTGGCACCCCAGAGTCCTGACCTTCAACCTACTGAAGGTCTTTGGGATGTGCTGGAGAGGACTTCAGGGAGTAGTTTGATTTTCCTATCATCAAGTCAAGATTCAACAAAAATGATCCCCAGTCTGGGTAAAAATATTGGGATGTTGATTAAGTTCAATGAAAATTATTACAAGGTGTAATCAAGGCCAAAGGAGGTCCAATAAAGGAGGTCCATTTTTTGGCTGGGCGGTGTAAACGTGTTTGTCCAGGAGTCAAGGCTGCTGATTTGTCCAACCCTGTATTCAGTGTATCAGGACACATGACATGCATCTACAAAAGCTAAAAAAGTGTCTTAGTATGGAACTGTTCGTCATCAGAACGGCACTCCAGCTCAGTGGTCATTATGAATAAGCTTTATAGTATAAAAAAAAAGACAAAAAATCACAAGTCATCTCTATTCATCATGCAAGTGAAGACCAGCAGTGACTCATGTCAAGCTGCAGTAGCAGTAATGACTTCATTTTTAAACCACTAGATCATTCAAGGCTTTTCCTGAGGCCTGGGTCTCATACCCAAGACAACATTTTTTACACTCCAGATAACATTAAATCTTTAGACAGTACTTCGCCTTTAGGTTTCATATGAAGTGGCCTGCAAACAGTTTGGGCCTAATTAAGAAACCCGAATATGCAGTGGGTAAAGTCTTCTCCAGCACATCTCAAATCCTTTTACTACGTGAGCCCCAAGTTTCTATCCGATCCAACAGGAAATAAAAAGTCCATGGATGGTGTACCCTGGTCGTTTAGTACATATTCAGGTCATCAGCGGACTTTTATTACCGAGTCTCAACCTGACCGACTAAAGCGACTCCAGCTCATTTCGCGACCTGTACCGTGGCCACGATGTTGGGTTCATCGCTTCATACGCCTCCCTTCTTACCCTGACACACACCCATCCCTCTGAAGAGATCTCCTCAGATCACATGACCTTTCCCTACTGCTACAGAGACCAATCTTTGTGCTCAAAAGAACACTAAAGCCTTTAATTCAGTTTTAAAAATTTCCCGACCAAGTTTCTTAAATTCAGCACCATCCTTCCGAGGTTAAATAATCTTGAACAGTTCTTAACCCAATTTTGGGAATCTCCTTAAGACAGTTATTTGTTTGATGCCGGCTAATAATCTGACCCGTCTATCGTTTCCATAACCACGAGACACGTCTTTTTTTCACTGTCAGTTAAGAAAAGAGAAGGTACTCACTGTATGAGTTTGGGTTAAACAGCATGTTGCCAGACGAAATACACTAATCAATGTGACATGAGGAAAGAAAGCCAGGACATGGATGATGTCACAGACCCAATACGTATACAGGTATACAGGTGTACACACATAAACGACTTTGTCCAAACTAACATTGAGCTGCATGTCTGCTCTCGAACATCACGTGTAGCCCCTAAGGAAGGCTGGCTTTATGTGAGAATGAGTCGAGATGTGTCAGACCAGCAAGTGAAAGACAACATGTTGGCATTTGTCTGCTCCTGAAGGTTACTGCACTGCCTGGCTAATCAAATCCGCACGTACTTCTTGCCCAGGTGCTTGGCTACGTCAGAGCGCCGGAAGCCCTCCAGGTGGTAAAGGCGGCGCGCCAGTCGTCGTGCCGCCTCCTGGTCGCTGCGGTGCCCGTTGTTCAGCGTGTCCGTACTGTCCTTCTGTCGCTCGGTGCTGCCCATGTCCAAGCCCCAGTCTGACAGGACGTCTTTCAACCCCTCATCACTGCTACTGAAAGAGACAGACAGCACAAGACAGACAGGGTAAATTATAGAAGAAATCTTTATACTCCTGTGTGCGCGACTCAAGATCAGGTGATAATAAGTGGACTGATGGATTCGCTGACAGGTATCTCTGCTGGTTTTGCCATAAAATATTATTTAACGTTTAAAATACTTGTTTTATTTTATTCTGTTCTGCAGGTTGAAATTTGTCCAGTTATTTAACTGAAGTTTTTGTTGGAGTTTAGTTACTGCTTTACTATATCAGTCGTACACTGTTGCATTATGGTCAATATGCAAATATGTTTGTGAATTCGTTAACTTGCTGGATTGCAGGTCCAGTACATTGTCAGCTTGGTTTCCTCCAGTAGAGGCTGCGGCTTGTTGCACAACCGTGTCACCAAAACTCCTGCGCTGGTGGCCCAACTTGATCCACAACATTTCAGGTTTTGGGCCTCCGACGTATGAAACCACAGCACAGAGGCCCTGACCCGGGTCGCCGTGATTCTACAGTGCTAAACACTTACATAAATACGTCCTAATACCAAATTCAATACAGTGAGTAAGGGAAGTGGCAACCAGTGGCAGAGTAAGTTTATGTGACAATACTTCACACCTGATAACACAAATCAGCACGGGAGAGATTTAGAGAATTTAATTATGTCCACTATAATAAATTCAGTCCGTCGGCCAGTGACACCCTTCCAGCCCCACACACCCACACACACACACACACCCACACAGCCAGCCACACAGCCAGCCACAGTGAAAAACTAATCAAGGGAGTGACATTATGCAACACTGGCTGTATTTCTAAATCATCACAGACATACTCCGCTAAAAGGAGAGGAGAACCGAGCGTCACTGAACATCTCAGACTCGGACGTTGAGACGTGGCCTAATGATGCATCAAGTGCAGCTTAGACAGTGTGTTAAGGACGAGCCTTACTGGTATAGCAATGAGAAACCGAGCAGGAGTGATGAAACCTGTCCAATAAGAGAACAAAAGCAACCCAAGCCAGTGGCAGCGGGCCGGAATCACTCGGCAAGCGTCGGATAATAAGTGGAAACGCGTCACAGCCATTCCTTAAGATTAGCGCTCGAGGGAGATGACAATTAATCAGGCTTAAGAATTCTGTCCCAAATCGAAAAAAAACGACTGGAATAAAAGCAGGAAACGAGTGCTGGGATGGCTGCATGTCAATCACCTGCGAAATGAAGGTAGGCTTGACTGCAACGTAACAAAAGAAAAAGGAAAAAGCATTTTCTATATATTATATAGAAATATATTAATAAGTGCAAGAAATGAAACGGCGAAATACTTTATTGAGGAGGACAAGCAGACGGGCTCACAGGACCAGGACGACCGCAGACGATAACGCGAATGTACACTTTTCCTCAGAATGCACAACAAGAGGTGGTCACATCGGGGTCCCGTTCTGTGAGTTTGGTCCCCCTGTAGCCTCAAACTCATATTCATGAATAACAAGAAAGGAGTCCAAAGCAGTCTAACAGGGAGTCGAACTCACAACCTCTCGATCATGAACCCGGCAGCCTAACCACTACACCACCGGCCCCACCGCATCCTGGCAGACTACAATTAAGTACTCAAGCAACAGCAAACAAAACAGCGCTGTTAAAAATGAGGAATCACATTCCATCCGTTACTGAACCCTCCTACTGAAGCGTCTCCGCCATGTTGTACGGTTGAAGGTCACCCCGACTCAGCAATCAAAGCGATTTTGAAAATTATCCACTCGACATTATGACTCGATGGGGGGCGATCGTGTGCAATTTCCGAACTCGGATTTCCCCTAATCCTGACAGCACATGAGGGCAGCACTATTTGAGTTGCTAGCAACTTCCTGTCAGCCTGAACCAGTCTAACCATTCTCATCCCAACTCACACATCAACAAGGTGCTTCTGCACACAGCGCTAGCACTCACTGGATGTTCCGGCACCATTCTGTCTCAACTTTAGAGCGTCCTGTGTGAGAATCCCAGGCGTTTCAGACCAGTCCATCTGGGACCGACAACCGAGCCGTAGTGAAAGTCATTAAGATCAAAATTCCTCATTCTCATGTTTGATATGAACATTAAACAAATGTATTGTGTACAAACCTGTACTTAATCCCACATCCATATTCACAGAACTCTTAACCGACATGCCTCAGATCCTTAAGTAACTTTCTGACCATGACGTTGTTGCAACGCACAGGTTCCTATAAATATAAAACGGTTACACAGCAGTGCCACCTAGTGACTGTCCTTATAAATAACATCAAACATGAATGAGAATCTGGCCGCTCTAAATCAGAACTCTAAAAGGAGGTTGGGGGTGTCGGGTGTGTTTAACCGAAAGCAGAAATAAAGCACTGAGAAGACCTTTTAGCTAAACAGCAAATTAAACACAGAATTGTGACTCAAACATTTTGGAGTATGAAGAGAACTGCATGAGGATGATTTGCATACATTCGGATGAACCTGTTCTCCCAAACACACACACAAACACACACACTGTAACCAACTATCCTCTTAAAACATGATGGAAAAGCAACAAACCGACCCCATACAGCCTTAGCGAGAAGTGCACTAGGAGACCATATGCGGCCGTCGTGGACAGTGCCGCACAAGCAGACACGTCATTACACACGATCAGAGTGGCACAGCATGAGAGTGTGAAGGCTGCCGATGGGCGAGACAGCAGTCAAGAGCTCCTCCATGAGGACCAGGATATTAGATATGACCTCAGTTCCACTCGATGACACGCTGTACTTGGAAAAGTTTTATCCTCTCCTCCCTATCCCGGTCTCTCAGAGGCCCAGAAGCGCAGGCCGCGAATAAGAGCGCAGGAAGAAAACCTCACTCTCAACTCCGTGCTCGCTCTGACTCAAGACTAAATTTAAAAAAAAAAAAAACTAAACTGAGTAATAATCAAGCAGAAGAGATTATGATCGCTTTCAGTTCCTGAAATACAGGACAACCCTCCCCTCACCCCACCAACCATTATTAAAAAAAAACAAAACCCCACACCAGAGTATCATATACTCCGAGATAACACTACTAAGAAAGTGTTCCAGGCACCCTAGAACAGACTTATCACAGAAACTAATCATGTTTCACTTCCATTCTAAATATAAACAAAAAAACCAAGACTAGAATAAAACAGAGAAACGCTCTCGCTGAAATCAAGTTCACACTCATCGGGTAACTCATGATGATTCTTTTAATCTGCATATTGCTTAAAAAGTTAAGTGGAGAATAAACAGCTCTGGATGGTAAATTAAATGACAGAGAATCCAAATTTAATGCAATTTAAATAATTCTGTCTACTAACTACAATGAAATGATGTCGAGTAATTAGAGAACATTTTTTATATAACTGCATCACTCACTCATTTGCTGAACTGCTTAATCCTGTTAGGGTCACAGAGAGACTGAAGCCTATCTCTGCCGACACAGGGCGAAGGCAGGCTTCATACACACACCTAGGGACAATCTGGAGCAGTTAATTCGCCTAATATGCATGTTTTTGGTCTGCTAGAGGAAACCAATGCACCCGATTGAAACCAACACAAGCACGGGGAGGAACTCCACACAGAAACGCCACGCAAACTTTCCTACCGTACAAACCAGACACAAAAGCCAGTGGTATAATTCAGTCCCAGGATGCAATGCAGCAGTAGGAGTATGAAATATCAATCAAAAATATTGACTGCGAGTCATTTGGCGTGGCAACTGTTTATTTAAAACAGGGGATATCGGTCGTTTTTTTTCAACAAGGTTCAGCACATGACTGCAAAATAAGTCAGTCAACACGCCCGTCATCACTCTGCATGCTTCATGGAAGGAAAAGAAAAAACTATTTGACATGAACGACTTCTTCATTCACTGAAAAGGATGTGAAGCTTTTACATGATCCTGTTAAAGGGGAACTCGCCACATATTTAATGACAGAAAAACCACCACTGAACTGCTTTGCACGGGAGACGCTTACAAATACTATTTTATATTCGCGTTTATTTTTATCAATGAGAAATTAAATTTTAACATTAAATCTACTCCACGTATCAGGCACAAACTACATAACCATGTCGTGCATGCAGCGGAATAATTAACCAGCATCAACGAGAGAAAACCAGACACAACCTGCTCGTGATAGAACCAGAGACACGTGATGATGTGGGTGACGGCACAGCTGCATTTCTCACATCTGAACAACTCCTGCATTAACAAGAATCCTTTATTTAAAGAGGTGAATAATATCAGGAAAGATCTAAATAACAAACATAACAGTACTAGTGTTGGGATGATCGAGCCGAAGCTCAAGTAATTTATCAATAAGAGCCTTTTCCGATTTCAATGAGCGCAAATAACGTTCCGAGTCGCTACTTTTCAAAGCATTTTTTAGCCTATTTTCATGAGAAAACAACAAAGAACTATTTATATGTGCCCACGTTGCAGCTCTGAACGTTCACTTGTCACTATTTAGTGTCCACTGTGCTTTACGTGGCCGAGTTCCCCAGGAGCGTTCATATATCTACCTACCTTTTGTTGTTATTCTGGTTTACATTCCAACACAGTGGGTTTGGATTATTTTTTTTTATTCTGATATACTGTATTAATCCTGCAAAGGAAATTTTGTCTCTGCATTTAACCAATCCAAGGTGAGCACGCACACAAACACGTAAACAATGAACACACACCCCTCGGAGCGGTGGGCTGCCATATTACGGCGCCTGAAGGGCAGCTGGTGGCGCCTTCCTTCAGGCCACTTCCGCCATGCAGGTGGAGGAAGACAAAGTGCCGCTCACTCCCTGACTGACACACATTTTTCCGGGGAATCGAACTAGTGACCTTTAGGCCGCAAACCCGCGTCTCTAAACATTAGGCCATGGCTGCCCCACAAGGTGCATTTGGTAATGCACCTTAAAGCAGGTTTCCAAAAAACACTAAGAAGTAGAGATTGCTCAACATGCCGAGAGATTCAAGCTGATTTTTGGTTCATCATGAAAGTTTCACATATCGTCACTTATTTATCTGTAATAAAAAAAACCTAATCCATCATATCCCAGGAGACCTACAGGATCAAACCACCACCTCGGCAGCTTCCTAAAACACCTATCCAGACTTCAATTAAATACCTCAAGTCAGCTCAATACCCCCTCGGACTGACACAGCGCACTCGAGTGAGCTCACTGCACACTGCTGCTTCCCAGCACCACTCAGTGTACGATATTTATCTCATCACCTCTGCTGCCAAACAAAACAAAAAAAGCAAGATGGAATCACTGGAGTTTGTTTGTCAGTTTGACCAGCAGAATTCTGACTACACCCATGCATAGGTTTCTATTCACTACCCAATCTGAGCCCCAGAGATTATTTGATTTTGGAATGTAAGGGTCAAAGGTGACAGCCAAAGCAAGGTCACAACGTTTTGGAGATAGAGTGCTATCACTTTGGAATGAGTACACACAGACACATCTTCAGTGGAACACTAACAGGAAACCATATATGAGAAAATGACCTTTGACCTTGAGTGACCCTGAAAGGTCAAACCCCGGTTATCTCATAAAGCCTTCAAACAAGATGTTTGTTTTTCTGTTTTGTTTTTGTTGCTAACCTATCCGCGAGAGAACATATCGTAGAATAGGCACATGAGGGATTAAAGCCGGCACCAATGTACGATATTTCCTACATTATCCTTGCAGTGCAGTGGAGGTACCTTGCACCCTACGAGCTCCCCTCCAATAGCCGAAGCTGTTTTCATGGTAATCAATATCCCTGATAAAACAGATACTGGGGCGTACGGTAAATCGTTCAAGCTGTATTTATACGTAAACCTGTCTTTTTCCTCTAAGTAGACTCTGTCTACTTTAAATGTGGGTGTGCGCAGAATAAAAAAATAAATAAGTAAGAGCAGGTCAGCTGGGAACGTAAATAGAACATTACAATAGGGTCAGCCACAGCGTGTGTGCACACCCTGTCATTTCGGCCTAAATAAGCTTCAGTCCTGGTCCAAGTAAAGCGAGCGCAGAAAAAGAAAAAGCTTTCGGATGAAGAGCACGGGCTTCATTTCTTCCAGAGAACAAACAGGAGTGCTGCGTGCAAGACAGGACAATCGAGCACTACTGCATGTGGAACAACTACAGGACTTGTTGACTCCAACAGCGGCAAATACAAGCTGCATAATTATATGTAAATGACTCATGTACCTCATTTACTCTGGAACTTCGTCTGTTTCCAGCACTGCAAGACATTGGGATTGGCAGGACTTGTTCCACACTGGCCTATATTTTACTTTCATCACAGTGCGGATGAAATCTCAGTCACAAGCTGTGAACGTCACTGTTTCTACAGTTAGTGTCAGTTCACAGGAAACTGTAAGGTAGACACCGGGAATAATCGACACCTCAATATTAAAGGATTTAAAAGTTTAGGGAATTTTTTTTACACAGAACAATGTATAATCCTTGATTTGGTTTTGGTAAGCAGACATTTATTTAGCTATTCATTTAGTTTGTATTTATAGAAGGAATCTTGAGGATTAATGCTTTAATACAAACATGGTACAATGCAAAGTTTCCCAACATTCCGGATGGAGAGGGATTGTTTACTAGAATTACTGTTTATTATGGCTATAACATTCCACAACATTAAATCTTAAGTACTACCATTTCACCTTTAAAATGTCCTATATGTCATGTATTCGCAAACAACTGTAGCTTGAATATTCCACAACATGCAGTTATACACACACTACTTACTGGGTGGTAACTCTGTAATTAAAAGAGGAATAAGACAGTAGTTATGCAAAACTGAACAGTACCATTGGTCGGCTACGTGGGGGTTAATATCTCAAGTGGATAACAGTTCAATCAAAATTACATACCCTCAGTTTTTTTTTTTTTACATTTTTGTTTGTTTTTTGTGGTGTTTCTGCACAATATATATAAAACTCTGAGTATTCTCTGAGTAGGAAAAAGAAAAATTCCATCAAGACACCGTTATGCTCTACTCGTGAAGCACAGAGCTCGACCTCTTCTGTCATTGATAAAATATATACAATATACCATTAAAAAAACTAGTTTCAGTTTGCTTTTCATGTTCCCATGTAGTATATACTAAAACAAGTCCTAACCCAGTACTGAACCGAATGTTCCTGTTCAACGAAATACGCCTCGCCTTCAGCAAATAACTGGTAAATATAATTCCCTTTAGGGACTCGTAGCACACTGACGTAAATTATTTTCATATTATCCCACGGTCCGCAGGGCGCTACACCATACGAATTTGCGAATAATTATAATTATAATGTTTAACGACATATTGCACATTTTAACAGTTTATAAGGATTGTTGCGTTTTCATACCCGAGCCAACTGGTTCATCAGGCTGGAGTTTATCACAGATTTTGTAGCGTTATACGGAGTTCAATTCCTCCTGGATGGAACGCCACTCCATAGCAGATTACCTTCCCAGCACTTTTACTGGTACACATTTATACTGCTGGGTGGAAAGAGGCACACTTCTGGTTAAGACCTTGCACAGGGCGTTCAGCACGGTAGGGGTTAAAGGTTTAGAGCTGAATTAAATGTTTGGGGAATGTCTGCAACACTCATTAGCTGTTCCACATTGATGTAGGAATATCTTGGGTTTTGGATGCAAGCGGTGATAAGCTCACTAGGATAGGACACATTGCACTGTGTTAGAAGCTGAAAGAAAGCTAGTTGCAGCCATAGACAACTTGTGACAAAATTCTAATAGTGTGAAAATTTTAGGATGACTATCTGACAAGGTCCCTGCTGCCACGATCTATATCTACTAAAGCCCCTGTCTCTGTAGCCAGGATATGCCAACGTATGAGAAATCTGGCGGATACGCTTGTGTATGTGGAATAAGTTATGGGTAAGTTTTGTTTAAGTAACAGCACGCTGGGACAAGTCGTAGTACGGCAAGGTCGTGGGAAAAGTCTGTGCGTGCATATGGCTCATACGTTCAGCATACGCCTACTATAAGCTGTCAATTAGTTGACAATCGTTCACAAGTTATTTGTAGGTTACACACAAGTTGAATATAATGACTAGCATACTTTGAACCTACATAGAACTTATACCATTGAATGCCCAGTGTGTTGGCAGCATTTGGAACAGAGCTCGGCAACCTGGGCTACGGTGCCACATGCGGCTCTTTCATCCCTCTACTGTGGCTCGCGTGGCTTATGTTGCGTCCAGACAAGTGACTCCTTTTTTATCCCCAGTAAGATAGCTATGAAATCTTAGGGGAAAGAAAGCACAGCCCAGCAGATGCTGGAGGAGGATGTCATTTGAGCGCAAAACGACATTGTTTGCCAGAGATGTAGAGAGGTACGCTGCTTCACTCCCTCTCCTTGTGCTCGATTCATGGAGTGCCATTCCTGACACTTATAGAATCATGAAAAAGTATGCATCATCGTCGTCAGGGATACACTGCTGCATTAGTTAGGTTATCAGTGGTCATAAATTGCGAACGCTGCCACCACGCTAGGCTTTGTTTGTGTAACTGATACGCAGGCTCAAAGTACGCTAAACATTATATTCAACTTATTAGTAAACTACAAATAACGTGTGTGAACGATCGCTTAACTTACCAACAACTTATACCCAGCGTATCGTATGAGTCATACACTGGGATACCTAAAATATATTTTAATTTTCCCACAACCTCGCCGCACTACGACTTTTACAATCATGCTCTAACTTACACTTATAAGTTACTAATAAGTTACGTATTTGTTCAGAACTGGAATAATATCGATAGTTCATCGTATGCCAGAGTTTTATGCAAATTTGTCACAGGGTGCATAAGTTCTGCAAATCGTTAACATGTGAAAGGGGCCTAACCAGCCAACAGGAATGAAGTATAAAATGGCACAATGGCTTGATTCTTGTTTGGCTTTATTTTTTCCGGTTTATTGACCTGTATAGTTGCTTATGATTCAGGGTTTCGGTGGAATCATTGTGCAAAATTCATGTCAAACTTGTTTCTTTAACTAAACTTAAATGACTATTGAAATCTCACAGTCTGTATTCACTGTTACACTGCGTAGACTCTGGCATGTTGTCTCCAGGTCTGTGTGTTTCCTCCCACTTACAAAAACATGTCAGTAGGTGGAATGGCTGCGCTGAATTACATTAATGTGTGTGTGCCTGGCGCTTGGTGATACATCTGGGTGTGCTCATTCCTCACACCTAGTGCTCCAGGATAAACTCCGGATTCACCAAAACCATCCTGGATAAAAGCATTTCCACCAGAAGGGAGAAAAAAGTCTTCATTTAAAACAGGGTGACACTACACTGACCTTCCGGGTCACCGACAAGTGAATCAAATCAGCAAGAGCAAAGAATTCATTCCTAAGTCTCACAAAGATCAGAAGGAAAAAGCAGGGTTCGTTCATAATATTTTAAACAAGTGAACTGTGTTCAGGACAGAAATGTAGTCAGTTATACGTATTCTTAAACAACAATTATAAGTTTATACTTTTTAATTAAAGCTTTTAGGGCTGTTAGCATAAAGTTCAATTCATTAATATGAGCTGTGGAACTATGTGCTGCAATATACAACATAAATACATAAACAAATATAAGAAATACATAAATATAGTACTTGTATTAAAGAAAGGGGGAAAGTCAGAAAATGCTTCGTGTTTTTAATGTTTTTTTAAAGGCATTTATAGTAAAACTGTGATTATTGTGGCAAACAGAGCTGAAGTGATGTCTGAGGTAAATGTTTCTGCTGCACATCTGGAACAACTCCGACATTAAAGTTCATCATAGCAGAAAGAAAACCCTGCACACACTTACCCTCGAAAAGAAACGTGTTTTTCAACCATTTTAATGCTGCTTAACAGTCATTTTAATAAATGTAACGAACCTAAAACCTGAACACAGCCGGGCTGCAGTCGCATCAGCCTCCGCTCGGTACACAAAGCCGGGGGGCTCGAAGCGCTTTCTGAGCTCAAACTTTCTCCGCTGATCGAAATAAACACCGAGAACTCGGGCCGAACATTTCAATAAAAGCAGAAAGTGACTCGGATACAGAACAAGACTGGAGAGAGAACAGAGCAGCTGCGGCTAAAGTAACAAGTCGGAAAGTCCGGTGGATTTTTTTCTTTTGTCGGTAAAATGTTAAGTTTCTCTGGTTCCAGGCTGCAACACCTTTATATTTTTTCTCAGAAACACTACTGTCTGCCTGCTACTCACCCACAGCAAACCGAGGCAGCCCCGCTACATTTCACCCATAAACAAAAAAGTTGGTCTTTTTTGTTTTTTCAAACAAGCCGGAGCCCGACTGACTGGAAGTCGCTAAAATGTTGCATTGCTCGAGTTACTGTTTGTTTGTTTGTTTGTTTTACCTGCACTATCAGGATCAGGTCACCAGTACACAGTCACGCTCCAAATCTTCACTCTGTAACCACAATCCCGGGTTAAACCGTGCGCTCCACTCCGACATGTCCTTAGCATTCCGCACTCACACACCCCGAACCTTCCCTCTCTGTGTTCAACCGAACAGAAGCTCATCCTCTCACGGAAAGAGGTGGTGTTTCCCACAAGGCACCGTAGCCGCCCAAAAATGGCACCGTAGCCGCCCAAAAATGGCACCTACAAACAGCGGCAGCATCTGGAGGCTCCTCTGCACAACACTGATGAGTTACTCAAGTCACTCTGTACCACCACCAGACCTTCCCTGAGCTTCACTGAGACACCACCTCCAACAACCCGCACTGATCACCACACTACAGCGGGTGCTTCAGGGACCTGATATCGAGAATAATAACTGAGCTGCAAGAACTAGTGCTGCTCACTCACTCTCTTTAGGGAAAAGAAAAGCTTAAAAGCTCCAAAGTTCGTTAGATGACGTCATAGACATGTGCATAATTTGCACAGATTATGAATAAGGGGTACATACAGATGTGTTTAGACAATACAAATTTCCTAGATTTCTAGCTCCATAGAGCATTTGTGAGGTGTTTACATTGGTTCATCTTGGTGATCAGTGATTGGTTGTTAGAGGACCATGGTGATCGGTGATTGGTTGTTGGGGACCATAGTGAATAATGTTTGGTCAGTGGGGGACCATGCTGATCAGTGATTGGTCATATAGAGACCATGCTGATCAGTGATTGGTCATATGGAGACCATGGTGATTAATGATTGGTCAGTGGGGGACCATGC
>JBCNYG010000024.1:29165397-29175581 GCA_039654305.1 Porochilus rendahli
GAGGCTGGCGCCCATCTCAGCCGACTCTGGGCGAGGGCAGAGCACACCCTGGACAGCTCGCCAGGCCATCGCAGGGCATTATGTTGACTCTAAATTTCCCATCGGTGTAAATGTGAGATAGATAAGTGACTTGTTCTCTCGCCCGAAGTCAGCTGGGATTGATTCCGGTTCCCCCACGATCCCGACAGATAAGTTGTATTGAGAATGGCTGGATGGATGGATGGATGGATGGATGGATGGATGAATGGATGTGACATTTGTACTCAAAGTGACTAACAACAGGACAGACATAGAATCAATGAGTCAGTTTGCATAAGCTAACCTTTCTGTTTAATCGCGCCGATTCATGAACCTTTTTTCATTCAGACAATAAATGCGAGCGACAATGTAATGCGAAAAGTAGCAGAAAGTCACATGATCATCTTGTCTTTCCACTGACAACATGAACTAATTTGCATATGCATATATGGCGTGTTATTCTTTCTTTTATATGTACGTGTGCATGCTTGGTTTACCGTAAACAGAATCGCGTATGAATTGAAGAAGTGTGTCGTTATATTTTATTCAATAGTTTACATCATATTGTTAGTTTATTAGTTTAACTATCCTTATTTAAACTGGAGTATCACATCCCAATCTCGCAATTACCCGCACTCAGAAGTGAGTTTCAAACTGGATAATGAAAACTATCAAACCGGTTTAAGCAGATTGCAAATTCGAAAAAGTAACCACTTGATAATGAAAATATGCATATGTTCATGTGCAGCAGGAGGAATTCTTAAAATGATATCAGTACATTAGCATTTTAGTGTGAGTGTGACCTCAAAGCAACAAAGTTTTCTGGAGTCACATTTTCTAAAATCAAGTCTGTGAATCTGAAACACCTTTACAGAACATCAAACTGTATGCAGGCCATTAGAGTAACGCAAATGCATGACATGAATGAACACAAACGGTGTAGATATACAGTAACTGGCTTTGAGAAGGTTATCTCATTAAAAATTCAGTGAAAGAACCGAGTCAACATTTTAAAAGTGGTTTCATCCCAGTGCACACATCAGTGAAGACATGACTGATGCTGCATGTAGTGTGAACAGGATTACATTGATAACAACCCAGGAACGGACTTCTTTTACCTCAAACAGTTGAAAAGTGAGATGCCTTGTTCTTTATTAATAAAAATAAATATATAAATAAAAAAATAAGAATATATGCTGCCAATTCACTACGGTTTAAGAAAAAAAATAATTAAAGGCACAGTGTGTAACACTCTGGAGGTTCTAGAATAAGCAGAAGAAAGTACAACAATAAATTATTTTTCTTTCATTTATGAACCATCCAGGTAGCAATCTGGAAACTCACCTCTAGATACCACCAGCAACCACTGACCATCTTACACACTGTACCTTTAAAGATGAGCTATTAAAGAAGCATTGTGGGACTGCACTACCCAACAGCCCCTGCAGGTCACGTGGCTGAATTATTATATCTGTTTCTGTTCTATTTTTGCAGCATCTGCCCTCATGTGTACCTAGAATCACCTGCAGCCCTGCACCTACAATCCCTCTGGTCATAGTAGTCCTTACTTATCTTCGCAGCCCAAGTAAATCATTTAAAAATTCCTCAGTAAAGTGAGGTTACGAGCCTCTGCTCCGCCACCGATTAATCAGGTTTCACAGATACAAAGGAAGCAGAGCAGAGGCCTGAGCCCCTCCTCCTCCACTCATCCAGAAAAACACACAAACCCCACCGAGGGAGAAATCGAACTCCTCGGCTGACACGATGACCTTTAATCCATAAAACTCTGTGGAATTTCCTTCAGCTCCCGAACCGTGCGCGGTTCAAACAGAGCCGAGCGGCCGGCTGTAAGAGGCCTTTGTGTTAAAGCATGAGGAACCACGCCGAGCCGAGCCCACGGGTATCAGCAGCACAGTACAGCAGCTATGTTGTTTCTGTTAGAGAAGTCTTTGTGTCAGCTTCACAAACACACTGATAGGACCGAGCAACAAATACAGCAGGTGTGTAAAGATAAAAACACTTATATATTCATATAAAAATGATTCCATCCTGAACTCAAGTTAATGTTCTACAGGCATACAGTGAGTCAAATTATTCATTTTAATCTTCTCTGGAACTGTTTTAATTTTAGAAAGAGGTGATAAACAGCCTTTCACTGCAGCAAAGATTCATCCGAATATAAAATAAAAAACCTTTCGCTGCAGAATAATATTAAAAAACGGTCTCATTTTTAGCGTGCACGGTACACACTGGCTTGATTAACATGTCCGCCTCACAGCAAGAAGGTCCTGGGGTGGACCCCCGGGCTCGGCAAGGCATTTCTGTATGGATTTTGTATGTTGTCTCTCTGGTTCCGTGGGTTTCCTCCAGGTACTCCGGTTTCCTCCTGCAGTCCTACACATTTGGCTAACTGTTCCAAATTGCCGCTGGGTTTGAGCGCGAGTGTCAATAGTAGTAATATGTTAACAGCAAGTGTTACAGGTCTGATCTCACTTACAGAATGATTTCTTCCCTGGATATTATTCTGCTTTGATATCAAATAATAAATCCCAGCAGCAGATGGCGCCATTTCATCCAAATTAATCAAAACTTTTTTTCCACCAGACCGTCGCAAGGCAACATATACACAACCTTTCACACTCACAGCCACACCTAGGAGCGATCTGGAAGGGCCAGTTAGGCTCACGTGCATGTCTTTGGACCGCTGGAAATGCCAGAGTCAGGGAATTGAACCCAGGATCTTTTTGGTGTGAGGCGGTGCCACCGTGCCTCCTCCTGTCAATTATTTCACTGATTTCACTATTTCGCCGAACGCAGTACCACTCCAAACAATTCCAGACAATCATCACATCACAGACGTGCTCTGACTCTACGACAAGTGATCAGCCGTGCTGAGGATGTAAACGTTGCGGTTAACTCTAATCTCCTACCTTGTCCAGCTCTGTAGCCAATCGCTTGTCTCCTTCCCCATCAGGCCATTGGCCAAAGCTCCATCCGGGTGTCCAGCGATCGAGTCCGCTTGCTCTGTGAACGTGTTCAGGAAGGAGGAGGTCACTTCCAGGGCAGCTTTCCCGCTCTTCCCGGTCTCACTCACCCTCAGCACCTCCTCCTGCCTGCCAGCAGCCTCCATAAACAGGCCGCTCTCTTTCAGCCTCTGCTGGATCATGGGCGTGAGGGGCATCTCTACGACCCGGTGCGTGTGTACTGTCTCGGCCGGCGTGTCCGTCTCGTCGGCCGAAGACAGAGCGTCCAGCGAGTCCAGGCTGCTGTAGTGTGTAGAGCACAAGCGCTCCGACTCCAGGATGCTCTCGAACTGACTGCTGAACACGTCTGTGGCCTCCTCGCTCTCGCTCGCTCGGCCCTCTACACCCCTAGAGAAGAATGGAGCATTAAACTAGTGCTAAATATTCAAAGTTACTTCAGTGCATCGCTGCTCATGTCTCATTACACTCGACTGTGAAATCCTCTACGGTGTGCTGAATACTAACATTATCACTTCGACAGTGAGAGAAAAAAAGAGTCGTGTGAAGGAATGGAAGTTTATACCACGATATCAGGAAGTGAAGAGTTGTTGTTTTTATTCTGTAACAGTAATCATTACTATGTATAAGTAGTTAAAAAGTATGACACGTTGTTTATTAACAAATAAAGCACTGAAATCATTCCCAGATTATTATTTTAGCGATTTATTTGTTAATGAACAACATGCCCCCAGTACAGCTAACTGGGTTATAAAAGGCCGGCCGTGTCTCTCGCTGTCTGTGGTTTGTGCCCTGCGATGGCCTGGTGAGCTGTTCAGGGTGTACTCTGGTCTCGCCCAGAGTTGGCTGAGATGGGCACCAGCATCCCCGCGACCCTAATTAGGATTAAGCGCTTCAGACAATGAACGAATGAATGAACAACATGCCATACTTTTTAACTATTTATATATAGTAATATCTGGTTTTATTCCATTTAATCCATATAAAATTACACCTCAAAATAATTTTCGATCTTTGAGGTCAAAACTAAATTCCTCAAGGTGGCATGTTTGTTATTTAAACACCTTAAACTTTCTGTTTGTATTTCCCGCACAACTTTCAATACATTAAAACGATTCCTACCACTAGATGACAGCAAACACAACTACAGCAGCCGAGTGCAAAGGTAGGGCTCTTACTCGGTGTATTTGCCCGGTGGTTTAATTTTACCAGGGCTTGAAGCTATCTCAGCTGACACTGGGCGAAGGCGGGGTACACCCTGAACAGCTTGCCAGACACTCTTTTTATTTTACAGCATTTGGCAGACGCTGTTATCCAAAGCAACTAACAACAAACGACGTGCCAACGACGTGACGTTTTTATACAACCGGGCATCCAATTAAGGTTTAAATGCCTTGCTTAAGGGCCCAACAGGGGTGATAGTGGGGACTGAGCTGCTGACCTTCGGATCAGTAACCCATCGGCTTAACCACTAAGCCACCACCGCTCCTGAGCCACACAAACATTCACACTCACACTCACACCTAGGGGCAATTTAAAACAGCCAGTTAACCTAATGCGCATGTCTTTGTTCTCTAGGAAGAAACCAACCCAGAGGAAACCCAAGCGAGCACAGGAAGAGCACGCAAACTCCATAACGCAACAATCGCGGGTCTCAGGCTCAGTGGATGTCGCTGAATTGAACTGAAATCGTCCTTATTCTGTGACATCCACCTCACCTTCGGTGTATTACGTTTAATTTAAACATTAAATTTCTCATCATTTTAAATCAATACGACGTCTAATGCCGGGTCAGATTAGCTGTTTCAGCAAATATGATTTATTAAAACGAGCTCTAATCCCGGCGATTGGGCCGAATCTGTACGAGTTGAAAGAAGAAGTGTGGATGACGGATGAGCACTAATCACTACAAAGAACGGCTGTTGTAGAAACAGCCCTAGGCAACACATCTGTCAAAATATTTTGGGGGGAAAAAAGAAGAAGTGCTTCCTGCTGTCCATTAAACATCAGCATTCAACCCATGTGGTGCTCATGAAAAGAAACACAGTCAGATCTTATTACTGCCATATCAGCAGGAAAAAGTGAATATGATCCCGCTAGCTAATGACTAATCCTGATCCTGTGTGTGTGTGTGTGTGTGTGTATATATATATATATATATATTCTTTTTTTCTCACTGTCTGTGACTGTGTATTTATTTATTTATTTATTTTTCTTTTCTTTTTTTTCTTCTTTTTCTTTCTTTCTTTCTTTGATAGATGTTGTGATATGTGGGTGAGATGTCTATTTGTTCTGATTATTATATAAATTCTTGATTAGTGTCGGCTCTATTTGTCTGTAAAAGCCGCAGGAAATTTAATGTTGTGTTTATGTACAGATATAGCAGTTATGAAGGGTCGTTGCTTTATATCACTGGTGCTTTTGTCTCCTTTTTCTTCTTTTAACTTTTACTTTTGCTTCTGTCACCTGTCTTCTTTCTTTATCTGTCCCCTCCGGTCAGGTCTGGTGGGATCGCATGGATTCCATAACACAAATCAACAGTAAATAAATAAATAAATCAGATTATCAAGAGGAGAGTTTTTTTCTTATAAAACCCCCCGTTGGAAAAGCAAAGTTTTTCGGCACAACACTGCAACCAGACTGCCATTCTGCTTGCTATGATGCTGGACAGGACAGGTTTAAAGAAAAAAAAACAACAAATAAAAAAAAAAGAAAAACAAGTACCACTGCACCATGTTACTTTCATTCTTCTCTCCGTTGTATACTTGACATTTGACAGATAATTAGCTAGCTGTTCCTTAGACAGCACTTATACTATACTATACTATACTATATTAGACAGCACTTATATAATATGTTTAAAGTATCATAAAATAAAGGGGGGCGGCACGGTGGCGTAGTGGTTAGCTCATCCGCTCAAAGCAAGAAGGTCCTGGGTTCGATTCCCAGCTCGGGCGTTTCTGTGTGGAGTTTGCATGTACTTCCTGTGCTTGCGTGGGTTTCCTCCAAGTACTCTGGTTTCCTCCTGCAGTCCAAAAGCATGCACAGTAGGCTGATCGGCTGTTCCAAATAGCCCCTAGGTGTAAGTGTGAATATTGGCCCTGCAATGGCCTGTCGAGTTGTCCAGGGTGTACCCCGCCTTCGCCTCGAGTCGGATGAGATGTGCGCCAGCCTCCCCGCGACCCTAATAAGCATTAAGTGGCTTAGAAGATGAATGAATGAAGGAAAATAAAGAGAGAACATTGTCATCCACAAACCCATCTGATTTATTTTCCTCAGACCTGATGACGTAAGGGAATGAGCGGGGGTAGAAGTATCTAAAACCGAGCTAATTTCTTTGTGATCACGTAGTTTTCTCTTAATATTCAGTGTATACAAAATCAAATCAAAATGAATGGAAGGGAAGCATGTAATCATGCTTGGATGAAAGGGAATGATGGATAATGAAAAGACTGGGACACGTGTGTGAAAGGAACGATGGAGAAAGAAAGAAAGAAATCGAAGACAGGAAGAAAGAAGCCAGACGCATGAAGAAAAAAGAAAGAATGTGTGTATTATAAGTGTAGCATTGGTCTGAGTGAGAGTTGTATCGAAGCTGCTGATTGGTTGGCTGCTGTAAGGTCTATTATGACATCATCATCTAACATTCCTCCAGTGTGTTTCAAAGGGAAAGCTTCAAGCTACAGTCTTTTTTAAAAATTCAGTATGAGGTTTATAAAACAGTCAAAACTAAAGTTCCTGTCTCAGTAAAACAAAGGGAGAGAGAGAGAGAGAGAGAGAGAGAGAGAGAGAGAGAGAGAGAGAGAGGTAAAAGAATACTTGGTTAGTAGACATGGGATTTGGGGCTATTATGATGCACTGCAAGTTATGGTTTGTTTGCTGTAGCCTAGTGAAAGGACAAAAACGGGAATAAGGACGTCCACGTCAGGCTCGGTGTACAGCAGCTGGACAAAAGGACAAAATGAATGTTAAATCAGTGCATAAACAAGTTGCTTGCTTTCCCATGAGACACTAATATAAATGCAAAGCAAACTGTAGCGTCTTGATGTCCGGGTGACCCTTTGTCATTAGCACACGCCTGAACGGCGCTTTGTTCAGCGTGACGAATGCTGACTTCACCGCCAGCCCCTTAAGGATCATAGCTAATCTCAGCTCATTAAAACCCGCTGGATTCATTAGCGCAGAACGCAGCCACTAGCATCCCGCAGGACCGCCGCACTCCTGCGTCCTGGTAGCATGCTAATTTAGGAACACGCTTTGTTCGTTAACAAGGCTAGAATCAAAGTATCAGAGTTGAGAGGATTGTTAATTACGGCTTCAATTTAGCGGCGGGAGAAAGGGGTTTACTGTGAATGGAGGAGTGTTGTCCTTTTCTTCAAGCAGGAGAACATTTCATCCAAATAAGAACAACAAAAAACAAATAACCTGCATTTCAAAAAGAATGTAGCATGAACCAACGCTATATAAACCAATGCTACATAAGCATGGCTAACGATGGGATCTGTAGCTTATTCTGAACAATCATTCAAAGCTAAATGCTAAACAGAAAAGCTTCTAAACAGCCCGCAACTTTTAGCATCTCTTTGATTTAATTAATCTGTCTTTTGTATTAAGCAGCCATTTTGAATCCAAATGGACTGAAGTGATCTGGGCGGCACGGTGGCGTACTGGTTAGCAAGTCTGCCTCACAGCAAGAATGTCCTGGGTTCGATTCCTGGGGTTTGGGCTTTTCTGTGTGGAGTTTGCATGTTCTCTCCTATGTGCCTCCAGGCAGTCCGGTTTCTTCCCTTAGTCCAAAAACATGCACAATAGGCTAAATGGCTGTTTCAAATTGCCCCGAGGTGCATGCGAATGTTTTTGTGTTCACCCTGCAATGGCCTGGTGAGCCTCTCCTAGAGTCGGCTCAGATGGGTGCCAGCCTCCCTGTGACGGTAATTCGGATTAAGCGGCTTATAAAATGAAAGAATATATGCACACACACACACACACACACACACACACACACACAAATATGTATACACACACAGTAGTGTGCAGTGATGATTGTACACCACCAGTTTTGTCTAAAAGGGCTCCTAATAAAACGAAGTAAAAAAATTAATTCTCTAATGTTTTGGTAAAAATGTATTGACCAATGCTATTATAGGCAAAGAGAACCAAACAAATAATTCCAACAATTATATTGAGGTAAAAATATGGCTAATAAATGAAAACACTGAAAATACCAATTTTCGGAAGGTGTTGCAAATTTAATTTTTTTGACTTTTACATAGCATGAATGAACTTCATATGAAATGGTTAACAAGTAAAGAAATACAGCCGTGTGCAGTGAGAATTATTGACTTTTACAAAATGAAGATAAATCAGAAACCAGGTACTATTCAAGTATTTATTCCATGTAGTATCGGATCATATTAATGGGAATAAGTAAACAAACAACAACATATAGTAATATAAAAATAACAAAAGTCTCTTTTTTGAGAAAAACAAACAATATTTATTGTGGACAGCATTTACTTTGATTACAGCATTCAACCTTTCAGACATAGTGTTCACATATTTTTTAATTTCTTTACTCGCTAAACCATTACATACGACTTAAAGTTCATAAATGCAAAAGTCAAAAATATAACATTTGTGACACCTTAGAATTTTTCAGAAAAATTGGTATTTTGAGTGTTTTTGTATCAGCAAAGCTTTTACTTCAGTATACTTGTCAGAAGGGTTTTTTCGTTCTCATTGCCTACAGTAGCATTAGTCAATAAATTAGCACAAAAATGTTTTACAGAAGTAATTTTTTACTTCTTTTTAGTACGGGCCCCTTTAGACAAAAGTGTTGGTGTAAAATCCTCACTGCTTATTACTGTACATATATAATTTTTACTAAATTAGCAAAACTAACTCAGCATGCTAGCTGTTAGCATAAATAAAATAATGAATGCAGTGATGAGTTGATTATGAAGTGGCCTTTACACTATAATGAATTAAAGAAACAAACATGTACGGATTATGCACAAAATTCCTGACGCATTGCTTGCCGAGAACTGGACAGAACAAACAGACAAGCAAATGAACCGAAATAAAAATAAATCAAAGCATTTTGATAAGTTATCCTTAACAAACCAGAGCAAATGCTGAACGAATGCTTTCACGAATTAATAAAAAGCTGTGCGCACACTCTGTATGGTCTGCAAATATAAACTGATTACGTCATGTTTATACACAGGTACAAAACATTCACACACTGACTGAACAAATTTTTTACTTAACAGTACCAGCAAGGAAGCCCAAGAAGCCCGGGCCTTCTTTCTTTTCTGAAGTAACAATTCAAGCTCAGGAGTGCAGATGATGAACGAGACGTCTGCTAAGGAATTACCTCGTTTGTGGTGGACGAACGAGGCCACACCGTTAATTAGCCGCAATCTTATTTCGGATGAACAAGATGTTCCCAGAGCTTTCTCACTGCGCACGGGCTGTTTACTGGCATGCACAAAAAATTCCAACAAGCAAAAACTTAGTACAGCGAATAACAACAAAATCAAAAAAATATTTTTTTCTCTCCATTTTTTCTTCCTTAATTTTAATCGTATCCAACCCATCAAATGTTGCACATCACATACGACCACCGCCAACCAGGGAGGGGCGTGAGCATGCACATACCCCCACTGTGACATGCAACGCTGCCACAGTGGATTTTCACTCCTGTCCCATCCCACTCCCACAGACAAAATCTTGCCCCATCCCAATCCCGGGCCAGAGGAAAAGAAAAATCCTGTCCCATCCCACCCCTGGTAAAATTACTCCCATTCCGCTCCAATTAAGAATGACTCCCGCTCCTGTACTGCTCCCATTTTTTTGCATGCCTACCTTAGTTGAATAAACTCAAACATAACATATAAAGTTGCATTTTACTAATTTATCGAGCACTCTTTTCCTTTAAACAGTGACATCACTTTTATCTTTTATGTCTTTTTTACGTTATGTCACACTCAACTCTCATGAAGTTCAGTAATATTAGCGACTTTTCTGCCAGTTCTGTGAGCTTAATAGAGCAGCGGCCTGAAGCACTGTTGGCTTCTCAGGCCCGTAGCCAGGATTCTGAATGGGAGGGGGGGTTCCCTCAAGGCAGGAGGGTGGACATTTTGTTTCGGCCGGGGATATGGATTCCGCCTAGGTCCTAGGGGA
>JBCNYG010000024.1:29245860-29256407 GCA_039654305.1 Porochilus rendahli
CCTGCGATGGCCTGGCGAGCTGTCCAGGGTGTACTCTGCCCTCGCCCAGAGTCGGCTGAGATGGGCACCAGCCTTCCCACGACCCTAATTAGGAATAAGAGGTTCAGAAATATATGAATGAAATATATTCCCACATAGTATATACATACTAATACAGATAATAGAGAACAGTTTACTCGTGTGGGCAGTGGTGGCCTGGTGGTAGGGTGCTGGCTTACTGAAACGAAGGTTAGTGGTTCAAGCCCCACTGTCACCGAATTGTCACACCCGTCTCCCCAGTGCAGCTAACAGGGTTATCAAAGGACAGCCATGTCTTTCACAGTCTCTGGTGAGAGGCAGGTAAAAGATGTCGTTCGTAAAGAGTAGGCCACTGGATTGCCGTCAGCGTGTTTATGCCCTGCGATGGCACAGTGAGATGTCCCGGGGGTACTCTACCCTCTCCCAGAGTCAGCTGAGATGGGCACCAGCCTCCCTGCGACCCTAATAATGATTACGCAGTTCAGAAAATGAATGAATAAGTGAGTTTACTCATGTTTCCACTAAACTCAGAATGTATGAGCTAAACACACAATAACAATTTTATATTTATTAAAGAACAACACCATTTGTCTTTCTTTGTCGCTCACCAACCTGTCTAGTTCATGCTTTCTGCTTTTTCACACATCTAACTGTTCTTGACTTCTGTTAGTATGTTATCTCAAGCACAACTTGAAAGCAACTATCATTACAACCATCAGGTGACTAGATTACGGAGAATTTGAAGGTGAGAAAGAGCTGACGAGTAATCGATCTGAGTGGAGTACGTTGCTTTACTATCTGCAGGAATAATCTCACGACAGGAGGCTGAGGACTTGCTGTGCAAGGGCAGCCCTGGGGATTTCCTGATCCGTGTTAGTGAAAGGCTCTTTGGATATGTTTTGTCACACCACAGTACAGACGGAGTGAAACACTTCCTCATTGATGCCACAGACAACAGCTACACACTGCTTGGAGACCAAATCAGGTTCGCATCACTAGGAGAGCTGGTGGAATACCATAAGGTAATAAAATCAAACTCATTTTCACTGACGGACACATCACTGAATTTACTGGTGACCGGGAGCCTAATAACCACTGAACATCTATTCTAAAAGGGCAACCATGAAATCTGCAAAATACTCTTAACGATTTATAGTAACCAGTTGACTTAATGTACATATTTTTGGACTGTGGGAGAAAACCAAAATACCTGAAAAAAAAAACATTCAAGAACAGGAAGAACTTGCAAACCGAAAGCCCCACACAGAAAGAACTTTGACCGAGATTCAAACCGAGAACCATCCAGCTGTGAAGAGACAGTGCTAACCACTATGCCAACATGCCGCCTGAAATAACTGTGAACAGAAATAACAGAAATAAGGCGGCGGTCTAACAACACAATTGTGTGCAGTGGCTGAAAACATGGAGTGAACTAGTCAACCATGTTTCACCACCTTATGAATACGATGTAATCACCGTGAGAACACTACCATAAACTGTCATAGCTACGGAATCGCTAATCACTTTTGAGACGGTTCAGAAAGGTTTCAATAGGTGACAACACGTCAGCTACAAGGCAGCTAGATGGCGTTACACAGCTTTCAGAAACACAGTGAAATTTTCATAAATTTAAGAAAAAGTTTATGGTGGTCAGTGAAGCTGTAAATCTCTCTTATAATAGCTCACATATCCACGAGTTATTCTTTTGTCAATTAACAAACGTGATACACACATTCCCTCAGTATGCATACCTTCAGTATCTTGTATACTACATGGGAACGATGTGACCTGATTCAACGATATCCACCTCACCTGCACTTACGAATTCTTATTGCACAATCCTGCAAATTTAAAAGCTTGAATTGATTCTTCAGTCTTATTTTGGTTTGTTTTCTTGAGTTCCTGTGTAGTATATACTAAAACAATTATTCACCAAAGGCAAGGTGGATATCACTGAAAACTCCCGAAGGTGAAATGTCGTTCTATTGTTATACTTACGTATATTTGGAGCAGTTAAATGAAGTGAGTCAATCCAGCCCAGTCCGACACAGGCTTCTGAATACCATTTCCTGGTTCTGTATTCAGGTAGAGCCCTTAACGCCCTCTGGAGGTGAATTGCTGCTGCACGCGTGTGAACAGAAACCTGGCACTCTGGACTACGCTGATCTCTTCACCTGAAGCCTGCAGCTCTAGAGCTCAGCGAGCCATGGTGCGGGAGAACTGAACAGGATAACACAGCCATGTTATTAAGAGTTTTCTGCACTCATGTATCTACCAGCATGGAGGAATTTTTACCGAGAGGAAAAAACTCAACAAAAAACAAAAATGTTCACACTGCAGTGCACAAGACACAGGCTCGATTCAGCTGTTCCACCCTACAAAAAATGCAAAAATGTTCATTTCTGATCTGAGGCCTTGTGAAATATGAAGTAATAATTTGGCTGCATTTGAAGGATTTCGAGTGTGTTTAAGGGTAACAGAGTATGTGCCAGTGCCACACATGTTCCACATATGAACACAAAGCACTGAACATTTTCATAGTCCTTTTGACTGGGCAGGGCTGGGGAATATAAAAATATATTGTTAATGTTGCACTAAATAATCAAACATTACTAATAATATATAGATATATGAGAGACTATAATTATACACCAGTTGTCCGCAACCCTGTTCCTGGAGAGCTATCTTCCTGCCTTTACATTAAATTAAGAGCATTTGACAGACAACCTTATCACCCAGAGTGACTTACATTTTTTTATACAACTGAGCAATTAAGGGTTAAGGGCCTTGCTCATTGGCCCAACAGTTGCAGCTTGGTGATATTGGGGTATGAACCACCAACCTTCAGATTAGCAACTCAGAGATTCAACCACTGAGCCACCTTTTTGTCTCCAACCAAAATCTAACATACCTCTTTGAGCTGATCAATAACTTCCTCAGGCAATAATGAGATGGCCAGCTGTGCATGATTAGCGTTCAAGCCAAAGTCCTCAGGAAGGCAGCGCTCCAGGAACATATGCATGTGCGTATATTCTCAAAAAAGGTGCGTGCCTACTGGGCTACAAATGGTTGTCGTTAATGGGGCACCCTTCAGGGTCTGACCATTTTTGTACCTTATCAGATTAAGTACTAACTATTAAATAACTAAAAGGTCATACTAATATTTTTGCCCACCCACTCTCTCCCTCTCTTGCAACCCTTCGGATCGCTGCAGGAACCCTTTAAATCACTTTGTACCATTTCCGATAGTCAAGAAGTGCACTACAGGTCTCTTTAAGAACAGTGTACTTCTGAGGAAACATTTTCAAAAGGTCCACCTGTTCTTTTTTTGTACCTCCATTTTTGAGTGTGTGTATGTAGTGCGATTATGTATGTTGTGATTATATACAAAATGTATGTGTACACACACACACACATTCACAGAAAAATGTAAATCCCCTTCAGCAGCAAATTATTTTCTAAATATTAAAGCATCTTAAATTTATTTTATCTTTAATTTTATTGGGACAGTATATTGCTGTATATACAGTATATTTTTTTTCTTTTTTTAAACCAAATCTGTACATCATAATGCATATAACGTATCTTCGAGAATTGTGACAAATACTTCAACATTATTAATAAGGTTGTACTTAAACTTACATCCCCTAAACACACTTTTACACCAAATTATTTAAACATGATTTAAAAAAAACAACAAAAAAACAGCTTTGAAACATTTACTCACATACAAAGACAAAACACTCAGAAACAGTCTTTCATACAAAGTTCTCCAAATTGTTTTATTAAAATCCACACAGCAACATAAGATCTATGGCTTGCAAAAAAGAAAGAAAGAAGTAGTAGTAGTAGTAGTAAATGTCCAAGCAGCTTAAGCTTTGAAAGTTTATGTGCAAATTAAACCTCTGCAACCAAGAAAAATATCAGCGTCATCCATTCCTAACCTGATCATTTAGGACACTCGAGAATTTCAAAACCTTTAACATTGAGAAATGAAAGCACCCATAAAAGAACGTCCTTAGATAAATCAAGAGATGAGTAAAACAATCTCAAAGGTTTAACAGGGTTGTAAAATCCCTTTCTTCATCAAGTCATCAGTACACAGTGCACTGTGATTTCCAAGCCTGACAGGTTAATATATATCTCCGGAAATATTGGCATCTTTCTTAAAAAATTAGCGAAATGTTCTGTTTAAAAAAAAAACTAAATACAACTACTACTAAGAATAATCCAAAAGGTTTTGTCTCCATTTGTTTGTATAGTTATAAATAAAAACAAACAAAAGTAGTGCATTTTCTCCCATATCACTGGATTCAAAATGATCAGCAGTCTTACAACTATTGCATTGTAACACCTGCTGTATAAAGAATCCCCTTCCTGTAATGTCAAATCATCTGGATCTTGGCCCTCATTATTGAAAAATATATTTACAAAACATCCCCTTAAATTCATGACACAGGCTGTGTTTATTTATTGTGTTTAATGTTGATTTGGGTGTACATTTGGCTCTTGTTGATGAAAGCTATCTATAGGTATAGATCTTCATTTATTAGTATAGATCTCCTGGTGGAGGCAACCCGTTTGGACTCAAACATCCTGGTAATTTATTGGCATGATAATGTTCTTCACTACAGCCCTAAAGCATTAATGATGCACATCTGTCGCCTTCAGCATTTATCATGTGTTTCTCCTGCTTTTCAAAGCCGCTCATTCTTGTGAACGTTGACGTTTAACAGTTGATTTTTAAACCTGATAACTGTGCAATTCTAAAACCGATCTGTATTCGCTCCTTCACCCTCGTCAGTGTGACTGGAAACAGTGGGTCAATTTCCTCGTAAGTTTCCAGCTGTTTCAGCCAGCTAAACCCTTTTTACTTTGGTCTTCATTGTGCTTAATGATATCTTCTATAACCGGCTATGCACAAACATAACCATTACTTGTGCAAGTCAATAGCCAAATGTCTCATTTGTGTTGAAAGATGTTTTTTTTTTTTTGTTGTGATGGATGAAAAAGGGAAGCACGTTTATATACACTCCAGGGAAACCAGTGATGGATAGAGGGTTCTAGTTGAATAGAGAGATAGATAAAGAAGGAGACAAACAGATTTGATATAGAGAGAAAGACAAAGAGACGGACAGTGAGAAAGAGAAAGTGGACAGCCAGAGATGGACATGGATACACACAGATAGACAGACAGTTATACAGATAAACACAAAGAAAGACAGACAGAAACAGCGAGACAGAAACAGAGAGACAGAAGCAGAGCAACAGACAGACAGAGAAAGACAAACAGAGAGACAGAAACAGAGAGACAGACAGAGACAGAGATACAGATGGGGAGAGATTCTTCCGTGAATCAATAAGTTTAATATTTGAATCTTTTTTGCTCATTTTTATGGACGTTGCCCATCCTGTGACAGTCAAATACAAAATGACTGGTGGATACAAGTTGAACTTTTATTCATCTAATTAGGTCCCGGCATTGGACATATTGAAAAGTTCCTGCCTATGTAAATATATTGATCATAATATTACTCTACTTTAGTTTAATTTCCGTGTGCTCTCAAATGTTTGCTAATAATAACATTAACAATATATAGCTCACGCGAAAGGTAATAACTTACTAGGACCGAGCACGCGTTTGTGGACTGCGGAGAGACAAAAACACACAATTACCAGCGTCACAGTACCTTCCGCGTAGCTCACATGAAGGGTTATAAAGTAAATGCTTCATTCAGTACATTTTGCTCAGTTCAGGGAACATTTTTAAAGAAATGCAAAAATATTCTACAAATCTGATAATTAAATAACCCTTCAAAACAGTGTAATCTGAAGCACTGCAGCTGAGTTCAGTTCAGTCACCTACCTAATGTACTGCTTTACCTGCTATATTCACACCCAGCTCCTGTCCGCGGTAATCCATCAGTGGAAGATTGATACTTAAACACTCCTTAGCAGCTGTACCTTTTAACTTCATATGAATTAAACCAAAAATAATTAAAAAAAGAGATTCCTTATAGCACAAATGCTATCCCAACTGTACTGAAACTTGATTTCCAGTCAGTAACATTTACTTATATTTTACTTACAATTCAAACAATGGTGATTTTTTTTTTTTTGTCAAAACTGACAATCTGCAGTGCTGTGACTTCGTGCCGAAACCAGAACTACAACTGTGTGAGTGTGTGACAGAGAACAGTTTGGTGGGATTACATGAAAAACTGGGCCACGAGGTTGGCCACTCCGATCACAATGAGGAAGCTGTGGAAGCAAGCAGAGGGCCAGCGCAGTTCACCGCTCCGTCTCAGGGCTTTCATATGGATAGCTGAGGGGAAGACAAACACCAGGGCCAAACCACAGGTCGCTCCCGAGTACCTACACACACAGATTAGGAAATAAGTATAATAGGTGCTCACAACCAGTCCACTTTTTCCTGTACTGCATTATCTATAGACATGTTATTAGAATCTGTATTTGAATTTTTTTTTTATAACACAACTACTTGTTGAAACAGCTCCCTCTTGTGGGCAAAATTCAATTTTCTCTTTTAATAATAATTTATAATGTCTGCTTGAAAGATACGTGTAGAAACTTAATGCAGAGAAAATACACAACCTAATGACTGGTGTTGCAAACACACACATTTACTGATCTTTCATGTGGCACCAACTGGCATATATGTTGACTCGTTGCTGTTGTATTAAAGGCCTAACAGTAGGTTACATTACGTTACCTTAATGACGTGTTTACGGTATTACTACTAATAACATTACCACTGTCATCACATTAATTAATTTTAGTACAACTTCCATAAGCTCTCAAATGTTTAGTAATAATAACACGAACAAAATATAGCTCACACGAAAGGTGATAGCTTACTAGGACAGAGTGCACACTTGTGGACTAAGGACAAACACAATTTCCCACATAATGAAAATCAACGTGTCACAGTACCTTCCGCGTATCTCACACGAAAGGTAATAAATAAATAACATTTTATATAAAATGTTTGGTATTTATTACCAGTACCTACTGAGATGCAAAGATTTTTTTTTACTATCCATAGATCTGTAGTTAGCTATTTTAACATTCACATTCATTACAGAGTTTCGGGTCATTCTGTTTCGTTTCTAACCTTACAACAAACTTTACTTTTGTTGTTTTAACATGACCTTAAAAGTCACAAGCCATGAAAAAAGGCAATAACTTCCAATAACACAAAACACATTGTTTGAAATAAATTCCTGCTCAAAATGGTTGCAGCTGATTTTCCATCTGCTATTGCACAACAACAATCTTCTCGACACATTTTCAAACTACACATCAGACAACTTTACTGAGCATCTGTGTGTAATTTGAAAAAAGGCTACATGCAGTTGAGAAACTTGTAAGGCTGACTGGACAGCAGGATGAATCCACCTTGCCCCATTCACATAGATCACCAGAACATTTACATTACTGGACTCCAGACAGCAGTGAGGTCTCTGAATTGAACCCAAGTTCCTGACATTTGCCCATTTAAGAGTACTATAAGGTTTCCAGTATGACCCTTAAATACAAACACAGGAATCGATGCTTATAGGGCAACCAGGGCGCTCACTGGCACTATTTACTTAACTGCTGTTCCTTTCACGGACAGTAGAGGGCAGGAATAATGATTTAGATAGAGAGCTGTGGCTGGTAAAAACACCAAGGAAATCTAACACCACTGGAAGGATTGGGAAGAACATAATACAGGAACATTCAAGACATCCTTACACACCAATTATGAGCACACACACATTTACTAAGCACAGGAGCAGTGGGCAGCAAACCTGCATCAAGGGAGCAATTGGGGTTTTAGTGCCTTGCCCATGGGCACTTCAGCTATGGACATTTTCCTGCCAGGAAAGGAGTGGTACAACCTGAACAGTTCGACAGACCATCGCAAGACCAAGAGGCGCACAGAACCATTCTGATTAGTTAAATGAATGTGTATGTCTTTGGACTGTGGGAAGAAACCGGAGTATCCAGAGCAAACCCATGCGGAGAACCAGCAAACTCCTCACAGAAACGAACCCAGGACCTTCTTGCTGCTAACTACTACGCCACCCTCATTTTATATCATGTGACATAATATCAAAATCATGCTAAAATAAATGCAACTGGATTTCTGAGATATTCTAAATAATGTCTGTGGGTTTGTGTAACAATAAAATTTTTAAATTTAGATTACAGTTAATAAATTGTATATAGTAACTTGCATTGTTGCAATCACCAGGAGCAAAAGAGCTGTCAGATTTTTAACGAGGGCGTATTGTGGGTCTGAATCTCCATCAACATGCCTACTATGTATGTGTATATGTATAGCTATGCATAAATCTTTCAAAAATTATGGTGTCTATTTACTTTGGATAAGTCACTCTATAGATAATTATAAACTACTAAAAGCAGCAGAATGCAAGTTAAAATCTTCTAAACGGCAAGATGTTGAACATTTACAACAGATATGATAAAAATATATATATATTTTTATTAAATTCTTCAGAATACATCATGCATCATAAAAATATCTTCTAGGATCATATTATTTATGATATTAGCCAGCCCTCACTTATTCTTGTTCTTTGCTTATTACCCACGTTGGCATCCTAATACCTGGTGGCATGTGTAGATAAGTACATGTATAAGAAATTAAAAAAAAGGTTAATAATTGTGTTAATTACTTTGTACTGTATCTGCTTGGGGGCAGTGGTGGCCCCACTATCACCGGATTGTCACTGCTGTTCCCCCAGTGCAGCTAACTGGGTTATCAAAGTCCAGCCATGTCTCTCACTGTCTGTGGTGAGAGGCATGTAAAAGAACCGTAGCTGTCGTTCTAAAAGAGTAGGCCATTGAGTTGCTGTCAGTGTGAGTTGCATGCCCTGCGATGGACAGGTGAGCTGTCTTTACATGATTGGTTAGTGTCTGTGATTGACGGGTAATAGAATACAGTCATCGCTCCTAGCCAGAGAAAAAGGTCACTGAAGACACAAACGGTTTTCTCCAACGATTATGATACATACTTGTTGGCTCATTAGATATGTATACAGATTAAAGGTGTTTTACAGGTGCTGGAATATGTACTTAAACAATACCAAATAAACAAACCAAAAAGCACACATGACAAGACTACTTTAAAACGGAACACGTCCCTAAATAAACAAAGTGAAACTAACCGAGAACTGATTGTAATTTAGGTAAACATTTGATAAAAGCTTTTAGTTAGAATATGGAAGGGGAAAGTAAAAAAACAACAAAACAAATGTCACTGTTTGAGGGCAGTGGTGGCCCCATTATCAGCGGGTTGTCACTGCTGTCCCCCCAGTGCAGCTAACTGGGTTATCAAAGTCCAGCCATGTCTCTTATTGTCTGCGGTGAGAGGCAGGCGAAATAACCATGCATAACTGGAGAAACTAACAACTCAACACTCAATGTTGTCAAAAATAATGTTAAATTCTGCTTTTACAATATATGGCCAAAAGTACGGGTACACCTGTCCATTACACCCAAACTATTGGCATAAAGTTGGAAGCACACAATCGTACATAGGGTCATTGTAGCATTAAGATTTCTCTTGACTGGTACCAAAATGCCCAAACCAGGTCTAGCACGTCAATGCCCCAAGTGCATAAATGTCCTTGCTCTTTTCCCTTAGACTACCGAATACAATAACATTTGTAAATATCACTTGGTCTATCCTTAGTATATTTTTCAAAAAGCAAAACACTCAACAAGAAGCGGTCTGTCAAGTACCTTAATATGAGAAAATGCTTTGTCAGTTAAATTAAACATTTGTTTGTTTTTTTCCCCTACATGTTTCCTTTATGGTATCCCACAGAGTTCTGTACATGGCTCGTTTTTATTTTTGTCCTATTGTGGTGATGGCCTGATGAGCTGTCCAGGGTGCACTTTGCCCTCACTGACTGTTAACTCCTGCACACTAGCTAGCTCTCCCCCACCACATGACAGCTATAAACCAGTAAGAGACATGTTCTTATATCACAGAGCAGCTGATCACACTGAAGAAATCTATCTTCCTGAATAGCTATCTACCTCTTCACACATCCATGACCTAACAGACATCCATGATTGGTTAGTGTCTGTGACTTACGATTAATTGAATACAGTCATCACTACTAGCCAGAGAATAAAGTCACTTTTTGTTATCTTGGATTCCTGAGCCACAGATGACTGCATTATTATCAGGGTTCAAACTTGCGATGTCCTGTAGACAGAATAAATGGTTTTGATTTTTACTTTTATCTGTATCTTACAGTGGGGCAATGAACACCAAGTAAGAACTCCAACGATTATGATCAGCCCCGTTCCTGATACATATTTGTTGGCTCATTAGATATGTTCAAGTTCAAGTTCAAGTTCAAAGCGTTTATTGTCATATGCACAGTAAGGAAACAGGTTCCCTGTACAATAAAATTCTTACTTTGCTGTCCACCCTGAGTGCCGTAAATAAAGAGTAAACATAAAATATAAGTATAAACATAAAATAT
>JBCNYG010000024.1:29275376-29301044 GCA_039654305.1 Porochilus rendahli
ACAGCCAGTCCGTCATATGGCCAACACACAACCATTCACCCTCATAAGTAGGGGCAATTAGGAACAGCCAATAAGCCTGATGTGCGTGTCTTTGGACTGTGGGAGGAAGATTGATCACCTGGAAGAAACCCATGCAAACTCCACACAGAAACACCCTGTTGCCGAGCCCAGGATTCAAAACCCAGGACTTTCTTGCTGTGAAGCAGATGTGCTAATGACTACATCACCGTGCTGCCCTTAAAGAATTCACTGTCAATCAATGTCATAAAAGCAGGAGATCTTTGATTTGTTTGATGAAGATTCCAAAATGTTTTCTCTCAAATCGAGTGAATCCATAATTATTTTTCTTTACTTGATCCAGAAAAATTATAATTAATAAAATAATTAATTACGTTTATTTTCACAAAGACAGATATGCAGTTATGTTTGTATGTATTATTGTTTTTTAAAAAAAAAGCTGGATGAAAATCCTCATGTGTGATTATAGTATATTCTCCCACCCTCTAACTTGGAAACGAATCGTTACGGTAATTGTGAGAGCTCATGAAGGTAGCATCACCCCACCCCCGCCTCTCTGCACTGCTGCTCGTTCTCTCCTCTTCACTTCTTATCAACGATCCCTTCTTCAGAAGTCACACCCTGAGACTCATCTCAAAGTTTGTAGGCATTGTTTTAAAAAGAGAAAGAAAGTAAACTCATAACTGTGAGTGATACCTTGAAATATGTTAAATATAAACATGGCTGTCGGTGTAATTATTTATTTTCACTTTAAAAAGGGAAAACTACTTCATTAAACAACTGATGGGCTCAATATTATTATTGCTTTTGACTAGATTAGACTTTTTAAGATTGTGTTTTATTAAGAAGAAATCATTGTCTACATGACTGGATCAGATTCCTTGATGTTAGCTGATAGTTGATGTGTTAGCTATAGTTTTGGACTTGTGCTTGACAAATTAATGGTGAAAGTTCAAACGAGGCCTGGTTGGGGAAAATAAAAGTCATGTATATGGCGAGCAAAAGGTTCATACGTTATATTGGACAGTATTTTGCTAAATACACGTTTTAAGTGTATTATTTATATATATATATATATATATAGGCGGTTAAAACATGGCTCGCGCTCGTGCTAATCCAGGTAAGTTAGCATTGAGCTAATAGTGGGCCTCAGAAATTATTTTACCTGATTTACACCTTATTTTAAAGTATTACCTAAAACAGACCCTTAAAATGTGTGACGTGGTTAAATTATATCAAAATGAGTAAGAGTTTTATTCGAATTTAGCAGTTAGATTATTGAACATTTGTTAAAATATTCGACGCCTAGTTTGAATTTGGCGTGCCTACATTCTAATGTGCATAAAAGCATTAGTCATCAATTTATAGTAATAATGATGGTCTTATTTCTTCATTTTTAGGTCATACCAGCTGTCTTCGATTATGGAGGACTGGGACGATGATCAGGTAATGGGTTTTAATGTGAAGAACAGTGTGTCAGAGTTCTGCTCCATTCACATTAAATCACAGTCCAGTGACAGTAAATTCGGGAGCAGGTCCAGGTGTGTGAAGTGTTGAGCAAATTAAAGCCGATGGTCACAGTAATCAATTAGATCTAATTAGCAGAAACACTGTATTTGTATTTCTGAAGGTTCTGGAAATGTGTAGGCAGTGTGTAAAGAGATTCAAGTTTATAACTTTGTGTTTTATGTTTTCGGACCTAACTTAAGAAACAAGTTGAACAAAAAAATAACTGCTGGTACGGTGGTGTAGTTGTTAGCATGACTGCCTCACAGCAAGAAGGTTCCGGGTTCGACTCCTGGGCTCACCTGAGGTATTGTAGTGTGGAGTTTGCATGTTCTACCTGTGCTAGAGTAAGTTTCCTCTGGGTTCTACCCAGTCCTTCTGGTTTCAGGACTAAATAGTCAATGTGAATGGCACTGTTTTCATCTTTTTCCCTGGGGTATATGGTGTCAAATTCTTTGTCACTTTCTTTTTGGTGGTGGTGTACATGAAAATTGTGGACAATAGCCAGAATTCCATGGAGCCTGATCCGAAACAGAATTATGACCTTGTAGCTGCATTTATAATGGCCATCGGCTGAAGGTTGGGGGTTTAAGCCCCAATTGGGCCCTAGTTGCTGTCAAGTCCCTTATCTGCTCAGATGTATGAAAATGATACCTTTAAGTAGCTCTGGATTAGGCATAAATGTAAACATAAAAACTGCTTCATGAGTTGTTGACTGAATCGAAGCCAACAATGAGGCAACTGCAGGGTTACAGTCTATGTAGCCGGATGGAATGTGTTGGAGATATACCTTCAGCAAAGCTTTCACAGCCGAGTTGGACGGGGCCAATTAACCATTGGAAATTATACTGCAAAACTGGTAGCCAGTTCATCTGTATGGTGTGGTGATCGGTATATGATGTAACCCACGGGATATTGATGGTATTCCTTTAACATGTGTTGTTTTTTCCACAGAGCCCTGTCGTGAGCCATGTGAATTTTGGTAAAACATTTCACTATAATAAATTTTAAAACAAATCTAAGAATTAATTTAGCAATAAAATATAATGGAACTATTCCACCTTTACTGAAGTTTGATTTGCATCTGTAATGTCTGCATGTACATATTTGATATTAGTGTCTCTAGCATTTCCAGTGGGAATCACATTATTTATAAATGTTATTCATGTACTGTGTTTGATGTATTATTTCGAGTTATGATGTCTGGGACCTCGCTGATATGCATTAAAATGTGAATATAAGTCATTTATATTGCTGAAAGATCTGTCTCTGGGAATACTGTGTAAACCACCTTGCGTTTTGTGATTGTTACTAATTGCAGTTGAATTCAATGAAATAGTTTTAGCAAGTTGTTAATCCTCTCACACATAAACTTTTCTGTGAAAAGCTGTTTTACTGTGCTACAAGTTTTCCTCTTTTAGTTTTAACTGATTAGTAATAAAGAAACTGATTTGGTGAACCTTTGGTCTTCTGTGTAGGATTTGATGTAATTTCCTCTGAAATGTAATTAGAGCAATTAAACATAAACCCAAGTGGGCTTAGAACTTTGATTTTCCATGGGTAGGTTAATACTTGCACGGAATTTCTCCATAGCTATTAAGGCCACTTACTACTTGTAAATATGTGTGTTGCTTTTCTTGTGCTTATTAAAAGTTAGCATTTTGAATGTGTCAGGGAATGCTGGGAACTTATGGAACAGCGTGAACCAACAAAACAGCTTGAAAGGCATCAATAATGGTAGGAGGTATTGAATATCATTATAAAATGTGCATTGTGTACACTTGAATTTATTTTGTCTTTAAAAGCCATTACGTAGATATTTATTACCAAAAGTGTGTGGACCATCAAGTTCATATGTGACTGTGTTTAAACCGCGGGCGTTAACATGGAGTTGGTGTCGAATGTGAGGTCACATTCTGTTGTCGGACAAGAAGACATGGGTTTCAGTCATCTAAAGGTGTACGCTAAGGTAAAATTTGGTCCTCAGTTCTTCCGCATTAGCCTCGGGTAAGGGTTTCGACAAACCATGCTTTGCGTTCAGCAGAAACATTTTTACACCCAAACGAAATTCTACAGCGAACAGACTCTCTTTACCAATCTGTACAGTTACCTTTTTGGCAGCAGTTTGGAAAATGTGCACATATGGGTTTGATGGTCAGGTGTCCCCATACTTTTGGCCACGGTGCTTCTGTTTTACAGTATCTCACGAGTGTTGTGACCAGCAAATATTGTCTGTTTATAGACAATGAGGAAAGTTCTTGGAAAAGTGGCAGTGGTGGCTTTGGGACTCAAAGAAGTAATTTGGGTAAGCTACTTATTTTGTTATATTTACTGGTAATTGTGAATATTAAATGTTAATCAAGTAATGTTTCCAACATTAGATCGCGGTTTCAGGGGAAGAGATGGAGGCTTCAAGAGCTTCATTTCAGGTACAAGAGCTTCGGTTCTTAGACCTTCACTTGTTTGGTGTTCTTAAAATATAAAATGTATTTAATGTAGGCAATATATATGATATAATGTTTGCATTTCGGTGCAGGAGCTGATGAAAATGGAAACAGAGAAGGTTAGTGCATGCTGATTTCATTTTACCCATATACCGTGCGTAACAGATTTATGCCTGTACTGATTTCTACCTGTAGTTGATGGCGGCAGCTCGTGGAATAGTGGTGCAAGAGGAGGCAGAGGCAAGTTGTTTTTCTTGAGTTTGAATGACACCTCGTTATTGCTCTATATTGATCGTTATCATTGTGACAGGACGAGGAAGAGGAGGATTTAGAAATTCTTTCAACTCTGGTAACTCTCCACTGTTTAATTTTTTTTAATTGAAATTTGTCACCATGTTTATTTATATGTATCACAGTACATTTTAACTTGTAATCTGTTTCTTTGTACTGGTGATAAAACTAATATAGGAAAGAGGGCTTAGAATATTTATAGCATTTTAGGAGTGATGAATATTTCTGATATAGTCAATTTTTTTATTTTCAAAATTGCAGGTGTCAAAAGTGATTTTGGTGGCAGAGGTGGCCGTGGGGGAAGAGGAGGCCGTGGATTTTTCCGAGAAGGTAAAGACTAATTATTAGCTTTCCTTTGAGCTATGTGGAAGGTACTGTGAACTAGGTACTAGAAATTTGAGAATGTACGGAAATTGTACTAAAGTGTTATGATAGTCATTACATTTATGTAGAAAGGAATGTACCGATAGGTCTAACCCCGGAGTCTAATTAGATACTTACAAGTTAATCTTCGTCTTGAAGTTAGACCTGGAACGCATGTCTATGTACCCATAACACTTGAAGTCAGTGAACGCGTGTATTTTTGCACCGCTAGTCATGTTTAGAACAGCTAAGCACATGGTTTGGTGATTTATCTGTTTAAACTTCTCAGCACCAAATAGTGCCCCAGACATCTCCATATATAGAAGATTGCTGTTTGTGAAATGCAGTACAAACCAGTATTAATCTTTTTAAATAATCATTTGCGCTTTTATTCTTAGGTGATGATGAAGGCAGGACAAGCTTTGGTGGAGGTGAGGCTTTTTCATATACACCACAGATTGGCTTGAAAATACATTCATGAAGCAGGTTTTAAACTGTTTAAGCCTTTTTCAGATGGAATTTAAAATTTACAGTTGTCCCTCTATGCAATGCTAATCAATTGTTATTTTACCAACCTGCTAGAAACTTGCTGCTCCTGTGGTATTAGTACTGATATCCAGCTTTGAGATTATCCCTGAAGAGTAGTGTGTAGTTCTTAGTAGGGCTGGGCAATATATTAATAAATAGTTATTCGGCCATTCATATCTTCAGCCAGCTGTGGTAAATATTGCAGCATTTTATATCAGAAAGTAACATGTACATGATGATCACAAACACATAATTATATGTCTTTGTCCGTGGTTAATTTTTTTAATTGGTTAGTTTTTTTTAGTCTTGAATATAGTTAACAGTGCAGCCCACTTGTTCTGAGGTAAGCTGACTCTGTTGCATGTGGGGATGCTGATGGGCTACATTGGTGACTTGTACCGATCAGAGATGAGGAATATAATCGGGCCTGAAAAACTGTTTGTGTTTTTTTGCTTTAAGCCCTGTGTTTAAATTTGCGTTTATATGTCTGACTATTTAAATTTAGGATATAGAGGGCGGGATGAGGAGGTGTTTCTTAAGGGTAAGTTCATACTTTAACTGATGAGTTACAAGAGGCCTTTTAGTCTGTTTTTTTTTTTAGGTTAATATTTTTGCTGTTATTCTATTAGGCTCACAGAAGGATGATGATGGAAAAGATGGTAGGATTGCAGGTTTGTAATTCCTCATCACATTAGAACCTTGTACACTTAAGACCCCATCACAGGCAAATCTGAAATTAATGTCGGTCTAACTCGAAGGGCCAAAGGTCAGCTATGTACCCCCTCCACCACCAGAGGAAGAGAACTCCATTTTTGCCCACTATGCAACAGGCATCAACTTTGACAAATATGATGACATCCTTGTGGATATAAGCGGAACCAATCCCCCCAAAGCGATCCTAGTGAGTATTGATCTTCATTTCTTATCACCTCAGTATGATTTTAGTCCATTTACAATCACTTTTCTTGTACATTTCTTGTTGAAGTGGTTTTTGTTTTGTTTTATTTTTTTGTCCCCACTAGACGTTTGAAGAAGCTCAACTCTGTGAGACCCTTAAGCAACATGTTGTCAAATCAGGATACATAAAACCCACTCCTGTTCAGAAGCATGGTATTCCTATCATATCTGCTGGAAGAGATCTTATGGCTTGTGCCCAGACTGGTTCTGGAAAAACGGTAAACGTTCAGTCAGATGTATAGCAAGTGGTTTGTTTGCTCGCACTATGCCTAATGGCTTATCTGTTGTTGTTGTTTTTTTTTTTAAGAGCCTATCTACAGCATGTTTTGTGTTGGCTGCCATATAAAATATTAAACGCACTTACTGTGCTGATTAGGTAATGGAAAGCTCAAAGTACTCATTACAGCTCATTTCCTAGCTGCAGACTTCATGTTACTCTGCATGAGTTATGGTAATTTTGCAATACACTGAGACTGATGATCCTTTCGGTCTAATATCAAATTCAAATTCTGACCAGAAGCAGCTGAGTTTCAGAAATGGTACAGATTGTTGGTTTTAATGCAGTGTATTTTTGTAGAATTAAATGTTTTATGTAATAATACTGTTTTACAGTTTGTTGTGATGCATATTGTCTAATGCGAACATCTACAAAAGGCATGTTTACTGTGATTGCTGATTGCACACTGTTAACGATCTTGGTGGAAGTGGTGGCTTAGTGGTTAAGGTGATGCCCACTATAACCACTGTTGGGCCCTTGAGCAAGGCCCTTAACCCCTGATTGCTCAGTTGTATAAAAAATACATAGTTGTAAGTCACTCTGGATAAGAGCGTCTGTCAAATACTGTAAATGGATGCTATGTGGTTAAATCTGTTGTGTGGGATTACTGTCTGTCTTTCTCTCTTTGCCATGCCCAGGCTGCCTTCTTGCTACCCATTCTGCAACGTCTCTTGAGCGATGGTGTAGCAGCTAGCAAGTTCAGTGAGGTGCAGGAGCCTGAAGTAATCATTGTGGCCCCCACCAGGGAACTCATTAATCAGATTTACCTTGAGGCCCGCAAGTTTGCATATGGGTATAAACCTGTCTTAAACATTTTAGATTATCTCACTGGCTTTTTTCTTTTAGTTATGTGAGGCTCATCAAACCCTCAGATGTCATTTTTCATTATTACCCGTTTTCTGGTGTTATGGAATAAATGTTATGAGCTAATATTGTAGGATTATGATGTAAATTTAACTCAAATTACATACATCTCTTGTAGGACGTGTGTACGCCCTGTTGTTGTTTATGGAGGCACCAGCACTGGATTTTCAATCCGTGAAGTGTTGAAGGGTTGTAATGTGTTGTGTGGGACTCCTGGAAGATTGCTCGACATTATTGGTCGTGGAAAGGTAATTTACATTATGTATTTGAGAGATGGCTGCATACTGTTTTGGTTATAAGCAAATACTTAATGTAAAAGAAAACATTAGAATTTTAGCATTACCCTGAGTTGCATGTTTATAGTTTGAGAAGTTGAATGCTATTACTATACTATATTTTATGCGTAGCATTTCTGCAAAGTACTGTTTTAGCAATCTTGTGAATTTATTAGTAAATCGGCTAAACTATGGTTTGTAAATGACAAAGGCCATAAAGTATCACTTGGCATTTTTTATTATGCGACAGCCAGTGCCAGAGGAAAAAATATATATATATAGCTCGTAACGAGCTTGTGTTGTCCTGCCGCCACAGAAACAAAGCTCTCCTAGGCAACACCTGAACCAAATTAGAATAACACTCCACACTGTATACATTAAAACAGACCTTGTTAATGTCTCTGACTGTATATAAACTGTGGTAAAGAATATTCTCAGTAAATCCCCTGATGAGTCGGCAACCACAAAACAGGTCTGTAGGGAGCAAACTGTAGTAATTTTTTTCCTTATACCACACACATATTTATTTATTTATTAATTTATTTCCCCCCATTTATTTATATATATATATTTTCCCCGGGTTGTCTGTCCAGACTGTTCCAGTAAACACTATTTCATCTCTGAAGGATTTTCTTAAAATTTTTTACAAATACCCACAATGCCTCAAGGAAGAACAAATTAGATTGTGCTTTTAAACCTTTAAAACCTCCCCAACAAAAACCTTCCAATTATACTAACTGATACCACTGTGAGGTAATGAGCAAACAAAATTTTTACTGTCCTCCACCAGTATAATATGATGCAAATGTAATACGATGCTATAATGTGGGGTTGGTATTTGCCATTCACCAAGCTAGAGCTTTCAGCCCCTTTTTTTTTTTTTTTTTTTTTATAATTGCTTGAGTATCTGACTGAATTCTAGGGCATCATTAGGCCCTGAACAGACATGTACACTTGAATTCTACACAAAACAACAGACCTTATGTAGTATTCAGTCTGGCATTGACTATTTGGGCATCAGAGCAAGAAATCTGCAGGGGAGTCTTTTGTCAGTCTGTTTTTTTCTATGTGTTTAAAACAATAGCATATGACTCTTTTGGTGCGGAAATAGCTGCTCTGCTGCACTGATCCAGTGGTTTATTTGGTCAAATATGCGTGGAATAAATCAAATTACATTGATTTTTCACTTGTCACTTATTTTGATTAATGATTAATTTGTTCATGTGTGTATGGCCAAGGTTGGACTGAGAAAAGTTCGCTATCTGGTTCTGGATGAAGCTGACCGAATGTTGGACATGGGCTTTGAGCAAGACATGAGGAAGCTCATAAATTCTCCTGGAATGCCTCCTAAAGAAGAGCGGCAAACCCTCATGTTCAGTGCCACATATCCAGAGGATATCCAAAGGTCTGTCATGCTCATATTCTGATTAACATTTTCAGGCTTATTAAACTGTGTAACATTTATTTGTGATCATGTGTGACTAACCAAAGTCGGCTTGAATAAGGAGCAAAGCACAGTTTAAGCTTCCATGCTAAAGGAAAGTGTTTGTATCCCCTGCAAAATGTAGGGAATATGTTTTCACAGGCTATCTGTATCTGTTACAGACACTTGTTGCCTAACTATCAGTGTCCGTGTAAAATAATGCTTAACTAGCATGCCCTACGTTTATTGGAAATGGGTCACCTTGACCTGTTTTCTAAGGTCACAGAGGTCACTTCATCAAAAATGCCCATTAACACTCTAGAGGCTGCAGTTTCTGTCGGATCAGTTTAATTTATGCATGTTATATATATGGCTAACTGAAATTTCAGGAAATTAAGTACTGAAATTTCAGTTTGGTTGTCACAAAACCAATGAGAGTATTCGAAAAAACTTGTTGTTTGAATAATTTTCTGATTTAACTTGGTTACACAAGTGACTCCGATAATGCTACCAGGTTAGTGTATGTTCAGCAAGTTGTGGCTAACGCAGCCTGAGTACATGTTTTGGCTTTGATGTAGCTGTGATAAATATACAGCTCAGTGCGAACTCTGAAATCGTTTGATATTTCAGATATAATAAAATATATGCATAAAAATATAATAAAAGGGAGAACCGATCGCCAGCTAAGGAAGACAGGAGAGCAGCGGGTGGATTTGCCATACAAGACTTTTTCCCCTCCACATCTAATGCAGGAGCCACAACAACTGTGAACACCTCTATGACCTCCGCTAGGCCACCAATGTCTGCTGTGTCCGTTGTGAGAAATGATTGTCTGAGGCAAAAGTGCTGTGGACTTAAAGTTGTCAAACCCCATAATTCCTTCAATTCCTTCTTGGACATACAGCAGACGTTTGCACAAATGTTTCCTGACTCTAGGGATAGCAAAGCAGTTTTCTTGTGGGTCAGAAACAGACTTCCTGAAGGTGGTATGAAGCCCTGACGTCCACAGGTGGGGGTTGTGCTTTACACACACTACTGAGCCTCATTTTGACTTTTTTAAGGACATTACATCAAAGTTGGATCAGCCTGTAGTGTGTATTTCCACTTTCCACTGAGTGTAACTCAAAATCCAGACCTATGTGGGTTAATACATTTTATTTCTATTGGTAATTAACTATTGTTAACCTTGTGAAAACTAGTTCACCTTGATCTATCATCTGATTTCCATATGACACGAATCAAATTTATACACCTAGTATTCTGTGACGAATGCATTTCTAGTTGAAATTGTATGTTATGAAAACGCCCAACACAAAACAGTTACTGGTACTACCCTATAGTATGATTATTCCCCTTTCACACATCGAACAGTAACAGCAATTTGCAACAATATGTTTTTGTTCTATCTCATAAAAAAATCATCAGTTAAGTTATAGTTCATGTAACATCAATAAGGCCTGTTAGCACCTTTTGGTATAAACAGTCGTTACCTCACTAGTCTCAATTTGTTTTTTTAGTGTGACAGAAAATGTAATGAATATAAGAAAAAGTTCATAGAATGGTAAATATCACTAATAAAAATCCCAACAATTTCACTGCACACAGGTTGAAATAATGCGAATAGTGAAGTCGTGTGATTAGCTGCTTGTAAATAAACACAGTGAAAACTTGTAAATGTCATGTGCATGCTATAATAGATTTAACTCATCTACCAAGTTACTGATATTTAGCAATATCTTTCAAACCTGCTGCTTTGTGGCTAAACTGTCATTTTGGTCACTACTTTGGTGTTTGTGTCTGATGTTGAAAATTACATTTCAGGAAGGGATTCAGTGTGAAGATATTCAGTGTAGATTTTTACCTTCATCCTTCCTGGCTGTTAGTTGCACAAGAGGTTTTAAAAAAAACAGCTAGTATTTAATTTCATAGTACAAAAGAATTTTGCATACATTAGAGAACAGTATCTTCACAGTATCTGAAATATATTTTGTAGCTCAAAAAAAAACAAACAAAAAAAACCCCTCAAAGTTTGTAGTGTGTGTGTGTGTGTGTGTTTTCTAGGCTGGCAGCTGATTTTCTAAAGATGGATTATCTGTTCCTGGCTGTTGGAGTTGTAGGAGGAGCGTGCAGCGACATAGAACAGCAAATTATTCAAGTCTCTCGGTACTCAAAGAGGGAGCAGCTGCTGGAACTACTGAAGACCACAGGTGACCCTCAGTTGAACTACTCATGACGTATGGGAAAGTGTGCAGCAGGGAATGTTTTGTTCAAGATAAGGAAATGTCCGATTTAACCGCTAACAACCTGAAAGTTCTGAATGGCCATTTAATCCCAGCAATGGAGGGTAAACAACCCCCCCCCCTCCTTTCCATTTTCTTATGGAACCAATATAAAATTCAGCCTCCAGTTGTAAGAGTGGTTCAGAGAGCATGAGAAATTGTTTTCACACACAGCACCATTGATTCCAGACCTTAAAATCTTTTAAAGTGATTGGGGTGTACTTGAAGGCCTTAGTTCATCGCTTGACTCTCCCATCGTCAACACATGATTTTGGGGAAAAAGTAATGCACCACCGGATAAAAATAATTACTATGTATGGTTGTCAAAACAGTGTAATGGCAAATACATGCAGTAATCTAAGCCGAAGGCAGCCAAATCAAATATTAGAATAAGAATTGTTATTTTATTATATACACCCACTCTGACTGTTGCTTATCAGGTTACTGGTCTGGAACGAAGTGTTGTGTAACCGAGAAATAAACAGGAAAAGTTGTAATCTTTCCAGCTATCCTGTTCTGCAGGCGTTTTTGATGTGCAGTATTTTCTAGTGTTTACGTATTGTGGAAGAAACTAACACATCTGAAAACAAGAACATGATGGATTTCTATTGTTTATTATTGTTTTGATTACTCTCTACCTAAACAATCAGCTTTTTTGTCCACTAGAACATTTACTGTGTAAAATCATATGATGGAAACCTGCCTGCAGCTACAGTTGTAGAATGCAAAGTAGAGTTGAGTCAAGCAAATGTCCTATGGTCACCGCTCGGTTTTCTGTACACCACCAGGGACACAGAGAACAATGGTGTTTGTTGAAACCAAAAGAGGTGCAGATTTCATTGCAACTTCCCTGTGTCAGGAGAATGTGCCCACTACGAGCATCCATGGGTATGTACTTGTACATGCATGTGATGTAGATTTTTTTTTTCTCTCTCTCCCACCAGAAACAATATATTTTCAATAATTTATTGCTAATATTTCAGCAAGTAACACTGACCGTATGTAAGGTTTCCTCCTCGACCTAAAAGGCTTCAGATATTTTTTCAGAGTTATTTTAAAGTGTGGTGATGAAAAGGTGAATGATCTCAATTATTTTTCTTGTGTGCAGTGATCGGGAACAGAGAGAGCGGGAGAAAGCTCTCAGTGACTTCCGTCTGGGCTGCTGTCCTGTGCTGGTAGCTACATCTGTTGCTGCTAGGGGACTAGACATTGAGCATGTGCAGCATGTGGTGAACTTTGACCTGCCGAAAGACATTGACGAGTATGTACACCGCATCGGGAGAACAGGTCGCTGTGGAAACACAGGAAGAGCCGTGTCCTTTTTTGACCCAGAGACTGATACTCATCTGGCCCGCTCCCTGGTCAAAGTCCTCTCAGGGGTCTGTGATCTCAATAAAACTTCTATAGAACCTATAGTTCTACAGAACCTACTTTTAAGGTCACTGGAACTTAACACTTCTTCTTTTTTTTTTCAGGCCCAACAGGAAGTTCCTTCATGGCTGGAGGAAATTGCCTTCAGCGCTCATGGTACCACAGGGTTTAACCCACGTGGGAATGTGTTTGCCTCTACTGATACTCGCAGGGTAACAACATTCTTATAGGACATGCTGTTTTTGTGATTATTAACTTCAGTTTTTATATAAACTTTCCCCCCCGAAATGTGTTTGTGTGAATAGCATGGGTTCTTCATGAAGAGCCAGGCACCACAACCAGCTGCACAGAGCACTGCTGCAGGAGCGGATGAAGACTGGGAGTAGATTTCCTTTATTTATACATTTTTTTGGTTGTTGTTGTTTATATATTCCTGTGTTCTGTTTTATAGTTTTACGTTAAAGAAAAGAAGCCACTGGCCTAAGTGAAATGTGCCGAGAAAGAGCATGGTAGGCCTTGAGCACTGTTAAGAGCCACAGATTCAACTTGAAGATAAGCTTCACAATTTAATGTCAGCAAAATTGTGATGAGTCACTTAACTGCTTGTGTGTTTGCACCTAATGGGTTTCTTTATGGTTTTTCAGTAGAAATGCTAGTACGTAAATGTCACTGTGTGGATTATTTAGTACATAAAATAACATTTGATTATGAAGCCTTCAACTGAAGGATGTGTCTTTAAACAAATAGCTCTTTTGTATCAGGTGTTTCCTGGTTGCATACGTGTGAAGGCAGGTGTTGTCTTGGAAGTTGTTTTGACAGTGTGCCGTGTCAATAAATCACACCATGGAAGTTTGCTTTTGCTGTGTGGCATGTTTGCAGGATGTACTGGGTGGTTATTTTTTCAGATATAACTTCCATGTAGATCACTTAATATCTGTCATTTTAGTGACTGCAGCCCGTCTGTAGGCAGTTTTGGAAGCTGCTCTTTCCTCCATGATTTCGTACAATCAAAAAGAAAAATAAGGAGTAAAGAGGTTGAAGTAAAGTTTAAAGAGGAAGGTTTTTGTTTGAAAAAAAAAACAAACAAAAAAAATGAGATGCGCTAATCCGATTTTCTTCCAGATGGATACAATTTTAACTGTAATGAATGAGTGGGAGGAGCAGAGGGAGAGAATATAGTTTCCTTTTTAAATTGTATTAAATAGGTCACTAATAGGGTTAGAAAGGCTGCATGGTATATATTTATTTTATTTTATTTTTTATCCATAGCCTAATGGTTAGAGAAGGGGCTTTGGGACTGAAAGGCCGCTTGTTTGATTCCCGAACCAGCAGGAAAAATGTGTGATAGTTGGGCAGTGAGCTGCACATTCGCATTCTCCACCTTAATGTCTGAAGTGCCCGTGTGCAAGGCACTTAACCCCCAACTGCTCTCAATGCGCCCCCAATGTATGTGGCACCCCACTTCTCAGCGTGTGCTCACTTTGGATGGGTTAAATGCAGAGGTACTTATTTCTCTTGCGGGGTTAATACAGTATAGCAAAATGTAAAAAATATTGGTGCCAGTCAGCAACAAGTCACCAATAATTTTGACATGGGAGACCATTGAAGTCATGCTCCATACCTGTAGGGCTCTGATAATAAACCTCATTGTGCATACACTGGTTGAGAATAAGTGATGTTATTGACCTAGTGATTATGCAATAGAGACATTCTAGAGAAAGAAAACAAATGTTAACTGTAGTCTTTTAGATAAGCAGCCTGCGCTTGATGACTTGCTTCAACTGATAGAAAATGGGCATGGGATAGAACTTGGATGATATCATACCAGCGTTTTGTTTCTGGCTCTCCTGCATGGTAACAAACCAGAAAGGTGGTCCCTTTAAAACATAATTCCACTGCTGAAAACAGGAAATATGAAATGCTAGCAACTATCATGGTATCAGTTTAAGCAGTGACATCGCATAGATTTATAACCTCATGATTCTAAACTGTGTCCTGTGTCCATGACCCAACTGAACCCCCTCTTCAGGATAACCAGAATGGGTTCAGAGAAAGTAGGACAATAGTCGCTTCTGGCTTTGCGGAGAATCGAGGAGGAGGCTGGAACTATCTGAGAATCAAAGTGTTTGACGAATACTTTCTTGAGCTTTCCATACTGAGAGAAAGGCGCTAGATAAAATTTGCTGTCATGTTTGTAAATATTTGGATGTTTGCAGTCATTTCTGCTGTTTATCACGTTATATTGCTAATTTACAGGATTTGTACATCATCTAGTAAAAAATGCTAGTAAAAGAGATGTTTACATTATTTTGTCTACTTGTGTTGCCTTGGAAAGTTGCCTTCACTCCTTTTCAATGTACAAGAAAGTGCAGACCTAAATATAAAATTTAGAGCTTTAATTCCATCATGTTTGCACCTGAATTAGACTTTTAGCTTTGATCTGGTCTTCGTATTACTAAGGCTTCCCAATGGTTTGTATTTTGATTCAGCTTTACTTAAATAGTTTTCCTATTATGTATGCCTACACCGATGACTTCCACCACTGCCACTGAAAGCTTCTTGGACATCATTTTGATTGAGAGTGGTGACATGATGCCATACCAGAGATGAACACTGCACCTTTAGATCTATTATGCTTACTTGTGAAATAAGGAGGGAATAAGACATCTGGCTGAAAGTCCTCTACACAGCCATAAGTCCAACTATGTTTGTTACCTTAGTAAAAGGAACCAATTATTGATGTATATTATGAATGTTTGTATTTTAGGTCATTATTTCTTTCACTATAAAATGGGCAGCTGAGTATGACATTTCTCTCAAAGAGAAAATATTTATGGACCTGACCGTATAGAGGAAAGCTGTTCAGGGTGTTCCTTGCATTCTCCCAGTATTGGCAGAAATTGGTTCCGTCCCCCCTACCCTAGCAGGAGTATGTAGTTCAGCAACTGAGATTATGGAGGAATGCACACAAGGTGAAAGCTTTCAGGGTTTTTTTTTTCCTTAAATTGCAAATGAATTTCATACGACGGCGTGTTAGGGCCACATTAAGAAAAATGTTTTCACAGACTTTGAGAATAAAGTGCTCGCCGGCGCTCGACTCCCTCTAGATCTAAAATCCTAACTATCAGCCGGATTGTTTCTTGAGAAACCACAAAACCCCTCTGAATGGCCCACTGATGCATCCATCTATAACCCTGCAGTCGACCAGTTCCATCCAGTCCCTCCACAAACGCAGCGATTTCGTCAAAAGTCCGCCTGGTTTTTTCTGTGGAATAGATGCATTTCCTTGCAGATTCTTTTCAAAGTCCTAACACTAATAATGTGGTGCTGATGTGCCAAAAGACTAAGTAACTCCTGGTTTGTGAAACCTCTATTGAAGTAAAACTCCTCAAAATGCTTCAAGGCTCTCATTTTAGCGACTTTCCTCTTCTAAAACAGGTTTATAACTTAATTTTCGTAAATTTTTCTTAATGTGGCCCTAACACTCCGTCGAAATTTCAGAGTCTATATTATGAGGAATTAATTTTTTTTTTGCCAAGTGCTTCAGTTCAATTGAAGGTGGAAGTTTTATTAAGAATGTAATGTTCAAGTAACTAATAAAGGGGAACAGGGGCAGGCTACCTTTACTTCACCAACTGTGGATTTTATTAGATACTTATTTTGTCAGTGTAACCATGTCTAGTGTATATTAGTTGCACTATAGCCCTCCATCACTGGTCAGTTAATGAACACTGGGCTCCTATTTTCAGTAAAAAAAAAAAAAAAAAACATCTGTAGTTGACTACCAACAGCTGTACTTTGGAAACAGATTTGCCCTGGCTTCCCAGACTAAGCAGCTCTACTTTGTTTTCAGAAGATTGCAAGAAGCTTCGAGAAAACAAGCGGAATGCTGTATAACTTCATTTCTTTGGTGAAAGTCTCTGCGCGCTAATTCCCTGATTGAGGAAGAAGAGAAACACAAGCTAATTTCGTTAGATATTAATGGATGTGTGGGCACTATGGCATAGTCATTAGCACTCTTGCCTCACCGCAAAAAGGTTTATGGGCAAGAGTGTTTTTGCATGGAGTTTGCATGTTCTCACTGTGCTTGTGTGGGCTGCTTCTGGGCTCTCTGGTTCCCTCCCGCAGTCCAAAAACATACCCGTAAAGGGAGTTGGCAGTTCCGGATTAAGGAGTGAATATAGGTATGGTGGTCTTTTTGTCTTGGCCCTGCAGAGTCTTCTGGGATTGGCTCCAGCTACTCCGTAAACAGGATGAGCAGTATTGTTGAGGAATAAAAATGTCTAAAGATTGTCTGCAGTGACAATAACCAGATGGGCAGTGTGATACAAACACTAAAATCCCCTGTGCAGTTATTTAACATACGACCCATCTTGGCATGCCAGTCCATCAAGCAATTTTAATGGACAAGACCTAAATTGTACAAAACATTTTCATTTCATTTTCCAAACCACTTTATCTTTTAGTAGGGTCACAGGCTGGAGCCCATCCCATACAACTCCAGCAAAGGTAAGGTACGCACCAGAAAGCTTGCCAGTCCATCACAGGTTAACACACATTCACACACATGGGCAAATTGGAATGTCATATTATACCGATGTGCATGCCTTTTTGCTATGGGAACCAGAGCACCCGAAGAAAACCCACAAAGGCACAGAGAGAACATGCAGGCTACCCACAGAAATGCCCTCCCTGGGCACAGGGCCCAAACCCAGGAGTTTCTTGCTGTGAGGTGGATGTGCTTACCACTACACCACTGTGCCACCCTATAAAATGGCAATAATTGTAAAAAGAATTTTTTTTTTTAATGAAAGGAAAAGAAATTCCAAAGGAAAGAAGACCGTAGGCTAAAATTAAAAAGGACCTAAGAAGGCAGCCTGAACATGTCACTGCTGGTTTTCAGGTTTTTTTCTAGGTATGTGAGAAGTCAGCTGCCAAAGGTAGGGCTGCTTTTTTGCATCACCGGGACAACTTGCACTCAGGTAACACTCACTCATTTAATACTACTAGGGTTGTAGAGAGTCTGGTGCCTATCTTAGCCAAAACGAGCGAAGGTGAGGTGCACCATGCACTACTCCCCAGACCATTGCAGGGCCACATAGCCACTTACACTTGCACCAAAGGACAATTTAGAACAACCATTTAGCCTAATGAGCATGTCTTTGACCTGTGGGTCGAAACCTGAACATCCAGAGAAAACCCACGCAAGCACGGGGAGAATATGCAAACTCCACACAGAAATGCTCAAGCCCGGGGTTTGAACCCTTCATGCTGTAAAGTGGACCTACTACCCACTACACAACGCCTCATGTGTAGAGAGGTGTGAACTGAAAATGTGGCAGGGCAGGCAGGGTACATTACTGATTCCCACAGAGTGGGTTGGGGAGAGGTAAGAGATGTGTTCCATATGATCTGCTCCCCAGACCATTGCAGGGCCAAGCTGCATAACTGCTCACTCGCACTCACACCTAAGGATAGTTTGGTACAGCCATTTAGCCTGATGGCTAATCTTTGGAGTGTGGTTAGAAACCTGAGCATCCGGAGAAAACAGGCAAACTCCACACAGAAACACTCGAACCCAGGACCTTCTTGCTGTGAGGTAAATGTACTAACCACTACACAATTCTGCATATGTAAGAGAGGTGTAAAGGGCAGGGCAGGGCAGGCAGGGTACATCACTAGTTCATGCAGAGTGGGTTGGGGAGAGGTGAGGAGGCGGCTAAGTTTCCTGACCTTGTTATAATCCGTTCCTGGCCGGGACTCAGTCCAGGATAAACGGGGTGCTGGAGACAGATGGATGGTGGATCCCTCTGAATGTTTGTCGAACTATTTCAAACTTTCTAGCTGGGTCCCAAACAGATCACACCATCCTCAAGCAGTTTTATTTCATCTCATGTGGAGCATCAGTTGGCACTACAGGCATACTGTAGCTGGGAATCTAACCGACCTCAAGTCGTTTCCTGTTTATGTGACTTACACTTGGTTGCGTGGCGCAATAACGCCCGTCAAAACGCATGCTTCCGATTTCTCATTGCGCCTGTGCGAGAGAGCGACGCGTTCGGGAAACGGACGGATCTTGGTTTTTAACGTGAAACGGTGTGAACATGGTGAGATCGGGATTACTTTTTAGCTCTGGGTTTCTGAGCGCTGGCGCGGAAAAATACGCAGCGAGCAGGAGAGAGAGAGAGAGTGACACACCGGCGCTCCTTTCCTTATAATATTCATAACTGCTTAGAATTAGAATACACATCAGATTCATATGTCGGATCTTTACTGCGACATATACAAGTTTAAAAGTAACCGGTTACAGATCCAGGACAACACCGAAAAACAAACCGTTTTGGCTTTTTTTTTATTTTTTAAACATCTGGACGCGTAATCATGAGGACTGCCCTGTTTCTTATGGCAGCATTTCTTCAGGTTGTGGATGGAGGTGAGTACATTTACAATCTCTGTTTCTTCAAGTTATTCATGCTTTGTCTTATATGGAAAAAATACCACGACTCTAATCAGTGTTACTGGAAATGCAGCGCAAGTTCTTTCACCAATAATTCTAAGGAAATCGATGAACATGTCACAGCCTGTTAATTGCCACCCTACCCCATAAGTGCTCTTTCATTCAGGAATTATATGGCTAGTAAACTAGTTATGCACCGTTACAACAAAGTTAGAGTTGAAAATTTAAATAAATAAAAGTGACGGGCTTCATTATTTCTATCAAAAATTCCAAAAATGCTGACTGGTAGATGTTATAATGATTCTTGGATAGGTAAGTATCCACACTGATGCACGTCAACTCTCAAAACGTGTCGCAAAGCACTAAAAGCACGACCATCCAGTGCATTATGGGGTCCCCTTAGAACAGGGCGGTTAAACTCATTTTTACTGAGGGCCATGTCACAAAATTTCGAGCTCCTCAAGGGTCGGGTAATGTAGTGAAAATGGGCAACCGTGGAACCTGTGTTGCAAAATGATGAGTTTAGTTAACGATTTGTCCTCTTTAACGTTATTTACTTTCCTTTTCTGACAACGCTGGACAGCACCATGCTAGCTTGTGAAACCCTTGAAATAGGCCTCCGCCATCTAGTGGATAGACGATGTGTTATGTTTCATGGTAATGGTTGATGAGAAGAATGTATGATAATGATATTCTTTGAAAGCACTCTCGGGCCACATAAATTTAGTTGGCCTTGAGTTTGACACTTGTGTCTTAAACAAGAAGATTACTAACCTAGCCTATTTCTTTTCTGGTCACAGGGGTGGTATGCAGCTTTTGTGTATGCTGTATGTAATGTACAAGAATGGTCTTTCTCGTTCAAATCTAAGCATAATGAGGCTGACAATTTAGCTAAGTCTGGTATTTCTTTATCGAAAGTTCACTATGTTTAAAAATGATAGTCTACAATGAAAAGCAGCAATATAGGGTCAAAACTGAAAACTGTATCTAACAATCGCTGACATTGTGAACTTTTAACCAAAAAAAAAAAAACATTCCCCTTCCAAGATTTGTAAACTGAGTCAAAGTCTTGTCCTTATTCACAGGATGAATCTGTTTGAAAGACTTTAATGCATGAGTTTAATTATTTGCTATTAATCTTCAGAGCTGGAAGTGTGCGAAATGTTTCCGAAGAAACCAGTGGTCCCATATGGCTCCGATTTAGTGATGTATCTCAAAGCCCCATACAGTAGTAACTGCCGCTCCAAGACGCCATTCAGTCCCAGCAGAATCTTCTGGACTCTCAATAAGAGGAAAATAGATGAGAGGTTTTATGACTTCAACTCCACCTACTTCTCTGTATCCCTTCACAATATCACTGTAAAAGCAGGCTCAGTGGAGTGCTTTTTAAACGCTACCACGCCAGTTGTGTTACTTGGAACCTTCATCCGGACGTACCGTGAGTAGGCTACTATACAGGTTATACAAATATATGCAAATCCCGTCTACCTTTTACAATAATGTGCATGAAACCAAGTACTAACAAATAAACTAAACAGTCACTGGGGAACCGGTTTATTCTTAGGTTCATGGGGAGGCTGGCGTTCATACCAACGACTCCAGGCGAAGGCAGGGTACGCCTTGAACAGCTCGTCACACCATTGCAAGGCCAAACACAACCATTTACACTTACATTCACACTGGGGCAATCGATAATATTCAATTAGCTTAATTTGCAAGTCTTTGGACTGTGGGAGGAAACCGGATGACCCGGAGGAAACCCAAAGTAATATGGATTGGGAAGCTTTTTATAGTGTACCCTGTCTTTGCCCAAAGTCAACAAAGAGATAGGCTCCAGCCTCGTACAATTACATTTACAACAATTGGCAGACGCTCTTATGCAGAGTGACTTACAATGATCTTTTTTTTTAATATACAGCTAAGCAAGTGAGGGTCAAGGGCCCAACAGTGGTGATAGTGGGGATTGAACCGCTGTCCTTCGGATCAGTAACCCATCACCTTAACCACTAAGCCACTTCTAGCCACCCTCGTAGGATTAAGCAGTTTGGTGAATGAATAAATGTCAAAAATGCAAAACTCCACTGTTTAATATGTTGAATGTACAAATGTCCATCCACAATGTCTTTCCCAGCTCTTGTCAGCAGTCCTGAAAATATCTCCTGCATTGGAAAGAGGAATTTGGATTCATACTTTCCTACAATAATCTGTAGGTGGGATCATGATCAATTCAATACAGAAATCATGTACACAGTCCATCTAAAGTAAGTTGGTCTCCAGGTTTCTCTGATAATGTGAACTGATTTTTAAATAAGTGGTTGTTACTGTATTTGTTTCTGCAGGCAGAGGGAAGTACATGTTTGTAAATCACGTGTGAAAAATTGCACATTCACAAATGATGTGACTGTATTGTTGAATGTTGGACTGAACGTAAGCGTGACTGCACAGAATTTGTTTGGATACCAGGCTCACTCTAGTCAAGTTACCTACAGTGATGGTTGGGATATTCGTAAGTAATTCAAATAGTTGGCTCTATCTTTTCTTTTCTTTGCTGGATTAAAAAAAGAAAATGTTTGCATACACCTAAAGACAGTCAGATGTCATTTTTAGATATTTTTTTATCTATTTTATCTATTAACTTTAGATATTTATGGTTTTATACATGTTCTCTGCTATACATATCTAATTCAATTAGAGCATCAACTTTATTTATATAAAAAGTAATTTCTCAATAATTGATAAAACCTTTTATAGTTATATATATATCAAGTTTATATCAGCTTTTTTTTCTACTACAACATCATTAACCATGTGTAATGTCATGGTATCATGGTATGTCATCAACCAATCATGTAAGCAGCAATAATAATAATAATAATAATAATAATAATAATAATAATAATATTATTAATAACAATAATAATAATAACTGGCAGGACGGCGCCATAGAGATTAGTACAGCAAGAAAGATCTGGGTCCGAGTCCAAGGCTAAGGTGTTTCTGTGTGGATTTTACGTTCTTCCCATGCTTGTGTAGGTTTCCTCCAGGTACCACACGTTCCTCCAATAGTCCAAAGACATGCACTTTAGGTTAATTGTCTGTTCCAACTTGCCCCTAGGTATGGATGTGAGTGTGAATGGTTGTCGTTGTTGGACCTGTGATGGGTTAGCAAGCTGTTTAGGGTGTATCCTGTTATTGCCCATTGTTGGCTGAGATGGGCACCAGCCTCCCTGTGACCCTAACAGGATTAAGCAGTTTGGAAAATGAGAAAGTGAGTGAGAATAATATTAATAATAATAGGAAGAACAACAACAACAATAATAAAAATGATAATAATAATAGGTTTAATTTATATAGCAGCATAATCGATCACAACGAAGCTTTACAGAGTACCAAAGAAAAACAAGCAAAGTGGATGTCTCTGGAATGTTGGGGGAAACGAGAGGACCCAGAGGAAACCCATACAAGCACCTGGAGAATATGCAGAGGAAATTTTCTGAGGTTAAATGAGTCCCATACTTTTGAATCTGAAACACTGAAAGCTTTACCAAAGATAAAAAAGCATGTATTTTGGCATCACTGCTAATCTGGCAGCAGTTGACATTAACATGTCAGATGTTTACATACAGGTTGGTAGTCTTTCGTGGCATTGCCTTTTAACACATTCTTCTGGTAGGCTTTTGATGGCCACTGTAAGATACAGTACATGCATACATTACTGTGCACAAGTAGACAATATTTGCTTATTATTACTCAACATTTGATTAGTATTTATTCAATATTTTTAAATGACATTAGTCTTGTAATTCCTTCAGGCTTCTTGCCCAGTTAAATACAGGTCAACGAAACTTAAAAACTTTTACTTTAGTTGTTATCTAATTCCACTCCAATATTCTGTGGTAGAAATGAGCTTATACTAAAAAATAAAGAATTTACTATGGCATCTTCTTCTAGTTCTGTTCTCAAACAGAGCTCTGTTATACACTACCCGGCAAAAAAAAAAAAAAAACTCTTATATTTTCTTTGTTGCTCCAGTTGGTCCGGTTGAGGCTCAGCAACATTAATGTCGCAATAAAATGAAGTCAGCTGATGAGCCGAATGTACTGAAAGAGCAGGTTATCACATCAGTGGACTTTTTCCTTTCCTGATGGCACGGATATAAAACGGGGACTCAAATAATGAAAGAGTGGTTCAGGGAGCACGACGAAGCATTTTCACATATGTATCGACACCCCATAGTCTCGAGCTTAACCCTATTAAAAGTTTTTGGATTGTGTCGAGAAGACATTATGGATTGGTTTAATTTTTCCCGTCATCAATTCAAGATGTCAGTGAGAAATAAACCTGACACAAGATGGAAATAAATCCCATGGTGCTCAAGTTTTTTAAAACAATAGCATGACGATTCCGTGCTGAGACCAAGGTGAAAGGCTCTCCAAGAAAATATTAAAGTGTGTGACTTTTTTTTTGGCTGGGCATTATATATACCCAGGGTTTAGGTATTATATTTATTTATTTATTTATTTATTTATTTATTTATTTACATGCTATAGCTGTAATCTGTTACATATATTCAATTGTTACAGTAATACAAGTAATTTAATTGATCGGTGGTGTTTTATTGTACAATAATATTCATTACAAGGTTACATGCTTACATGCCATTTATGTGCTCTAGTTCAAATGGAGTCACCAGAAAACGTTAGCGTTGAGGCTGTGCCGTTAGGTCTCCGAGTGTCCTGGAAGCTTGAAGAGAGATTCCGGATTTTAGTAAATGCTGTCGAGTGTGAAGTACGGGTACATCAGAAAGGTTCATATAATAAGGTGAATTTCAGCATGAAGTCTTTAATCATTAAAGTGTGTGTGTTGTGTGTAAAGTCTTGTTGCGAAGCAGTTTTTGGTTTAGAATTTTCAAAATTCCAGCATAAAATTGAACTAATATATCACCGGATTTTAATATATAAGCCCTAAAAGTAGAGAAGGAGAACCCAGTTAAGCAGACAATCCAACAACAGACCTTCACCCTTGACCTTGACTTTCCAAAATTAAATGATCTCTGGGACTCGGATAGTGGGCAGGGTAGAAAACATCGATGCATGAGTGTGGTCTGAATTTTGTGCACAGACAAGCTGGAATTCAAAACACTGCTGAATACGATACCTCTGCCAAAACTCTGTTTGTGTTAATGAAAACACCTCCACTACATGTGTAAAATGTATGAATCCTAATGTGTATAGTACTACATATTAGTATAAAGTGTACATATTACACCCTTATGTTGAGTACATGCGACTTTCTGAATAGGAAACTGTGTACAGCCTTTTATAAACCTTAACCAAGCTACCTTATAGCTCATTTTTCACCAGCTGATGACGTGAGGTGCTGTGGTCATAGTCCACAAACATTTGGATGTTTTGATTTTAGAGCAAGTCTTTATATGTGATTGTAAAGACTGTTGTATCTCAGTCTTCTCTCATTGAATATTTTATAGACTGTGGTGAAAAGTGTGAAACGCAGGTTTCCAAGTTCTATGGAAGTGAAAGAGGTGAAACCATGCACCAATTATACCGTATCTGTGCGCAGTAGGCATACTGACTCTGTAGCCTGGAGCACATGGAGCCATGAAGCTACAACAATCAGCTATTTCAATGGTAACACTTCAGTTGTTAGCCTTATTTGCTGAGTGTTGTACTTGGCACACATCATATAGTCATGATGCTATATTTCCATTTGATTAAAAAGCTTTTTTCATTTGACAGTCAGAAGCTTACAGTTCCGTCTCTGGAGATCCAAAAGTGTCTTGGGTGAAGAGGGGAAAAGAACGGTGCACCTTATGTGGAAGGTAGGATGAAATTTTATGAAGGTTTTTGCAGGCATGACCGCGGAATGAATCTGAATGAAAACTGAATTTATCTGAACTGATTTTTGTGTCTTTTAGGGAGTTCCACCATCATGTAAAGCTTTTAGTGAATATTGTATCTTCCAGGATACTCTGAGCATTCCCAAATGCATTGGGCCCTACCAAAATCACATGTTTATTACTTTGGATGAACATCAACACAACATAACCGTGGCTGCATTTCGCGAAAAAAATAGGCTCAATGAAGCGTCCATTGAGGTACCAGCCATGGCTAAAGGTGAGATTGTTTACTGGGAACTAGGTTCCAGCCTCCCTGCGACCCTAATAATGGATAAAGCGGTTCAGAAAATTACTGTGGAACACGTTCTGACCAATCAGGACAGAGAATTTAACAGTACTGTGTTGTTAAACTTAGTAACAAAGAAAGTAAGATGCCACCAGTCACATTAATATATTTAATATATTCTTTTTCATTAATTAGAGATACATTTACCCCCGGTTGGGAATATTAACGTGTTTGCCCAGCATGGACATGTTCATATAACCTGGGAAAAGCCCAGTCTTCCTGTCAGTGGATTTATAATCGTCTGGAACAGTACTGCCAAAAACCACATGTGGCAGCAAACGCTTGAAACTAATTTCACTCTGATAGGTAGGTACACTATCAAATTATATTTTATATATATATATATATATACATATACACACACACACACACACACAATTATCAAATTCTGTATAATTATAATTTTATATTT
>JBCNYG010000024.1:29301462-29318480 GCA_039654305.1 Porochilus rendahli
AATTATAATTGTATATGTATACACACACACGCACACATATATATACATGTATGTATGTATATATATATATATATATATATATATATATGTATGTGTATATATACTTTAACACACAATCACACTGTATACATAATTTTTATTGCATTTCATTATATTTATATATTCTTTAAATGCCAGGTGAGAATTCCACCCTGTATACTGTATCTCTGACTCCATTCTACAAAGATGGTCCTGGAAATGAGACTACTCTTCATAATTGCAGCCCAGCAGGAAGTGAGTACAAATAAAACAGGCCAGATTTAGATCAATTCCATTTATGTTGGCATTGAAAATATATCAATTATAGCTATTTCAATTATGTAATTATATCTGAAATGTATAAATATATCTTTCATACATTAGGGGGGGAAATCAGTCCATCTAGCACTGGAAGCAATAACTGTCCAAGAAACCCTTGAGAAACAAAATGTTTCTGCTTGTTATTAAACCTCTAATTAAAATGTATATATTTTGTTCTGTTGTAGCTCCAATAGAAGTGTCCATAGTCAAGGTGACTGGGGTTGGTGACAGGCATGCTGAGATCCACTGGCTGCCAGTACTACCAGCTCAGTGCTGTGTGTTTGTACTTAACTATACTGTGTTCTACAAAACAAATGACGAGTCAAAACCCAGAAGTAAGTACAATATTTGTGAGAGTATATTTAACGTTAATTTGCTGATGGCGAGGTGGATGTCACTGAATAGTCCCTAGCATAATGTCCAGAATAGTGTCCAGTGGCATTTAGTATATACTACACAGGAAAATCAGGACAAAAAGTGAATACGACAGACTCCGATGAGCTCAGCGCACTCTGCTAAAAGCTAACACTAACCGTCCGGCTCTTTTAATGATTTTTAGTCTTATTTCCCAGTAAACAACAAACTTTGGAATGAGGGCATTTCGTGGTAAGAACATATATATTTTAATTTTCAACATTTTACTACACCCAGTGCATCCAATGCGGCAAGCAGAAGAGACTTCCTTCTAACGTAACCGACAAGAAAAACAAACTAAAACAATTTTCAAGGCTTATTTTTCTGTTCTAATGCATGATGATTCCTGTGCAGTATATACTAGTTATTATACGCTCATTATTTTGTACAGACTTGTATAAATTGCAAGATATTGGTGTTTTATTTGTACAGACGTCACTGTGGGACCGACTCAGCACTATGTCGTTTTAAACGATCTGCAGGCCAACACAACCTACGGAGTTTACATCATGGCCAATACAGTGACTACTTCTTTCAATAGCACGACAACGATATTCTCAACGAAGCCCAGTAACTATTACTAAATTCTTTTTACAGAATGATTTTATTTCTTATCCTGTTTGGAATACACCCAGAGCTCAAGTGCAAGTCAATGTAGCTGAAAATAGATTACTGTAATGTGAATTAAGCTTGATTTTTACTGACACATCGGTTCAAGTATACATTTATTAATGTAGATATTCTTGAAGCTGGTATAAAGTTATTCATTTTCTAAGCCACTTAATGCTAATCAGGGTCGCAGGGAGCCTGGCGCTCATCTCAGGAAATTGAACCTGGGACCTTCTTGCTGTCAGGCAAACATTCAAAACGAAAATGCTGCTGTCATAAAGTTATTTTATATCTAAACACACTGATCAGCCATAACATTAACACCACCTGACTGGTCTACAGCTAGTCAGCCTCATACACAGCAGGTTTCAGGTCATTGTGTGTTCTGACACATTTCTATCATAGCCAACATTAACAGTTTCAGCAGTCTGTGCTACAGTAGCTCTTCCGTGAGACCAGACCAGGCGTACTTCCTTTCGCTCCCTACATGGTGTGACGTGTTGGGTAGCAATAACACTCTTGCCAGTTTTTTATTGTTATGGCTAATAACTATAGTCAGTAGTTAATTAGTATCAGTAGTTAAATGGCTGAGGGTGAATACTGAGGTGTGTGTGTGTGTGTGTGTGTGCATGTGTGTGTGTGTGTGTGCCACCGTAAAGGTTAAAGCTAGCTTATTTAAACTGACTCTAATTTTCTTCTCTTTTCAGGTAAAGTTTTTCTTATTGTGATCATTTCTTGCTGCGCTGTTGTGAGTCTGCTGTCCATACTTTTTGTGATGATGTGAGTGACTACCTTTCCATCCCGATAATTTATATTGTAATTATAATTATCCTCGTCAAACAATATAGTGTTGATGTAATTATTTCTCCTCACTCTTCTCCAGACAAAGAAAACTCTTAAGTACAAAGATTCCAGATCCACGATTCAGTTCTCTGTCCATGTGGCATTCAGGCAGTTGCAGAAAGGTACGTCTTATTTACTGTATCTAAGTGTGCTGTAAAATAAAATGCAGATTCATAAAATAATTTGGTTTCCAGCCATGGACCCTGTTCCCAGTGCCTACTGGCAAAAACAGAGAGAAGATTCTGCCATGTCAGGTGGACAGTGAGGTCATCAGTGTTTCCCCATCAAGCAAAGAAGACATGGCTATAGTGAAGGTTTTTAGAGACATCCAGAATATTGAAACAACCCCACAGACTGAAGGTCTGCCACCTGCTGGCAAACGACAAACTGTCCCTCTGGTACCATCACTGGATCTCCAGACTTCTTCTCCCCCACGTGTTCAATCACCGTACAAGCAGCAAACTCCGCTAGGCAGCCCTGAGGAGTCCCCTACTAAACCTCTGTGGGCAGATGAGACAGAGGCACTGCTAACACCAAAACTCAAAAATACAACTTACTTTACTAGTTATCTAACCTTGGACATGTTTGAAAGTGCAAAACACCAAACCTAGTGATGTCTATGACACAGTGGTCCAGTTTGTAATTTCTTGTCTTTTGGTAATCATAACAATAATTATCATTCAACCACAACAATGATGTGCATATTTAGATCAGACAGAATGTCCAGTAACCATTAACACCCAGGACTATATTCTGTTCACACGTTAACTATTTGCAGAGGACAAAGTGTTTTGTTTTGGATAAACAAAGAAACTGCCTGGGATTAATGTGGCACCAGAGAGTGAATGCAGTTTTGCGAAAGTCAACTAGGTAGTTAGCAGGGTAACATCAGTGCTAATATCATGCTGCATATCTTCTAACATACTTAAGGTCTTAATACTGTAAAGCAGTTGCCAGTGAGGTATTACTTAACTCTGCCGTTTCCATCACCAAAAATGTTCCCTGATGCGAATGGAGTTTTTTATTACAAACCCAGTTAACGTTACATTACACTCCATGGTTAGCAATGTAACAAGCTAAAACCTTCTACTTTGTTACATTAAATGGCACAGTGAAGCAGAGTAAATGATGGTTAGTAGTACTGTAAGATTAGTAGTACCTTGAAAACAGTAGTGATGAAGATGTGATTAAGTGTGCATAGGTATAGAGGTGACAGTGGTCAGAACTGGGCTGATATCACCAAAATGGTGCATATATATATATACACACCTATACCTATGACTGGGAACATGAACTAACCAGATTGATTTCAATGATTTTTTGTTGTTACTGTCAAATAAGATGCTGGTAATTTTTCAACATCGATGTCATTGTAGAATTGTAGATGTAATGTAATTGTAGTCCAAATGTAAGTATTTCCTGTACTACATGATAATGTTTTGTTTGTGTACCTCTTGTTTATTTTCTATGGTGCCATTCAAGCTAGTATTCTGCTGTAAATTGACTTTCTATCTCTGGTTATGTACCCCTATCTGAAGTATATATTATAAAAAAAATCTAACAAATAAACAAACAAAAAAAGTCTGATTAATGAGCCTTTATTTCTCATATGATTTCTACAAAGTAATGTCAGTGATGAATTTTCACAATATACTGGCAATGGATATGTGAAAAAGCATGCATTACACAAGTCTCCAGCTTTCTAAAATTAATGTAGTGTTGAGTTCTTTTGTGTGTGTTGGTGTGTGTGTATGTGTGTGTGTGTACATCCTGAAAAATTGTCTAAAGCTGCATAGCAAGCAGCAAAAAGTGCAACTATACTTGGGAAATACACATGTCAAAGATTCTGTATTTTCACTTGTCCTAAAACAGTCTGTGTGCCAGTACTTCTGAATTCTGAATCGGTGCTGAGATATTGAAATGTGTTGAAAATGAAAAGGGCAACCACGGTCCAACAAAGAAACGTAAAACATTCCAAAACTTCCTCCAAACTTGACCTGGACATGAAATGATGATTAAAAAAAAAGTAAAACTAAAAAAGCACATACTATAAAAATAAAGATTTTACCCCCCCCCCCCCACCATTTTCTTCCAACCAATTGAATGTTGTCAGTAACTGTGAACATTAAACACTGAACAAAAGCCTTCTCAAAATAAATGTACTATTTCACATTACTCTTTTAGAGGAAAGATTGCATGATGACTATCAATTAAATGGCTCAGCCATGTACACTACCCTCCAGAAATATTGGTGCCCTTCATAAAAGAAACGAGCAAGAATTATTGTAGAACAGTATGAAACTGGAGAACCATCTGAAACGGTAAGAGCCGTTCCATCGATTAACAAAACACAGAAGTGTGTGATGCAGTGCATTGAAGATTGATTCAAATCTATGCAGGCGTTCAGTGCAGAGTGTGCATAATACTTTTCTAAGCTGACCTCATGTGACCTGGAGCGTTGACCTATGACCTCAGAGCCTGTACCAATTCATTTCCCTTTAGTAATGTGTAACTGGTGTTTGATCAAAATCTGTTAAGGGATTCAGAAGATAGAGTGCCCACAAGGAAGTTCAGACAAATAGGCATATAATAGGCATATAAATATAATGCCTCTGGTACCACCACAATGGGCGGAGCCATAATAAAGTGAAGGAATTGAGCCTTAAGTTTTCAAATTGAACAGAGTTAAATGTTAAATGTTATGTTAAATGGTATTTTCAAAGCAACAAGCTGTTTGAAAGCTTTATAAGAAGGAAGCACCTCCTGAGAGCAAAAACTGACGCTCCTCAATGTCAACAAGTAGCCTAAAAACTGGCCCCCACCTGGCTTCATGCTGTACTCAGAGGAGACCAAAATGCTTTGCAAGTTATCAACATATCTGCTGACAAAGAGCGGAGAGAATTCAAGGGAAATGTCCGCTGAGACGATTGGAGGTGGAGCGCTAATGATATCAGGCTGGTGTTTAAGCAGCTGCTGTGAAGACAGGTGGTTTGTTAAAGTAACAGAATATTTAAGGACAAAACTGATTGCCTCTGATAGAGGATAAGGACATAAATAGAGCTTACTACATGATGGTGAAACAAACAGGCTTCAAACAAATTTGGGGGGGGGTTGGGGGTATCATATATTACAACGACTAAGATCCCCTGGAAACATAGATACTACAAGAAGAGTCTTGGTACAATTGTTCCTTCCAAGTCAGTTATTTTCTTAGAGAGAAAAAAATATGGTGCTACTTTGAAAAAAAATGTTATAAACTTTAAATATACAAAACTATACAACATCCATGTAGTTGTAAATTACACTTACTAAAATTTCTACATTATTTCTTGCTGATTTTCCTGCCAACCAATAATTCTGGAAGGTACTCTATGTGCTTTAAACCCATTGCACGCCTAACATCCATCCATCCATCTATCATTTTTCTTCAGCTTGCCCAGGCATCCCTCTCCACAGTGACACTCTCTAGTTCTCCTGGGAGTTCCGCGGATTTCCCAGGCCAGACGGGAAGCACAATCCCTCCAAGAAGTTCTGACTGTACCCCGGATGTGCCCAGAACTGCTAATAGTGAGGCAACCAGGAGGCATCCTAATCAGAGGCACGAACCACCTCAACTGAGTCGATGTGGAAGAGCAGTGGCTCTACCTCAAGTTCCTCCTATCTGTATGGCTGAGCCCTGACACCCTACACACAACATTCCAAAATCAATTTGCAAATATTCACATACTGGACGAAAAAAATTAAAGTGTCGATATATAAAATTAATCCGTCATTGCCAGTACATCTGCAGAAAATAAACATAGCAATGATTTGCTTTTATATGACAACAAAACAACGCAGCCATAATACGGCTGTTTCTTAAATTGAGCAGCAGTTAGTGTGTAACTTAAAAGGGTTTTTAAACATAAAATGTAATGAAAATCAGGTTACAATAAGAAGGCACGGGATTGCTGAAAGTGTTCATGTCCTCTCACTGCGGTCGGTAGCCACTCTGTTGTGGCATGTAGCTTGGGGCAGGACCTGGAGGATCCTCGGTCAGAGTAGGTGAGTCCTCCTCCTCCTCCATTGGGCTAAAGCTCAGAGAGCCAAAGCTAGGCTCATCTGCCTCGTCCATATGCAGCTGCTCAAGGCCTTTGTGTCGTTTGAAGTAGGAATTTGTGTGGTGGCTGTTGGCCTCAGAGAGGTGCTCTGGGTTTTCTTCACACTCCAGTAGCGGCTGGGTTGATTCAGAACGGGAGAACACGGTGGCCTGTGTGCCGGGAGTCTGGCCTTTATAGCCACTGCTAACTACAGCGGAGTACTGCACGGTGCTGGCTGTGGTCTGACCCGAGTCGGCCTCGTCGTTAGAGGACACGCTCTGGCGTGGAGTGGACATACCAGATGAGCCGCCGATGCCACTGCTGCGCTCCTCTGAAAAGTACTTCTTGAGTGGCATTACCGCTTTATCCTCATCACACAGGGACTTCCCATCATCCATGTCCACCTCCGCCACACTGACTTCTGTCAGGATGCTTTCTTTCGGAGAGTCCGGCTGAGGGCGAGCAAAGAGATAGTCAGTCCAGATAGTTTGAGCCACTATGTCAAACTGGAGAGTGTATAGTTTACACTGTATGGTGTACAAACCTTGTTGGGACAGTCAGGTGACCAGTTAGCAATAGTACTATGGGATGGGTCGGGGACGGGTGGAAACAAACGCCTTTTTAACCTTTAAAACAGATAAGCAAACATCAAAGCATAGTTTTAAGCCATAATCCGAAATAGTACAGAACAGTAAATAATCAGATCTCCAACCAAGTTTAGTAACTTTATATATGTAACCCATCCTTTAGCCTTTTGAATGGCTGACTGATTGTATAAATTTAGATTTATGTGATAAGATCCACATGTTCCATTAAAACCAGAGAATAAAAATAAATCTGGCGTATAATACACACTGGAGTAATCAGATTCAAAACAATGATGCCCGATATGCAAATTATTTCCCACTGATGTGGTATATGGAAACTTGAATTGCACCTGTGAACAATGAACTAATTTAGACAATAAAATCACGGTTGATATTATACACTAGTGGGTTAATAAAAGTGGTCCATCAAACCACTAAAAGTGGCCTTATATTTATTTTATGTATGATGACAAATAGAACAGCCAGTGACAGAAATAAAGCGACTAATATACTGCACACTTTTACACTTCTGCTTAGTGTTCTCTATTTTCACTTTCGAAATTGTGTTATTACACGTTTGCTGTGACTCACGTTTCTTTTTTCTTGATGATGAAGAACATTATGAAAAGTACGCAGAACAGGAAGCTCAAGCACACCACCACAACAATCACATCAATCTCGCCATCCTCTGAAATGTGAAAGAGGAAATAAAAACACACCCCCACATACCATTACTGGTGGCACATACACAGATATAAATACTGTTAAAGGATACAGTACATTCTTTATACTTCTCATAAAACAACCACATTACAGTCTGTTACTGTACGAGTGTATCATCAACTTCTTGCATTCTTGGGAGCTCACTTAATTCTTTTTGCAAGCAAACACAAACATAGAAACAGACAACATAAATACTAACAAACGGACAGAAAGAAGGGGCGGGGGTTGAGGGGGTCACTGATATATCCATTTTGATAACTTTGGTGTGTGCATGTACGCATGTGCAAGTATGTCTGGGTGTGGAAGTGGATGTACATGAATGAACAAAATCTAGAAAGATAATCAATACAAAGGGTTGGAGGATGAAAAAGAAACAGTGTAACAACAACAACAACAACAACAAGTTATGAAATGGGAGCTAAGATGGCCTCAAACCCCTCTCATCTCGCACCCTGTTGGAACGTTAGTGTGAGATGCAGAACTCTGGGCCCACCCAGCCTCCCAGGATATTTTCCACACCATCAGAAACATGCAACACATGCTTTATTATTTAATTTATTTGTTTTACAATTTAAAACGGGGTTCAGCCAGCCCTAGTTAAATAAGGATCCAAAGCAGAACATACATCATAAGTCTATCCCTAGACTATCCCTAATTACATTTGACACAATGTCCACGAGCTCCACAATTCAAAATATGTAGAGTTCCGCGATTTATGGCCACGATTTGAGCAAGATTGCCACACAATTGGGGTCAAATCATAATAAACCGTATTAATAAATTTTTGAAAACATCATGATTCCCTCAAGTTCATGATGATTCTATCCCACGACCCCCCCATGCTCATCAGGGTTCTCTCAATGACCCCATTGTAAAGCCAGAGTAAAGAAAAAAACAATCAATCAAATAAAAAAAAAATCCCTCTCCCAGTTATGCTTTTGTGTTATTTTTGATGAAAACAGAATTGTAGATAGAAATGTGCAGTTGAGGTTGACTTTTTAGACAAAGAAGATCAGCAAAATTTGCACAGGAGTGGACAGGTTGTTCACGGAGATGTAATCTATTAGTAGGTTCCTCCATGGTGAAATATGCACAATGTCCCTTGATTTCCAGTTCAGGAGAATAGATCTGTGGATTAAGTTTACACTGTAGAAGTTGCAGATTAGCATATTTTGTCATAAAGTGGATATTTTAGCAGATTTAATTAATTTGGCTTCGGATGTAAGAGATAAATCTGGGGTCAATGTATCTATTCATTCATTCACTAATTTTCTAAGCCATTAAATTCCAATTAGGGTCATGGGGAGACAGGTACTCATCTCAGCCAACCCTGGACAAAGGTGGGGAACACCATGAACAGCTTGCCAGGCCATTGCAGGGCCAACACACATGAACCATTCATATTCACACCTAGGGGTGATCTCGAACAGCCAATTAGTCTACTGTGCATGTTTTAAGACTGTGGGAGGAAACTGGAGTACCGGAAGAAAACCCACGCAAGCACGGGGAGAACATGCAAACTCCAGCTTTAGTTGTGTAATGTCCTTTTTACCCATGTGCTGAAGTTCAGTGGTTTCTTGTTAATTGTGAAATTTGGGTTATTCAAAATGAGGGTGTATTTAGATGGTGCAAGGGGAGTGCTTGTGATATGATGAAACTTCCACCAGACTCTCAGAGCCGATGCTATTGTAGGTGTTTTGAAACAGGAATGTTTTTAGACTGTCTGAGTGCAGAAGGAAGGTCTGAAATCTCAATGTCCTTGCAAATAGTTTGTTCAATATCTAATCACATATTTCTTAATGGAATGAGATGGATGCGTTCATTATACTGAAGCTGATTGGCCAGAAAGTAGTGTAAGAAATGTGGTGCTTCCAGACCTCCTTGTGTTTTCGGTTTCTTTAGCTTGGTCTTTTTAATTCTTGGGGTCATGTATTTCCAGTAAAATTTGGTAATGACGGTCTGGAGATTTCCTTCAGGAAAGAGTAGGCTGTATTGGAATCATTGAGAAGAGGTCATTTAGTTAGGGTGTATAGTTGTTTTGATAGCTGATATTCTGCCCATGATACAAAGTCATAAGTTCATCCATAATTAGTTCATCGACTAACTGTTTCTGCCAAAATTCCAGGCTTTGCTCCAGTGAACGGAATTACTGGTGTCAATTCGGGAGAATGTATTTTCGATGGAGAGCAAAATGTTGCTTACCTCTGCGCTGCATGGTAATTTAGGTGATGTGCATTACTAAATCTCTTGTAGTGGGGTTACCTTAATATTTTTTGTTATTTTTCCCTAATAAACCACCATATTGTTTTGTTGTCAAAAAGGGAGAGCAAAGTTTGAAGCTTTTTGCAGTATATCACCCAAAAGCCACCATCTTGGATCACACACCTGGTCCCTTCATGACTTGGCCATCTCATTTATTTTTTTTTTCTAAACCCACAAAAATCTAAAATCTCAGCAGACTACTTACCATATTTTTTTGTGTAGAAACTGGTATCAGATCCGTTCTTTGAGCCTTTCTCGTTAGTCACCATGATGCGTACAGTGTAATCGCTACTACTCTCCAGTTCAGTCAGCTTCCACGAGTAGGTGTTAGACGGAACAGTAATGGCTGACAAACAGATTAGGTAATAAGATACAAAAAGTCTTCACACTTCTATACACTAAGTACTGATCCAGGTTTTTCACTGAAGCTGTACTTCAGCTATAGCTTCAAACTATAACACAACAATAAACTAAACAGCAAAGTAAAAAAATACATACATCTACAATCAAAATGATTTAATCTTACATTTTACGGTGTCTCTTTTTTTGTAAAAAATGGTCTGTTTGGTGATGAAGCCCTGCTGCTTCTCAATAGGGATCTCTTTCCATGTCAGCTGAGCGAAGTTTTTCCCTGTTGTATTCACATTTACGATTGGACCAACCAGAGGAGCTGGATATTAAGTAATAAGATAAACATTTTAAAACAGGTAAATCAGGCAAATGCTTTGTATCTCAATTAATGCACAAGCTATATCTAAAAGAATTGGAAACCCATGGTTTAGGTGCACAGCTGGAAGAAACATGCTTATTTCAGCATTCTAAAACTTTATAAAAACCTAGTCTAAATTATCAAGTTAATTAAAACAGGATCTAAATCATGCCATTAGATAGTCAAAACCATCCCTCAAAATGATACACAGGTTTTACGACCGGATTTTGTGTACATTAAAATTGGCAGGCTTCATAAGTTAGTCTGCTCAAAAATTTTTGAGTACCGACACAGAAACTCACAAAAACAGAACATAATCAGAACTGAAAAAGTTGTCTAACATTTGTGATACAAACACTGCTTGTATTCCCTGAATATTATTGTTATATTGTAATAAATATATGAAAGTGATATTGTTATGGTTTCATGCTTTATACAACAAAAAATGGCAAATATTTGTGAGTTTCACTCACTTCGTCTATACAGTATTAATATTTAAAAAATTTTTGGTCTTTATATAAGTAATGTTTAAAACGAGACTATTTTCATGTTTAATAAACTAAACAACAGTCTTTGAAATCTGTGGGGAATCTGCAAGGCATGCCTACTTTAATGTCTTAATGAGAACACAAAAATGAAACGCACAATTAACTTTATAATAACAAACAAATAGTCTTTCATGCATTAACGATTTCAATAACACGTGTAGATACCGAGTGGTTTAGTTATTTAAATCGGCCCAAAACAGGATTTTGTGAAACTATAAAATGTAAGTATAAAACTAGCCTATAAAAAATTTATTTCCGGGTTTGTCCCATTTGGGAGCCATTTTTTTGTTCCATTAGTGAAGTGTACACATATCTCTCATTTCAGCCAATCTAAACGTTAGAAGATATACTAGACTGGCCTGGCTGTGACATTCATTGGGCTTAGTATTGGTAGCTGATACACTCTGGATAAATATACAAGGAAACTGGCATTCGTTTCCATTCATTCATTTCATTCACAATATTACTGTGGTTTGCTTACCCTGGGTTTACACTGGATCAAGATATCTGCAATCTCCACGATTTGAGAGAATCAGGAAGAGCGTGGTGGGCCGTGGGATTGAATCTTGATGATCGTGAGGGAACCTGGTGAGTTTGTGATGACTGCGCTGATCGATGCAAAATTTTTGACTGTCAAAGACAGTCAAAATTAAACCAACGGAGCATAACAAGCCTTGAGGCGCCATCATCAGGGATCGTGATGAACACGGAAACACGATTTCTTCATCTCTTGGATGCACCCTGCCTCCTTTTAATAGCCCAGTCATCCTCCAAGCGTGGTCATAATTTGTGAAGCCCCACATCTTTTTGAATCGAAGTGATTGCAGACAACGTGCCTCAGTGTAAACCCAGGGATACACCAGAGATCAGGCTTAATACATGCTGTGTCTTATTGCAAGCTAAAAAATGGGCTGAGACGCAAAGGGCAAAATATTTCGCACTACATTTAAATGTAAAATAAAAACAAAATGCACATTTAGTCAAGGCTCAGGGGTCCAGGTGCCTTTTTTAATTAAAAACAAAACTAAACTTTGCCTTACTCTATTAGTCGCTATATCAACCATGTGTGCAGAGTAAATCTATCTTTCACTCTCTCTTCAGTTATCTGGATGATGTGACATGACTGGCTGAAAACAATACATTTGAGGGGTTTCAGTTGTTTAGTGGGTTAAAAAATGTAGACGAATATATAGATTTTGTTCTGGAAAGCTGGAAGTGATCCTTTTCCAACTTTGTGCTTAACCATATGTTTTCCATTCATTTAAATAAAAATACACTCTCACAGAATAACAAAACAACAACAACAAAAAACCCTTTGGTTAAAACAGTTAACATACTTAACTCTAATCACAGAAATGTATATGGCAAGCATAAAAAAAGATACATACGTCCTTGCTGGAGATAGGCTTGTATAGTGATGGGTGTCCCTGGGAGGAAGTAGTTTCGAGATCGGTATATTGGGAAGACTGATATGTTGTAGCGTATTAGAGGCATCAATTCTGAAGAAAACGAAACAAAATTTTGTTAATCAAGCCTTACAAAACTTATTGCTCAGAGCTTTCTTTCTTTTTTCTTTTCGGCATGTTAATCAGGACTGACTGAAAGCTGTCCAGGTGTTTTTAAACGCTGTTATTTACTGACACTATTACCATATTATGAATATTGCTGATGAATAAAATGTACCTGTTCAAACAATTGAAAATGTATCTTCATTTCGATTAATTTACCTTTTAATGAGACAGTACTGCCACTGCCCAAAACTCTTTGCCATCCCCTCTCATTGTTCAGCACCGAAACCCATTCTATCACATACTCAGCGGGACGCCCATGGGAGGGTGGGAGCCAATTCACCCACAGTTGGCCATCCTGCACTGAGTAATTCACATGTTCTACTCCAGCATAAAGCTCTGTAAAGAGAAACACCTACTTAGTGCAACATGTCTACAGACTTGAAAAAGAGATACTTAATCCTCAATTACACTTTTATTTACATACAGACATATGGCCTGTCTCAAAAATAATAGCGCAAAAGTGTGACAAAGAATGATTTTAAACAAGTCAAAGATGAATAAAATGAATGATTCTGTGTTATATTGTTCACAACAGATCAAAATATAATTTTCTAGTCGTGTACATTATTTAAAAAAAACTGGTAGACTCATAGCTTAATTTCAACCACTGTACTATTGTACAAGAAGCGTGACACCAGTAATCATGCATCAGCAACAATTAGCCAACAAAAACATCTGAAACTTTCAGTGTAGATAACAACCACCATTGATCAGAAGAACCCTGATTGGAACCATAATATTTGACTTAAGTATACAGGAAGTCCATAATAGGCAAAGCATAACACTCCTGACAACTGATGTGATTCGAGGCACAATGCTTGGTTAAGATTTATGCATACCACCACCAAGTATATACATATCTTTCTATTGACTATTCAATTAATCAATTGGACAAGTAGGAAAGGTCTATGCAAATGGAATCATTATCTGTAGCCTGTGAAATGATTTAATAGTAAAAAATGGAAGAATTATCCTTTTACCAAATGTGTGAAAAAACAAATAACACAAAACGCTTTTAAATGCCTCAGCCAGTTATAGCTGGAGGGCTATTGCCGTTAGTGTGGAGTCCTGGCTGAGGGGTTACAACATTCTATCGAAAGGCTATTTTTATCACTACATTTATTTAATCTGGAATAATACATAGATGAAATTGGTCATGGGGCAGTGGTGGCCCGTTGGCTTTACTTGTATTATTAGAACCAAGAGTCGAATAATATGGATATTTTAATGGTTTAGATCGGGTTGCTATTGGTTTTTATTTGTTTTTTTATTTTCATCTGGTAGAATTAGAGATCAACTAGTATGCTTTTTCTCTTTAACTGATACTAATTATTTCTAATCAAGGACACCGATATCTGTAAAATAGCCTTGATCAGCAAATTATTGATCGATCAGTTGACCATTAATTAAAATGCTTTTTAATTACAAATATGCATTGATTAAATAAACAGTAAAATACATTTTCATATTCAACACAGGTAACACTACAATGAATGTTAAACAACATATGAAAATTGCAAATTGTATCCTTTTTCTTTCACAGAACAAATATGGCGAAACGTTCACATACTTATTCCAGGCCTTGTGAGGTTTAAAGTGGCCACTGGGGAAGCTCCTGCTGAATTATTCGCAGTAATTTTGATTGAAGCCTTTTCTCCTTTGAAGGTGAAGCTGTGCTCTTTGGAATTGATAACATGGCTCTCAGAATGTCCATCTTTAATTATTGTCAAATCATACCACAATATTTTTCCATTGGACTTCTCAGGATCCTGGGACAAAGAATTGCACGAAATATTATCATGAACAACCACAATGCAGTGTAGTTGGTACTTCATATATGCTATACAACAGAGTTGGTTTTAGATAAAATTAGGCCCACTCTACTTGATTTCCCTTCTTTTACCCCTTTTGTAAACAAAGGCTCATGTGTATTAATGAGAAAAATTCTGCACCTGCATTGTAACCAGCCATGCCTGTACAGGTGAACACTTTCTAACTAGCTTATCTTGTGTACTACACATTACGCTTCCTTTGAGCTGACCAATCATGCGTTGTTAATTGTAGGGTTGGGTGAGCTGAACAATTGCTCATGATACAATGTTTAATTTCAGTTTATAATAATACTTGTTGGTAACATATAATAAATATTTATCAGGAAAAAGGGGTTTTGATTTGACCTCATGACTTTGACTGAATATAAACTCCTGACTTTTATCAAGTTCCTCATCCTCACAGTAGTTCCTACATACAGACATTGCTTAGTCAGCAAGACTTTAACTTGGTGCATCATTTTAGTAAATAAGTATAAAGCCTATGAAATTTCTGTGAGCAATAGAAAACGAATGGTAATAGTGCTTTTTCCCTAGAATATTTTACTGATTATTAAAAGAAAATAAATGATCTGGGCAGATTTGGTCATTCTTTTTTTGGCTTAGTTTTCCTTCTTTGTACCCAAATAAAAAGAAAACAGTCTTGTGGTTGTCACTGCTAAATAACAATATTAATGTCAATCTGCAAGAGCAGAGTATACATCAACGCAATCTGAACTCACATGAAGTAATAAATTTTTGTGCCAGTAGGTAATGCTGACTCTAAAAGACCTGTAGGAAATGCTGCTCATTCTCTCACTCCACACAGTTTCTTTTGTTGTGTCATGCGTCAATGAAGCAGCCGCACATTACAACTGTTAAATGATTGGACGTTTACACACCACTTAAAGCATACGAGAGATATGAGAGGCTGTTTATGAGTCAGGGAAGAAGCATGCGTGCAGTTTGCTCATGCACCCTGTCGTATCCTCTATTCTCTTTGCTGGTGGTTTACATTAAATGCATTTAAATGGTACTATCAAACATTTGACCAAATCATTTTCTCATTGTTATTACTATTATAATATTGTCTACAGGCAGTACATATCAGTGTTGCTTAATCACCCAGGCCTTCAACAGAGACATTTGAATTTAGGTAGCTCACCTTCCAAACCAGTTTCACAACACTCTTGTCAGAGTCCTCTTCATAGAGTCTCCAGAGATCAGGTCTGCTTCCAGGAGCTAATTTAACAGAGCAATGTTAGAATAATAGCTTGCAAAAACACAGCGTTCCATAAACTTAGTTTAGTCTCTGGGGTTAAAGCAAAAGTTGCTCAAATATCATCACACTCAAAGTAAAAAACAAAAATTGTCCTAAAGCAGGGAAATATATTCAACAGTGACTCACGGGCTTCAGGCGTACGAGCTGTTGCATTTGCACTCCAGTCACTCCAGTAGCCCAAGCTTTTCTGTTGAATGCAGCGCATCTGCACCACATAATCTGTGTAAGGCTGTAGATACTGCAGTCTGAAGGACTCTGTGTAACCTTTGGGTAAACCCTCAGATAGCTGGAAGTGCATGGTCAAAATAGACAACAAACAAATTTTAGATCAGACTTTTTCAGAGGTGTCTGAACTGAACAAAAATAGATACTTCATATTACATATATGGTTCTAGATTAGATACACATCCGGTATGCGGCCATGAAACTGTAATGAGAACACTCAGAATACTGACTTCTAGAACAAATAATCATTGCAATTAATAATTCTACTGCAGTACATTACCTCTGACAAAAATGGTTTTTGTCTGCGTTTCTTTGGTAGCAAGATTATGCAACAAGTTATAAAGGGTTTTTGATGATTGATTGATTTGCTATTTATTTATATATTTATTTTTATGGTCAATTCTGGGGATTTGCTGGACAGGGGCAAATTTAACAATTTTACATTCAACACAGCTTCCACAAAAATTACAGTACAGCATCTTCATAACATCCAGTTAACATTCTGAATCTGATGATGAAAATATATAACATTTGTAAAGAATAATATTAGGCAGGAATAAAAATAAGGAGAGAAATGATCTGCCCAGGTGGACGTTTGCACTCTCTTAATGCTTCTAGTCGTGCAACTAAAATTCCTTTTATAGGTGTGCATAAAACTGTAAGATATAACTGTAAACTGAAATGCTAAAGCAGAGTGAAGATCACGTTTTTATGCCATGGGAGGTTTACAGTGTTAAAAAAGGAGTCATGAATCATAGTATCTGTGATTCATTGTATGGCTCCAAGGTAAACAGAAAGCAAATAATCATTGAGCAGCATGAGCTTTCAGCAATGTGTTAAAACGTGTAAACCCTCTCCCCAGCCAAACAATCGGAGTTCAGTCCTATTGACCCAAAACAAACCAGTTTTACATACTGAAAGATAATCCGAGAAATTCCCCCTCACATTACCCAAAGGTACCGCGATGGCCTGGCGAGCTGTCTAGGGTGTACCCCGCCCTCACTCAGAGTCGGCTAAGA
>JBCNYG010000024.1:29340811-29355064 GCA_039654305.1 Porochilus rendahli
CTGAGATGGGCGCCAGCCTCCCCGTGACCCTAATTAGGAATAAGCAGTTCAGAAAATGAATGAATGAATGAATGAATACCTGAGATACATGGGATCTGCTCCCTTTTCAGCAGGGTCTGTATGTGCTTTGGGTTGTTATGACAGGATGCACAGTAAAGTGCCACCATGCCCTAGCAAGACAAAAACAATAATGTGTATTTTAATATGATCAACTACAACGCAACTCAGATACCCATTATAAGAAAACACATGAAAATGGTTTTAAGTTCTGGCAGGTTTTATGAAGTTCATGTATTGAGGCGTTATAGACATTGTTTTTTAAGACATTACCTGTTAAAGCATAATTCTCATGGATGTGTATAAAACTATCCCTTTAGCTCGGAAAATAAATAAATAAATAAAGACATTAAATACGTGCTGCATTACAGTTACATCAGACTTAGACTTACATGTGCTACGATATTTTAGTGTCTAAATGCCACCGCACATGAAACCAGACCCAAGGATGAGTCATATCTGGAGTTTTACCAGATAAGAAATGTATTTTTTTAACAATTAATCACAAACATCATTCAACGGTAATGAGACGAGTGCAAACAGATAAAATGTCTTTTTTTATCCTGAATATTTCTGCATGAATTTGACCTGAAATGTGATCATATATCCATCTTAGTCTTCAGACCAGACAATGAGAACCCAGTTATACCAATGATGCAAGACATTACAGTTTGTTACTTTCTGAATTGAGCAAAATTTCTGTTTTATTTGCTGTGGATCTGGTGATGTCCATGTTGTTTTGTCAATCCTCATGTGTCGAAACAAAACCCCTTCTAGAACCCGATAATTCTCCTGACAAAGATCGCATCGATATTCTATTTTATAATGTTCTGACTGTTTTGTTATCTTTAACATTCTCCAGCATTCAGTCTTCAATGAGCCGCAGCATGTCATGTAGCTTCACTTTTTCTGTTGCAGCTTGTAAGTCTCTAAATATTCTTTTTCTTATTTATCACTGTCCTGTTTCCTTAAATTTATAAACGGTGCACCTTAAATTAAATCTAGCCTTAAAAATGTTTAATACAAGTCACTCCCATTGTAGACGTGTCTTATCGATCCTGCTGCTGATTATGAGGCGTAGTATTCTACTGTGCGTTTGTCATTTGGTCTTCCCACATACACCATGTTGTGGCCTGACTATAATTTCCTCTTTTCGTTTCTTATCCATCATGCCTTGGTTAATGTCCAGGTTGTAATTTTCAAACCACCTGGGCAAGTTTGCTGGCATTTGCAAGTCAGTGTTCTTACATTCATACTGGCCACTTTTCTTCTTTTCTTTGGCTGTGAGATGAACTTGGCATCAACCTTATTGTCATGATGAGTTCTTTCGCACAGTGTTGTCTCCTACAGTAAAACATGAATTAATACATTTTTTATTCATTCATTCTCTAAACAGCTTTCCCTATTAAAGGTTGTGAGGAAGCGGGAGTCGATCCCAGGTGACTGGTGAAGTGCAGGGTATACCCTGAACAACTCACTTGGCCATTGCACGGCCTGAATGATAAAATTGCATAAGACCATATGGAATACACATACGTCATGCTTAATGTACACTATATGGAAGTTTTGTGGATATTTGACCATTACATTTGTGCATACTCCCCCAGTCTGTAGAATGTCTTTTTATGCAATTTCGGTTCACTGGGGCCGAAAGATGTTCCAGCATGACAATGCTTTTGTGCACAAAGGTTGGGGTACAAGAGATGGAGTGACCTGCAAAGTATCCAGACCTCAACCCTACTGAACACCTTTCAAGATGAATTGGAACCTCAGTAATAAACTGACCTCAGTAATGTTCAGGCTGAATGAGTAAAAATCCCAACAGCATGCTCTAAAATCCAGTGGAAAGCCTTTCCAGATAAATGGATGATGATCATCATCATCTGGGTTTCTTCTTTGCGTTGAAGTTGGAGCCCATGGCTCGCCATCTTTCCTTGTCCATCCCAGCTATGCCGCAATGGTTCATCATTATTCTTGTCATCTTTTCCATTTTTCCCATCCAGCTTTTCCTTTTCTACCATGTCCTCGCTTGCCTTGAAATTTTCTCCTCAAGAACTGTTTTCCCCCCCTTTTTTATTATTTTGTCATTCTTTGAATGTGTCTATAGTATGCCAGCTTACGTTGTTTGGTTGTGTTCAGGATGTTCAGTTTCTCCACACCCAATATTCTATTATGCATAGGTACAGTATGTTCAAAAACAGTAGGGAAAAGTATTCCCAACACTTATGTTTACATGAAGTGGATAGAGACCTCAATGAATCTGCACAAACTTTTGTTAAAATTATATATATATATATATATATGTATAAAATTATAATCATTATAATCATTACTAGTACAGTGGAAACAAGCTGCCGGATGGACCGAGAGAAACAGGAATTCTCACTTGAGAAAGGAAAAGTGCTGCTGGGAATGCTACTGTGCAACACAGATATCTCAGGGTTTCTATAGGGACTGGATATATGTTCCAGTGAGAGTGTTCATATTTGAGGAAGGAAACATTCACCAAGACACAATGAATCTTGGCCTGGTGCCATTGATGTGCTGACCCAGCAGTTGGCTCTAATACAGCATACTTTTTCTTCCTGTTTTTCAACACAATTCCTTAAATCAGTTCCGCTATCTGTAGTGTAAATGTGTATTAAAATATTTGTAATATTAATCCATCTCAGATCTGTTCCATTTGCGCTCGGATCTGATTCTTTGGGATGTATTACAGGGGGCATATGGGAAAAATATATATAGGCTATGCAGTAATAAATCATCAGGTTTAATTATTCAAAACCTCTAACAGGTAATTATACTCCAATCTGCCATGGAATGAACGCAACTCTGATCTGCAACTGATTTGCAATAGGAAGTAAGTGGTGGGAGAAGAGCAGGCGGATGGTGTGGGAGAATTTAGGAAGGCCATGCAGCTGCATTCTAAAATAGTTCCAAAGGTTGAATGGAACCCAGTAGAGACAGTCCTGGCAGAATCGAGTTACAGTTGTAAAGTCCTGAAATGATGAGAATTAATGCACACCTAAGTGTCCTGTGTGGAAAGAAATCTTTCTGATGTTGTAAAGAAGAAATCCACTTGAGTGCTACACACTAGCAATATGATAAGAAAAGTGATAAGAAAAGTGATTGGCAAAGGTTACTCCAAGATTGTGTGCAGCGATCATTGATGAGATTAGAGAGTTTTCCTGGGACATCACTAGAGCCTAACGTAGGAATGAATCAAATGTCATGAACAGCAGTTAAGTTTCCTTTATCTGATGATCTGCTGTCTATGCTGAAAAGCCTGCCAGACATGCTGAGATCTGAGCAGAAACACAAGTGTCTTAGGAAAGAAAGGAGAAAATGAGTTGAGCGTCATCTGCATATCAGATATGACGTTACCAAGAGATTGGAGAGTACAGAGGGAGAACAAAAGAGTACCAAGTACTGAGCCTTGTGGGACACAGGTGGAGAATTTGGGGGAGGAAATGTGTATTTCATCCATGTCACGTGATATGACCAGGTAGGGGGCTGAGTAGGAAGTTAAGGAGGATGAGTACTGATGACATTTTGGAAGTTTCTTAGTGACTGTTAAAAGGAGATTTATTTTGGGAAAGGAAAGGATTTCAAAAGGAAGTCGGATGCATATTAGATTGCAGCAACAAAGGATCTATAAGTGAAAATAAATTGCTCTAATGTCTGTGATTAATAAACATGATGTATTTGTGTCTAATATTTAAATACTTGTATTAAAATCACAAGTTAGTCTATGGAATTTATTTCCAATAAAAAAATATTCCCTGACTGTAAAAATCTAAAATTGCAGATGATGAAGTATCACAAATAAACAATAACATGGCCACAACATATAGCAACCAAAAATTTGATGGGTTCCACCAAAATCAGCACACCCATGTTCTCTTTTTGAGTGCTCAGAAATCACTATGTGAATCTATGTACGTATCCCTTATGTTTTGTGTCAGAGTGGTTTCAGGTATCAGGAAACAAAAGAAATATTCCAAAAAGTACACACCCATTGATTAATGCATTTAATGGAAATAATTAAACTCCAAGTGTGTTTGTGTGACATATAGGTAAATCATAAATCAGATACACAGTGCATACCATATACAAGATTATATTATTTTGTAAAAATGTGTGAAAAAATAGGCTGATAGCTTCATAAACTTTATCAAACAGTTGACCAATGCATGACAGTGAAAATCCGCCTTCCCAAGTCCTCATGAAAATATATACTGACAGTCTTACTGACAATCCAAACAATCCAATAAAACCTGAATATTTTTCAAGTTTACAGACGGAAACCAAAAAATGGCTGAGAAAAGTCCAGCCCTATTGTTTTTTCACTAGTATATGGAAAGTTTATCAGGTTCTTCTGTGTGTGTTATTCTCAGTTGCCTTTGGGAGTTTCTGAGGTGAGGGGCTTCGTTTTCTTTGGGGTGGAATAGCAGGAAGAACTTGCATGTTTCGTAGTGGCTCAGTGTTTAGAGGAGGAGGGAAGGAACACAGAGACTGGCTCTGATGGATGCCTGGTCTGTGACTCTTTGAAGTTACAGGAGGTGGGAGTCCTGCTAGACTGCGTCCCAGAGTGCTGAGGGGCAGGGATTTGGACTTCCTTACACCTTGAGAGACTTGGTCAGGTGGCAAAGAGACTGAACAAGAAAAAAAGCAATTAGTAATATATATTTTTTTACAATAATATAAATAATGTAGCTTTGATATTATATTAGTTGTTTATACAAACACAAAAAAAATTTTTAAAGGAAAAATTTCTAAGTGCATATCTCTCAAAACTCTGGGAATAAATGACAAAAAAGGCACTTGCACTGCTTCCATAAATACATGTTTTATTTAATAATTCTTAATGCCTGTATGGCTACAGAAATTAGTGACCTACTTAGTAATGAAAGACAGAGTACAACATTTTATTTATCTCTATTTATGTAAGTTGTTTCTGTGCGCTGGTTAGCAATGAACCCCTCTATTTAATCTTTATGTTGCTGTGGCATTTACCCTGACATATCAAAAGTAAATAGACAAAAATCATTTTTTAAAGATTTATACATTGTGATGACTTCTTCACATGAAGACATGCCTTGCCAAGGTTGGAGTGGGCGAATGTAAGTTGCTTGCACAGAGCACTGACCTCAACCCCACTGAACATGTTTAGGATGAACTAGAAACCCTGCTAACTGCCCCAAATGTCCCCGCCTGACATCAGTACCTGATCTCAATAATGCTATAGTTAATGATTGATCACAAATCCCCACAGCTACACTCCGAAAGCTAGTGGACTGCCTTCCCAAAAGAGAGAATGTTATCCTAACAGTAAAGAGGAACAAAACCTGGAGTCCAATGATCAAGTGACACATATGGTAAACTTTTGTCCTTATAGTGTATCTTCTGATATGGTTGTTTAAAAATTTTGAAGCTACTCACTGCATCAGTTCAGATTAAAATAATTATAGCCAGATGAACAACATATTAATCATGGCAGTAATGAATCAATCAACATCATTTTAAGCATTTTCTTAGTTAAATGCTGTTTACAGTTTATTTAGTGCCGTGTGGTATTGGTTATTGGTATTGAGGCTTTTTTACAGTCATGAATAATTGAGCACAGAATTGACTGATCAGTATTTAAGCATCCCAACTTGTATCACTTACATCTGTGAGTGCAGTGGTCACGGATGGGAGCCAAGCTGTTGCGTGTCAGAGCTAAGTCTCTCATTCTCACTGGAACCAGATGAGTATTTGCACCTGCTAAAATGAAAAAACAGGCATCACACACGTGTTAAAATAGCAACGGTTATAATAAAAGATGATTTGTAACTCACCATGGTCATTTCTCTGGATATAGGGCGTGTGATTGGAGCAAAGCATGTCTATAGGACTCTGTGTTTCATGTAGCAGTTTCTCCAGCATCCTGTCAGACGAAGGTGACACCCAAGCCTTGTGGTTTAGTAACTGATTGGATTCTGGTTTCCACGGAGGACCTGTGGCCTGTCTCTGAGTCTTTGTTCTGCTGTCAAACAGGTCATGTTCACTCTTGCTCTTCTGCGACCTGTGGGCCAAATGACTAACCAGCTGCCCTGACACAGTTTGATGGGATACATTGTGCAAGTTGGTTAACAAAGAGTTTCCCAGAGTGATAGGTGGAAGACTCTGTGTGCGTATAGGAGGAAGGCTCCTGTGGTCTTTAGGAGTGGGGTCCTCAAGCCTTTCAGATTCACTAGGTCGCCTGCTGTCCTCCTTGACTGGGAGATCAACGATGCAGTCAAACATGGTGATGATGTCATCTACTTCTGAAGACTTTTCTTGCAGGTGGCACTCATGGCTCAGCTCACCTTGTGGTGTAGCATTTAGTTCTTTCTTCTTTTTACAAGAGAAAATGTGGTTCAGCACACGAAATTTGCCCTCTTTTCTAATTGCAGGGTCATTACTCTGTGAATGGTGCTGCCGAGTTGATTCAGGCCTGCACAAAAGAAATATCGCAAAATGTTAATAGCTTTTGTGATGGGCTGGGAAATCCTGTCATATGTTGCAGTTCAACTAACTAAACTAAAACTACTAACTAAAAATTCACCAATCATGATCCTGACGTCCCTGATCACATTCCAGTGCTGCATCAGGGGCAACTGGAGAACATCGATACATATCAGAAAACATCAATACACATCGGAGAGCATTGGAGGACACTGTAGCATTTTGGATGAAAATTTTGGGGAAAAGTAGAATATTTTGGAAGTGTTAAAATTAGGTTTGTTTTTGTGTGTTCAGAGTCCTTTTTTTTTAAATGGGAGCAACATTGGGAGACATTCCGGTCATATTTCCGTTACATTTGTGCATTTTATACAATATCGGAGACACATTGGAAAACCATCAGTATAGATGGTACTGGCATCAGATGAAACATTGGAATAACAATGGAATTTGATTTGCTCAAGTCGGGATCATGATCGCTACCGTGTTAGTGCACCTTTAACCAGAAATGGTGTGGAAATGTCTTTATTAGAAATTATGTTAGAAAAGGAGGCAGGTTAAGTGTGTTTATGCCACACTTTAATCAAATTTTTGAATACTTACATGTTAGAGAAAATGGGCATAAGACAAATCAGTCTGGTTTGGTGATCAGATACTAGCTGTGAAAATGTCAGTGTTGCTTGTTCACCATAGTCAAAACAGATCAATGTCAGAATTTCCTTTTTTTAGGAATTAATTATTTTATTTTTATTTTTAAGGATTTAAATATTTTAAGTGCTCATAAAGCTTTTTATCACCTAAACAAACAGTTGGTGACTTTTTCCCTTTTTTCTTGTTTTGTTTTTACATTTGTCATTTGCTGCTACTTCCCAAAATGCATTCTGGAATACTTGTCATCCAAAATCACACAAGCCTTGGACTCTAGACCGGAGACCTGTTCAGGGTGCACCCCGCCTCCTGCCTGAAGTCAGCTGGGATTTACTCCAACCTCTCCTGGATGGATGTAGGCTTGGATTCTAACTGATGAGGTTTCATGCCAGATCCAAATCAGTGGATGAATCAATGCGAACAGGCTTAAGTGCAAAAACACTGGTTTTATGAGGAGCCTGTGATTGCATTCACCTGACGTTCCTCCCTATTTTGATCTGCATACTGATGCATCAGACAGAGGATTAGAATACATTTTATCCAAGCTGTTGGAGGAGTAGTAGCACCCTGTGTACATCAGCTGCAAGTTCTGAGTGAAAGACAGGAAATGCATTCATGATAGAAAATTGTTGTTCATTAAGTGGGTGTTTCTCATCCTTCAACTCTACCTGCCAGGACATCATTTCTCTCTGTGTTACAGTCATGTGTGGCTCACTCAATGGTATATGGCGCTTGGGCTATTTAAGTTTGAGGTGGTCAAGGGATTAGGGGCAAAGATCATATTTTGATAGAGAGAGAGAGAGTACTAAACAGCAGAGAGTTGCATTTGTGTGAACGTATACCAATCTGGGAATGTGGCTGTAGATTGAGTTATCACGAGCCCACCTCCTCATTTCTTTCACGGAAACCAGTGTTGGATTACTGATCCTAAGGTCGGGGGTTCACGCCCCACTATCAAAGGGTTGTCACTGCTGTCCCCCCAGTTCAGCTAACTGGGTTATCAAAGGCCGGCCATGTCTCTCACTGAACCAAAGAACCATCGTTGATTTTCATCAAGAGTATACTGCAAAGCCGTCAGCATGTTCCTGCCATGCGATGGCCTGGCGAGGCCATCAGGGTGTACTCTGCCCTTGCACAGAGTGAACTGAGATGGGCCCCAGCCTCTCCATGACCCTAATTAGGATTAAGCAGTTGAATGAATGAAATGAATGAATGTATGAGTAATTATACTAGTTATATAAGTGCATTCTCTGAAAGCACATGATACACTGATTATGCATTAGGTGTTATTCTATGTGGAAGGTCATTTAAAGGATATGTTCTAAATAGACAGCCTAACCTGTTGGCCGAGAGCAGTTTAATGCAGGCAGTGTGGCCACAATACATGGCGTATGTCAGTGGCGTGTTCTCGTTGATGTCTCTCGGCCCATGCTCCACACCCAGCTGTAATAAAGCTTGCACACATTCATCTTTTCCTGCTGCAGCTGCCCAGTGCAGAGGCGTCCTAATACAGGTTTTGTAGAAAGAACAGAAGCTAGCATAAATATTTGTGTAAACCAAATTATGTTATACACATATATCAAACAATGCACTGCAATAAATGACTGATTAATCACCAATTACATATTTAATCTTAAATTAAAACTATATTTCTGATCCTGAATCAGATTGTAACAGGAGTTCAACCAGGAGTTAAACAAATACAGTACAATACAACAAACAGCAACAATAACAATAGAGTACATTTCGGTTTGTTGTCGGAGTGAATTAAAAAAAAAAGCGGACTCTGAGGTTAACATCTCTGTTCCCATGACAACTGCTTCCCTGTTTTAATATTAACCCATTCTAGCAGACTAGTCCATTTGCTATGAAGACAAAAATAAAAAGTTAAGTGCACATAAAAACCAACTAAGAACAGCTGCATTTGAGGGGGCATTTATGTGCAATTTTCAATTGGGCAGCTTATTTATTTAACTCCTATAGCACTTAAAGGCAGCGTAAATTACATCTTACTGTCAAATCAACAGTGAAATTGGTGTCAAACTGCAACTGCCAGACCACAACACAACCTACAAACATGGCTAGATGTAGATTAAATGTAGATTTAAACCTAAATTACTGATTACACAACAAATACTTTAATAAATAAAACAAAGCAATTAATTTTTTTTTGCCAAGAAAGACAAGTCGTGAAGTTATACCATGCTGAGCAGTTAGAGGTGATGTGAATGAAAAAAAATGATATGAATTACTATCTTACCGTTCATCCACATCTAGAGCTTGAAGGTTTGTTTCAGGAATGCGTGCAAGCTCATAGATTATGTCGCTGAAACCTGCTGCAGCGGCAATATGAACACAAGTCTTGCCATTCTCATCATCGTAGTTTATGACAGTGGAACCAAGCTGATGGTCAAGAATTAGTGAACACATAAACCTGCTACCACTCTGCCAAACAGACAAACAAAACAAAAACTCATGAACACTGGTTTAAAACGCATGAAAACAAGGACAGTTTTATTAGCTGATGTTGGAATCTCAGATAATTGGTTAAGTGGGAAGGAGGTTTTTGTTGTGGATTAATAATGATGGCCTGTTGAAGACTAGCACAAGGTCTGTTTTCTTTATAAATCCACAGTTTAATCATGACATGAGCTTCAGGAGGATAGAAGGCACACACACAGGGGGGGTGTTACAGCATGGAAAGCCAAAAATTGTCATTTCTAAAATAATTATATATACATATACGTTTTAATACATATTATTAAACAATGAATAGTCCCTGAGAAAGAGAATCATCATCATTATTTTTTGTTTGTTTGTTTGTCTGTTTGTGAACAATTTCATGACAAAACTACTGGACAGATTTCAGCCAGACATATTCAGTATGTTACCCCACCCAAGTCCTGGAAATGATTTGTTTTTGGTAGGTCAATGACCCTAATTAGGAATAAGCGGTTCAGAAAATGAATGAATAAATAAATGACAAATAATGACTAAAATCAATCCATTCAACCCATCCATCCATCCATCCATCCATCCATCCATCCATCCATCCATCCAGCATCATTACTTCTCAGGGCTGCTGTGGAAGCTGGTGGTGCTAATCCCATCTGACTTAGGCAAGTAGCAAGTACACTCTGGACAGGTCACCAGTCTATTACAAGGCTAACACAGAGACAATGGGCACTTTAGAGTAGACAGTTGATATAATTTAGATGTTTTTGGGCTGTGGGAGGAAAGTGGAGCACCCAGACATAACCCATGCCACTATTAACTGTTTGTTTTGATGTGCTGTTGCTTTGCTTTGTGCAAAATTAGTGAAGGATTGAGTTCAGTAGTTCAACTCTTTATCTAGCCATCTGACAAGAAATTAGTTTCCTACCTGCACAGCCCAGTGAAGTGCAGTTTTAAAATCTTTATCAACCAGTGTGGGATCCGCCCCTTTTTGCAGCAGAGCCTGCACATGCTCTGGACGATTATGAAAAGACGCCCAGTGAAGTGCTGTCATACCCTATCAAGCCAAAAGCAGTAATGCATGTTATACTAGTGATCAAATGTAAAGCAAATCATTTACAAAATGATAAAACAATGTATGAGAACAGTTATAAATTCTGAGAAATCTTTAAAGACACATGAGTTTCATGCATTCATTGTATTGCTGTTTGAGATTCATGAAATTTATCCTATCGTTGATTAAGCTTAGGGGGCACGTATGTATATAGGTATATACTCTACACGTATATCTTTGTGTATATAATTTTGCAACTATGTGAAGAGATGTGTGAACTTTTTTTTTGGAGTGTAAGTAGTGGGTTGATGTTGTAGGAAGGGGTAGAACTAGATATTCTTTTGCTTCCTCCTACCCCATCTCAGACCTGAGTTAGTGATGTTATAATTTCAGTCTGTAGGTTTCAATTTGCTTAGGTTTTGCTGTATTTATGGTTGCTCGAAAAATAAAAAAATAGAATCAAAGTATTTTCTTGAGCCGTTCTAGATTTTGGCTTTTAATCATTCTATGCTCAGCTTTTACATCATCATCTTTTACCACATAAATCTCTTGGGCTTTCCACATGAAGAGTGATTTAGTACTTAGAACATTCTCTCTGAAGTTTATGTACATAAAAGTGTGCCATTATCTGTCAGCCATCATCAAAAAGTTGGTGTAATACAGTTACATGTGGCTGAGAATGTACCACTCTATTTTTTTTGTGGCATCTAGATATTACTGTGCCTGAAACCAGACCCAAGTGTGAGTCATGTGTTGGATTTTAGCAAAGAGCTTGTAGTTAACCTGTGAGCATGAATCACACTCAGTCTCGCTCTTAGTTGTGTAATTGACTAGGGGTAATGTGAGGAGTGTTAGCAGAAGACCTATTTTAAATCCAGATTGTATATATATATGGTGCCACTCAAATCTTTGTGAACCCTTCAACATTTATGTATTTTTCATAGATTTTCATAAATTTATCAACTCCTAGAGCCATCTAAAGAGAACCCGCTTAAACAAATGATGCAAAACATAATATTTTTTACATTTATTTGTTAAGCATAACTATCCAACATTAAATATCTTCTTGAAAAAACACTATGTGAACATCTGCACTCAGTAATTAATACGAACGCTTTGAACTGCAATAGCTTCAACCAAAATTTCTGATAACTAATGATGTATATGTGATCTATTTTTACTATCTGAGCTTAATATATGTGAAACTTAGTATATGTGACATAATAATGTGATGAAGAAATGATCTGCCTCACACTGGATTTGTGGATGTCAAACCCTTTAGAAACAGTTTTGTAATCCTTTTTAGCTTCGTAAGTACTGCTAACTCTATTTCTGAGGTCCTTCGGAATCTGATCAACATGTGGCTGATATCCATAAACCCTTCAAGGTGAAAGCCAGACTTTGTTAGTGACCACCTATGATTATGTCCTTGAAATATAGGAAGGTCTGTTAAGCTCCCATCTAATTGCCATCCCCTTGATTGTAAGACCACAATTTAAATTGCAATATTAAAAACATTTGTACAAGTTTTATAATTAAATAAATGGGTAATTATTGGATTACTGGTTTTTACACATCAAGCACACAATTTGATATTAAATGGGGTAAAGTAAGCTGTGTCATCTTTAATAATAATAAACCATGAAAATCTCATTACCTCCACCAGGGGATTATGTTTTCACCTGTGCTGGTTTGTTTGTTCGTTTACAAAATGACAGTTATGTATGGATATGGATTTTTTTTCTAGAGTAGGGTGTGGTACAAGCAACAAACCATTAAATTTTAAAGTTATTTGTGCATGAGGTCATGTTAAATCCTGTAAAATGTCCAGTCGTTAATAATCGTTAAAATGTTCATTAGGTGTTCATCAAGGGAGAGACATTTCATCATAACGATGCCACCTTATAATAACCCATTTGTCCCTGGCAGAGGTATCCTGCATTCAATGAGTGCCCCGCTACTTTTTCTCATGTTTATCCACTTAGGTTAGAAGGGAGTCTCACCCACTAGTTGCAAGACCTGCCTATAAAGTTGTATTTGCTGAAACAATAATGTCTGATGGATGCATAGACCATGTCTACAGGTTCAGGAAGAATATAGTCATACAACATTTTGGAGATTATAGATCAAAAATTATTTTAAAGAATGAATATATAAATGTAGCCACTGTGCAATTTGGAAAAATTATTTAAACTTTTCTCACCTCGTTGTCTTGATGATTTATTTCACACAGTGTTGATTGTTGCAATAGCACAGCCATGAGTCTATGAATACAAATTTTGCGTAATACTATTAGAAACAATATATATAATATGCCAAAAATTTATTGACACTTGACCTTCATGGACAACCATACATGGGCTTTTCCTAATCTTAGTAATTACACAATGAATAAATGCAGAACACAGTTTATAAGCAAACATGAAGTGCACCGTATGGTGTAATATTACATTTCCTTTCACCGGAACTAAGAAGCCCAAATATGTTCCAGCATTCACAAAGTGAAGTCCAGGAAGACATAGTTTACTCAGGATGAAGAGGAAAAACTGGAGTGACTTGCACAGAGTACTACCCTCAATTCCACTGAACTTGAACGCAGACTGTGCCCCACACTCCAACACCTAGTGTAAAGCCTTCCAAGAATATTTGATTACATTAGATGACAGCAAACGGGGACAAAATCTGGAATGAATGTGACAGCCAAGTGTCCACAAACTTTTGAACATATGGTCAACATAGGCACGCTGTATCACATGTTGAAAATCATATACTTGCTGGAATATTAACTTTGATCTCTTTATATCTGGCTTACACTGAAATATGGCTAATTATTCATATTTTTTCACAGTATTCCCAAGTTGAGAAATCTAATTAAAAAACACTTATGTTTACTCTAAGTGTCTGGAGACCTCAATAAATCTGCACACACTGCTCATTATAATTTTTGCTAGTACAGTGGAAACAAGCTGCCAGATGGACCGAGAGAAACAGGATGTCTCACTGAAGAGTTCTTTCTTTTTTCATTGTTGTTTTCACACACCAAGTACCAATAGCGGTGGTGGGGATTTTAAACAGAGCTGTTAAAGGCCTGGCTTTTCCTCTCCTGCCATCATGAGAAAGGAAAAGTGCTGCTGGAAATGCTGCCATGTGGAGCAAAGGTCTCAGGGTTGCTATAGGGACTGGATATAAGTCCCGGTGAGAGTTTTCCTATTTGAGGAAGGGAACATTTATTGTAACACACAATGAATCTTGGCCTGGTGCCACTAATGTGCTTGATCCAGCAGTATAGGCCTACTATAATGTACTTTCGCTTCTTCTTATCTTCTTTGGTTTCTGTATTAATCAAACACACTTCCTTAAATCAATTCATCAGTTTCTTTAAATATTTGTGACACAAGTTCACAGTCATGTTTGAGACATATCTCAGTATGCCTTTTTTAGATTTCCACCAAAACTATTCATACAGTGCAATAGCCACAGGTTTATAATTAGGTCTTAATTAGGTTATAATTAAGACACGTTTACATAACATTAGGTTTGATAACTATCAAAGA
>JBCNYG010000024.1:29418902-29430328 GCA_039654305.1 Porochilus rendahli
TGTGTGTGTGTGTGTGTGTGTGTGTGTGTGTGTGTGTGTGTGTGTGTGTGTGTGTGTGTGTGTGTGTGTGTTTGTGGTGAAGTAGCACTCTAACTGAACTGCAAGTAATCTGTAAGACCACATACTTATACTAAGTCTCCTCAGATTTTCTTATCTTTTGTAGTAGAATGCATGTCAAGGTTTGTGAACCTCCACAGCAAATAGCACGTTCTTTTTGTACTTGCCTCAAGTCTGTATGCTGTAGTCTTACTTATTAACTAAAAGTGACCTGCTTTAGAGGCAAATGAAGAGAAGCTAGGGGGGGGTTAGAGGTTAGTAGAGTTGCCCCTCGCTGAGAGAGGCCGGTATGGCAATGGTGGGGGTCACGCTGCTCTGGTGGGGGCAGTGTGTTGCACACTGCATCGGTTAGCGAGGAGGAATTTCTCTGCATTCCAGCCACATACCAGAGCTGGAGCACTGGGACACACAGACTATACTACATGCATCGCTGATCTTCCACTGTCTGCACCTGCATCAGCCACCACCACAGCTGCAGGATGTTCCATTTGGGAATTTCAGTTCTTGTGTTTAATGCTTGGAATAAAACCCAGCATAAACTCTTGCATAGACTTTCAGAATTGTTATATTTTGGATCTCTGAGGCGGGCAAATGGAGCTACAGTGACAAAGGCATACAAGAAGTTACAGAGCAGCATGCAGGGAGCATGTCTAAATAGAGAATTATTTATAATAAGTACAAGTCTCGGATTGCCTCCAAAAATAAAAGCTATTTGCAGAGTTCTGCCTTCATGTGAAGCCTTTTAGAGCCTGGAGGCAGGATGCATCCAAAATTATTTAGCCTTTGATACTTGTGAGGTAAACTTTCACCATTTCAGTAGGCACACATCACATGGTGGATACACACAAATAGCAAAAAAGCTAAAATAAATAAATTATTTAAATAGTTAAACCTTCATGAATTCTTCTCTTTTTCTGTGATTTCTAAATAAACAAACAGAGTGCCTTTTTAAATTAACCATCCTTATTATTATTATAATTTTATGAAGCACTTAATTCTAATTAGGGTCACAGGGAGGCTGGTGCCCATCTCAGCCAACTCTGGGTAAGGGCAGAGTACACCCTTGACAGCTCTTCAGGCCATCACTAGGCACACACTGATGGCAATGTAGCCTGCTCTTAACGAAAATCAGCAATGGTTCGTTTACATGCCTCTCACCATAGACAGTGAGAGACATGGCTGCACTGTGGTATTTTATTTAATTTATATTTTTTATTTTGATATACTGTATTAACCCTACGAGGGGAAATTTGGCTTCTACATTTAACCTATTTAACGTAAACAGTGAGCGCACACACTCAGAGTTACCACACATGTGGGTTAGGTGCCTTACTCAAGGGCACTTCAGCCATGAAGTTAGAGGAAGGGAAGGTGCTACTCACTCCACCACCGCCACACATTTTCCCTTGTGGTTCAGGAATCGAACCAGCAACTATTAGGTCCCAAACCCGCAACAGGTTCGAGAATGGTTCGAGATTTGAAGTTGGCAAGATGTCTGATTTTTGAAAATGTATCTCTTAAAGACTTATTTCTGTATGATGGAGGTACTATCAAGGAGTCAACTATAAATCATTTAGTGTGTTGGAAAACATAAAAAAAAATTGACCTTGCAAAAAATTAATATCACGTACTGTGTACCGCATTAATATGTCTAGTATTGTCACTAATATGACTAGTGATTTACTTTCAAGTAACAATGAAATATAAAGTAACAATGCTTACAATTCTTTTGAGATGCTATTTAGTGTAGTTGGGTAGCATTTACGGATGTAGCAAATAAACTAGCTTTACCATTTTGTGCAGGGTGCAAGCTGAATAAATTTGTTTTAACAAAATACAGAAGGTATTAGACGGTATCATTTTGCATGATGTGTTATTTGGGCCTAGTTAGCCCAGTGCAATCTTTAAAGGAAACTTTAGGCACATTTGGGATATGAATAATAATAATTTTGTTGTTGTTTATAAATTTTTAGGCATCATTTTCAGTTCATTTCCTTTTCTGGTGAACTAAATAAGTTTCTTCTCAAATTCAGCCGGATCTTGCACAACTGTTTTTTTTTTTTTTTTTGTTTAACTTAACATAAACCGCACCATGTGATCTTCCTTAATCCGAGCAGGTCAAGAGCATGAGTACTTTTCCGAGTGTGATCTGTTTCCTCATATTTGGAGAGGAAATCAGCTTTGACGCACAGTGCTGTTGGCTATGATTTCACAAAACACCTGCTGCCTTTGTCTTGACCAGTTCTAGGACTCGAGCAGATTGTGTGTGTGTTTAATAGGTTATATTCTCTGATTTTTATAGTGGTTTCTTGTTTCTTTGTGAGCCATATTGTTTTTTATTTGGCTGTGCTTTTGTCTATATTTTAGCTTTCATTTAAAGGCTGTGGGTTGAGTGTGTGGGACTGTTAAGTTCTTCTAAGAACAAGTAGCTCCTGCTATTATGTGCAGGGCATTGACTCCACTATCCCCTCCAGCAGAGAGCCACTGATTGTCCATGCAGTAACTTGAGAGCTGGGACGTGTCTAGTTCATGAGAAAGGGTGTGTGCACTGCATAGTCTGTGTGCGCATGCATGTATGTTATGGGGTTTATGCAGTAATGTGTCTGCATTTTAGGTTGTCCATGTGTTTGAATGTTCTCGCGTGTGTGTGAAGCACAGTCCTGGTTTATGTGGAGGCCTGAAAAGGATTCTCAGCCTATGGCTCTTCTACATCCCACCTGCATATCCCACAATGCCTCTTTGTTCCTGGCTCATGGCACTGTGGGATAGCTGTTATCCGAGAGGCGAGGGCTGGTCACCACCAACATTTTCTTTCAGAGCAGAGATGGTAAACTCCTGCTATCTGGTTTCGTTGTGCTTGAGTTGGGCTCCAGGGAGTTCAGTTCTCTCCTTGTGGGAGTGCTACGTGCCTCTCACTTGTTTGTTTGCACTCCGAGTACTGTAGTTACCTCTAGATGTACCAGAAGGTGTTTGGTGCAGACTTTTGAGCTTCTAGTTCTCTGAAAGTAATCACAGTTTGTGTAATATTGATGAAGCAAACTGTGATTTCTTTCCTAAATCTCCAAAGAAATTGCATCCAAACTCTTGGCTGCAGCTTGACTCTTCATTTGTTGTTCCTTTATTATGACATTTGAAGACTGCAAAAGTGCAATTCCTCTTAAACTGTAAATGTTTTTGCAGTTGTCAGGACTACAGTGCACTTCCTCTTCGATGCGCCGTTTGCTTCAAACAAGGCTGGGTTCTGCAAAGGAAGTCTGGCTTTCCTGTTCCCTGGTTTGTTATTGTTACACCACCCCTTATTGAGTAATTGAAAAGGGCCGAAAGGGTGCGTACCATCGATTCTGCTCTTAATTAAAGATGAAAGTTGGCCACAGCTGCCCTTCCCTTGTTCTGACCACCCTCCCACATGTGGGCATTCGGAGCCGAAGAGGTGGTACGGGCTTTCTTTATATCCACTCTCTCCTTCTCATTAATCTGACATGGAAGGCTGGCCAGGGGATTTCCACCACCACATCGTCAGACATAATTGATTTAATGAGACTTGGCTCCTGCAATTTGGATTATCTTTTAGTAATTTCTAGCATGATTGATTGGTTTATTTAATTATTTATTTTACATTCTAAATACCCATGTTTGTGTTTGCTCAATGGGTTGCTCTTTAAAATATATATATAAAAAAAATAAAGCCAGGGTCCTAATAATGGACTTTCTGACAATTCTTGCACTATTTAAATCTGTGAAAGTGATACGGTCTGTTTTAGGACAAGTGTCAAGGGATGGCTAGCCAAAGCTGCAGAAACACTAACCGCACTGTCCCACAGGTCTGTTCTTACCCAGGTTGGATGGGTAGAAAAAGCTGTACTGGCTTCAACACCTCAGTGGCGGGTTGGCCAGAGACTTTAGGCTCTCTCGAACAGATTTTGTCTGCTGTCTTTTAAAAGCACTTAGAGTGAGAGTTCCTAAAAAGAACTCTTTCACAAAGCAGTAAGTGTTATGGGCTCAGACTACCGGGGCTCCTTATCATAACATCCTCTGCTACGAGGCAGGCTGTTTGTTCTGAAGATCCCCAACTGAGTGAGTGAGTGAGGGAGAGAGAGGGAGAGAGAGAGAGCATGGAAACTCCATTTGCTCTGCTTAGTCAGCTCTCTCATCCACATCACATGCCTTGGTGGCCTTCCGCATGCTTCATTTGTTATGTACTGAAGATCCTGACGGTGGTGGGTTTTTGTAAACATCACACAAACCTAAGTCTTGGTTTTAGACTTTAAGGGGATTTTTAAGGCTTAAATGTACAAATCAGTTTCATGAGAGTAACATTGCTTCTTATTTGTCACTCTGTATTTAGCCGTGACATGGAGAGCAAGGAGACGCTGCGTGGGCTGCCAAAGATGGAGGATCGGCCTGAGGAGCGTATGATCCGGGAGAAGCTCAAGGCCACCTGCATGCCCACTTGGAAACACGAGTGGTTGGAAAGGAGGAGCAAGAGAGGCCCAGTGGTCAGTCACACACATGTTCACTGCTATATTTCTACCTCTTGTAGCCACATACACTGTGATTTTTACACCTTCATTATTTCTCATCTTTTACCTGCCTGTGTGAAGCTGAGGAATGTTTAGACGCGGCTATATGCTGTAGTAATGGTGTGTACCGCATTTACGGCCAGGTTGTGAAGCCCATTCCTCTACGGCCAGACAGCAGTGAAGCTGCACGGCCGGGGCTCGAGGCAGGCAGCGACAGCGCAAGCTCCTCTTCCTCTCAAAGCAGAGGTCGTCGTAGCCCCTCCCCTGGACCTTCCTCATCCTCCATTTCCTCAATTTCGTCATCCACCAAGACGGCTGGGAAACCCGAGTCCCCCGGCATCCGTAGGAAGCGGGCATCCCCGGTTCCAGTAAGGTTTACTTCTGCACTTTATTACACAACACTATTACACTTATTACTGTTTTGAATTTGTTGTTTTTCGTGTATTAGAGTTCATGTTACACAGGCTGTTATTTATAATAATTTTATTAGAAATTTTATAATGGTTTATAGCTGTTACCACAATCAGTAAGTTTCACAAAGGTAAGCGTAATGGTTAGATAGTGTGTTGCGGTGTTTCTAATGTGCACACCTTTTGGCTTGTCTAGTTTCAGAGCGGCAGGGTAACACCACCTCGACGAGCACCATCACCCGACGGCTTCTCCCCTTACAGTCCTGAAGAGACCAGTCGCAGGGTCAACAAGGTCATGAGGGCCCGTCTCTACCTTCTCCAGCAAATTGGACCTAACTCCTTCCTGATTGGAGGAGACAGCCCTGACAACAAATACCGTGTGTTCATTGGACCTCAGGTAAGCACTGCCATCTTGTCAGTCTTAAATCAAAACTGAAAAGCAAGTATTTTAATCTGATTCATTTAAGCAACCGCTTTTCAGTCTGTTATGGTCTAACCAAAAACACAACTCTTGCCGTTTGCTTATCAGACGTGCAGCTGCGGTCGAGGGGCCTTTTGCATCCATGTGCTTTTTGTCATGCTGCGAGTCTTCCAGCTGGAGTCATCTGACCCTTTGCTTTGGAGAAAGACCCTTAAGAACTTTGAGGTAAAATAAAGAAAAAAAAATTTAAAAAAAATATCCCCCATCAAGTTAAATTGCTCTAAATTCACTTCCCTCTGTATTGTCCATGTGTAGGTGGAGAGCTTATTCCAGAAGTACCACAATCGGCGGAGCTCTCGAATCAAAGCCCCATCTCGCAGCACCATCCAGAAGTTTGTGTTGCGCATGTCCAACTCTCATACTACTTCCACCTCCAACTCCTCACCTTCCAGCAATGAGAGCAGGTCAGTTCTGGTGTGACCTCAAAAGTGCCAGCAGGTGTTCTCTAAGCTTCATGTGCTTATTTGTTTACAATTATGTATATATGTACTTTATACATATGTTTACATACACATATCACAAGTGTAGTAATTTGTTGTGCGGACATTTGAAATATGAGTGGCACATCCGTGTAGTGGTTAGTATGTTTGCCTCACGTCAAGAAGATCCTGGGTTTGAGTTCCAGGCTTGGTGAGGGAGGTTCGGTGTGGAGTTTGTATGTTGCCCCTGTGCTTGCGTGGGTTTCCTTCAGTCCTTCAGACTTTCCTGTCTAAAGTCTAAAGACATGCACATTACGGTCCCACAATCCAAAGACATTGGTCGTCCAATGGTCGTTCCAATTGCTCCCTGATGTGAATGTGAGTGCGATGGACTGGTGAACCCTGTCTTTGTCCAGAGTCAGATAGTGAGAGAGGCTCCGGCCTTGCCGCAGCCCTGGTAGGGTAAAGCGTTTCAGCAAATAATTGAATTAAAAGTTTTTTTTCTGTGTATTTTTATAGATAGTTCAGTAGTAAAGTCCTCTGAGTGTTCTCTTTATAATTAAAAGCTGAATAGGCATTTAGTTTATATCATTGTGTTATTATTCTTCATCAGCCCTAAAGGGTGTGGGAATCATTTCTCCTTGGAACATAAAAATGGAATGCTTGGGGCTTTTTGTGCGTTTCGAGACAATACGCGTCCCTGTTACGTTCATAAACATAGGCATCTAGGCTAAATCACATCCGCCATTGTGAGATCCAGTTTCAAAATGGCAATTTCATGTAAGAAGTATCTGTGTAAGAAAAGGCCAGTGTGGTAAAGTATTACTCCGTGTGGGTATGTGTCCCGTCTGCAGTATGAAGGATGAGGAAGAGCAGATGTGTCCAATCTGTCTACTGGACATGCTGGATGAGGAGAGTCTGACCGTGTGTGAAGAAGGCTGCAGGAATAAACTGCACCACCACTGCATGTCCATATGTGAGTAGAAATCTGCACACACACCTTTGTGTGACCTAAAAAAAAATATGAAGGAATTAAAAATAGAAGGGTTGAAAAGTAAAAGACAATGTGGAAAATATTTTTCATGAGGGGGAGAAAGCAGGAACCTCTACGCCAAGACCGTTAGCTTATATCCCCCTTGCCGATATTCATGCAATCATAAAGTATAAACAGTTATCACAATCACTCCATTATAGTTCAGGGTTGTGTAAAATAATACCAGCAATAACTAAGAGCTATATTAAGGAATGGTCTTTTAAAGTAACTGTCTATTTGTAGCCGTACACTATTTATCCACTCACAGGCTCTCTTATTAAGCTTGTCTGTCATCTTTTGTTTTATAGGGGCAGAAGAATGCCGAAGAAACCAAGAACCCCTGATCTGTCCTCTGTGTAGGGCTAAATGGAAGTCGCATGATTTTTACAGGTGAGAAGAATTTTGTGCTTTGCTTTAAAGCGAGTGTTAGAAAGTATTTCTCTGCGGCTTGTCTGTGTCCGCTGTTTGTGAGTCTAGGAGCTCCGGAGCAAAGAACAACAAACCACACGAGTCGAATCAAGTCTGGTTTATTCTTGAGTCGCTCCAAGTACTTAGTTTCACACAGGGCATTTATACAGTGCGGGGTAGGCGTTCTCAAGGGACCCCGTGAAATCTTATAACCCAGAATAATCATGAGTGATGATTAATTCCTTTAATATAGCCTCTTCGAAAGGGGATACCAGGAATATGAGCTATTGTTCAGTTCCTGACATCGTCCCAGGCGTCGGTGTTTCCAAGTCCGCACAGGAAGCACCTGCATATGGCTGAGGTTAAAGTGTAGGGAAGCCTGCGGGGACGCTCCATGATAAGACAATCAGATGAGGTTCAGGAAGTGAGGAAGGAGTGTCCGCTGTGCTGAGCAGCGTAGCATAGAGCCTAAGTTAGACAGGAAGAAAATGTGAAGAGCATGTGCAAAAACAAGCAGGCGGCAAGCTTTGATGGACCCCTTTCCTACTTTGGGCTGGAGTAATATGCCAAGCCACTCACATCAGTCCTAATATATACACATCGGCCCAGACCTCAGCAGGAGCCCAAGAATGCTACTGTCAACAGGCCCAAATTATACCTCTTGAACCCTGGCGCTTCCCAGATCAGCCAGTGGGACGCAGTGGCTCACAAACCTGTGTGTGTGAGATATAAAGTGCTGGAAGGGATGGGATGGTGTAAATTTTGTATGCGCAATGATTGGATTGACTTCATCTCAGCAACCCTGTTTAATAGTGACATGGTGGGACAGAGTTGTTGGTATGCAGGTGATGCGTGTGTTGGTGCGTCAGCAGGTTGGATTTCTCTGTGTTGGATCTTCTCTCAGCGGTTAGGTGAGCTAGACAGTTTGGCACCACCTGTGTTTTGTGTGTCTGCCCAGGGCTGAAATGCTAGCAGCTAGTTACGTTCACAGTGTCGCCCCACTACCCCCCACCCTCAGGATATGAATATGGCCCCGACGTGGGATCTTCTCCACACAAAAAGCTGTGAAACCATAGCCTGTGGGTTTTCTTATCAAAACACAATTATTCTAATTTACAGTGTAAATGCTGTTTGTTTACCAGGTTGATGGTTTCTAATATTCAATATATCAAGCTGTGCTCATGCTTAGCCATCAATGCTAAGTTGAAATGCTGTCATCACTTGTTAGGGAAATCGCTTTTTGTTCTTTGGTCAATTTTGTGTGTGAAGTTGTTGTCCATGGTAAGTCCACATGTGCTATACATGTAAGCCTAGGTTACATTAAAATAGTGCTGGGATATTCTTGCACAAATTAGTTTATTGTGAAGGCATTGTAATAGAGCAGTAATCTATCATTCAGTCTATGTATGTTTGTGTCCAGTCACGACCCAGCATCCACAGTGGAAAGCTCAATAAGTCGCTCTCAGAGCCTAGTATCATCCACCACTTCCTCGTCCTCCCATGCTGAAGGTCAGAGGGCAGCTAACGAGGGCGACTTTTCACTCCCCCATTACGGAGTGCAGCAAATCCCTCAGACGTATAAGGAACTGGCTGAGCCTTGGATAAAGGTGAGACGTAGAAAGGCGTAGCAACAGTCCTGCAGAACATTACGAATATATCTACCATTGCTTGATGAAATATTTATGTAAACTTTATGGATTTTTGTAGCCATTAACAAACATTTGTTATACTAGCTTTATCAACAAATTTCTGACATAATTTCCCTTTTTTCCCATTTTGTTTGTTTTTTTGACACATTGATCTTTTTAATGGTTTTACTCCCCAAAATTGCAGTCTAAAGTAATGGATATAATTGTTGTTATTGGTGTCATCATGTTCATCAGTACTGGTATTCCCTGCCTATCTTGTCAGGTATTTGGTATTGAGCTGGTAGGCTGTCTCTTCTCCCGGAACTGGAATATTAGAGAAATGGCACTGCGGAGACTGTCGCATGACGTGAGTGGTGCTCTGCTGTTGGCTAATGGTGAGCACTCAATGGCGAGCGCAGCAGCAGGAGCAGGTGCGGGTATTGGAGCAGCAGGAAGCGAAATCTCAGGGGAAGTGGTGGTGGAATCATGCTGCAGTGTTCTGTCTATGGTGTGTGCAGACCCCGTCTATAAAGTCTACGTGGCTGCACTAGTAAGTTTTCATATGGTTGTTTCTCATGTGCTGTTGTCATCTCACTCATGTTTAAGTGCTAAGGGGTGATCACACTAGACGTGCGATAGAAAAGCGACGGACGCGAATGGCATTTCACAGCTGCTGCTTTTCATTCTCAAATTTGTCGCGCAATATTTGCTTTGTTTTGACTTGCTGGCATTCGCCATATTCAGTGCATTTTGTCATCATTTGTATTGAACTCGCAATGTGTTTTTGCCAATAACACACAAATAAAAAGCAAACACAACGCGACTTACGATTCTCTTTTTTTCGCCAAACAAACGCAAACCAGTAGCAAATTTCCCACAAATCAATCGCAAAAATTGTCCCACAACCTTCTCGTGACTTATGCGCAATAAACGTATTTAAGCTGCAAAATATTCGCTTGCATGTTGAGTCACAAAACATCTTGACACAAATTTTTACATTTGCAAAAGAATTCAAATCACATTGGTCAGGTTTCTGTTGCACCTCTCGTGTGGTCATCCCTTAAGTAGTAGCTCTGTAATTCGGACCAAAGTGGATTATTCCTCATGTGTCTCATTTATATCCAGCTCACTCTCATCACTTCCTTGGCCTTATGTTTATCACAAGCAACTTCAGCACCCACTTGACGATTTTGAGATTGTCTTAACTGTTAGACTTCCACTCATCACATGCACCAGGCGTCTGTATCTATCTTATGATCAGGTCACAAGGGTTGTAATTTGTGTGCTCTCGTGACTACATAGGCGCCAGGGCTTCTACCACATTTCAGGAAATTACGCAATATCAATCTGGGATGTTATCTGATGTCTTCTTTAAATCATAATCTGATTAGGGACAATTAGAGAGAACTGGAGTAACTCGTATAAAGACGATTGTGGGTTCAGAATTAAACAAGGTTACTTTTGCTGGGTTTTTTCTTCTTTTTACACCAGTTTGACCCCCAGACTGAAGATGTGCCTATCATCTTCAACTCTTAACATCATAGCTCACCTAAAATCATCCTCTTAAGAATTATTGCGGTTTAATTAAAGGTTGCTAGAATGTCAAGTTTATTTATTTTTTCGATTAGTGGCCTTATTTCAGAGATTCTTATTTATGACATCGAGATTATTTTTTTTTTTGTTTTAGTCTGTCTCTTATTTATTTGTGGTTATTTGAGCAGTGCCAAAGTTCAATATTACAACAAACCATGCTGGCTAGTTCTAAAGTTCATTCGAAACCCGGAACGCTGCAAAACAGAAGAGAACTTCAGGCTGGGGCTTAAAGTAAAGATTTCTGTTTTATTTCCCCCCCCCACTCTTAACTCTTAACTTATTTCTGCTTTTTTCTTCTTTAAAGAACAATAACTACTGGTGACTGTTTTCATTGAATACTTCTTGGTGTTTGACATTTTCCCTAAGGCTCTTTGCTCCAGCGTTTTCTGAAAACAAGAAAAGTTTTGTCCTCTTGGGGGATTTCCAGAATATTTAAAGTTGTTGGATTTTTCACTGTATTCTTCAAACAAAGCAAAAAAGGAGGGGTGGTGCTTTATGGACTAAAAATACCAAGTGAACTTTTCTGGAAGGCAAGGCCAGTATTCGTATCAAAGCTTTAGACTTCGGCACAGATTATTATTATTATTATTATTATTATTATTATTATTATTATTATTATTCTGCAGAGATGTCTGTATTGGACAAATGCATCGCAAGATGAATTGCCGCAGGAGAAAAAGAGGACCTGTAGGCCGTTAAGTGTGTTTGAGTACATGTTGACAAAGTTAAGAGTAGTCAATTTGGCATAGTGAGTGTGTGTGATTTTCTTCAGATTTATATTCTGTCTTTTTTTTTTTTATTCAGGGAAGTGTGTGTGTGTGTGTGTGTGTGTGTGTGTGTGTGTGTGTGTGTGTGTGTGTGTGTGTGTGTGTGTGTG
>JBCNYG010000024.1:29430428-29441264 GCA_039654305.1 Porochilus rendahli
GTGTGTGTGTGTGTGTGTGTGTGTGTGTGTGTGTGTGTGTGTGTGTGTGTGTGTGCGCGCGTGTGTGTGCGCATATTCATGTGTATGAATTTTATAGGTGTGTGGGGATGAGTGTGTATGTTGCTGGAGTGAGAAGGAGAGTACATGCAGAGCTTATCAGTGCTGGGCAACACTCCAGTACAATGTGCTATCAGTCACCACTCCCCGGTCTTCTCTACTAGTCAGGGTCAGGGTGATCTGTTTCTCACACACTTAAACAAACACACATATGCTGAGCACACTACTCTGTGAGCATGTCAAGTTCTTTGCTACCGATCATGGCATCCTTGTTCTCACAAGAATAGTCAGGCCATAATGTTCAAGGTCAACAGTTCATGGCTCCCTGTTTAGCCGTGTGATCCCGTATTAAATACCTTCTATGTAAAGGTACTTACTCAGCTAGACCTGCTGTTTAATTGACTGATAACCGCTCAGAGTTTAAAAGCTGCGTGCTTGCACACATGTGATCTTGTTTATTAATGTAATGCAAGATAGCATTTAACGAGGCTAGTCTGGGGTATGTTGAGACTGGCATGCAGCTTGGGATGTTTTGATGCTTTGTGAATATTTGGGATTCTTATTTTGTCGGGGATTTTTTTTCCCCTTGCCCAGAAAACCCTGCGGGCCATGCTGGTATACACGCCATGCCACAGTCTGTCGGAGCGCAGTCGCCTGCAGCAGCTGCTCCGGCCCGTGGTCGAGACCATCTTGGTTAAGTGTGCTGACGCCAACAGGTGCCTACAAGTCCTCAAATCTGAAATAGAAATTTCCTAGTAAAATAGGTTTACTGCCACCTAATGATGAGCCCTTGTAAAAGCACTCAAAATAGTTTGCTGCAATTTAAAGAGAAAATGCATGCTAGATATTTAATATAGTTTCATTTTGCAATTCTGAGTGTTGGAGCCTGAGATGTAAAGATGTGATTTTGTTTCTTTATAGCCGCACCAGCCAGCTATCTGTGTCCACGCTGCTGGAGCTCTGTAAAGGCCAGGTTGGAGAGCTTGCTGTTGGTAGAGAGATTCTCAAAGCAGGTGTGAATTGAAGTACTTTTCTTAAAACCACTTAACTTTTTTTTCTTCTTTCTTTGTATGGGCATCCAGCAGGTTATCATGTAAGTGTGTGTGTGTGTGTGTTAGGATCTATTGGTATAGGGGGAGTGGACTATGTGCTGAACTGCATCCTGGGTTCGCAGACAGAGGCGAATAACTGGCAGGCTCTTCTAGGCCGCTTGTGTTTGATCGACAGGTTGCTGTTGGAGTTTCCAGCTGAGTTTTACCCCCATATCGTGACAGCCACAGACTGTGGACATCCCCAGAATCAGGTGGAGAGGTACGGGACTGTTGCATTTAAACTTCATTAACTAAATTACACACAGCCCAGCAGTGTGCTGATTTATATCTTAGGATATATAGAAAATAGTTGAAGTACCTTTTAATTGTCGTATTTTTTTTGTTGTATTTATGGTATTCTCTTAATTTCAGGTACCAGAATCTGCTGCGTCTGCTGAGCTTTGCGCTGCAGTCCATCGATAACTCGCACTCTATGGTAGGGAAGCTGTCTCGCCGCGTGTTCCTGAGCGCCGCCCGTATGGTGGCCCGTGTACCTCACGTCTTTGTCAAACTGCTGGATATGCTGAGTGTCACAAGCTCCACCCATTATGCCCGCATGCGCCGGCGCCTGCTGGCCATTGCCGAGGAGATGGACATCCTGGATGCCGTGCATCTTGGCTTTGAGGATGTGCAGGGAGGCACTGGATCGCACTGTGATGCCTTTCTGGATCCCGCAGCTCCTAACAACTCACCCATTTCCACTGAGAGGAACTCGCCCACACATTGCCTGCAGGAAAAGCCCTGTGGTAAAGTAACTCGATGTGGAACGGCCAGTGGCAAAACTATAGACGATGTGTCAGTCAGGTTGGCGTGTATCACCACTGGACCTACTGACTCCCCAAAACCCCCAGTTCATCAGCGTGGCACCGTTAGACCCCTAAACCAGTGTCTTAATTTGCATTCGCCCTCCTCCAATCAGCCACCCCCACTGCCCTCTCCTTCCACGTTTCAAGCCCGAACACAAGGATTTGTCTCTGGAAAGCTCACTAACTGTTCCCCTGGTGCCCAACGTAAATTCCCCATTCCTAAGGGTTCTAGTGGAGGAGAGAACAGTAAAGACCCAGAAAAGCTGCCTTCCCCTGCATTTTCCCAAAACAAGCCTCTGCCTTCCTGCCAAATCCTACGTCCCAAACCCTCACGGGCCTCTCTCTCTCCTTCCACCTCGTCCAATGCAACTAAAGTTCAGTGCCTAGGTCCCAAGAGCAATATGAATCTCGATCTTCAGGACATTTCTCCAGGGGAAGGTGCAAGGTGCAATGTCAGCTCTGTGTTTGTCCCTAGCGATGATGCGGTCTTCACTCCTGTGGACGATAAGGTTCACGGCCTGGACGCTTCGGCAGAGCTCAACTCCAGCATGGAGGATCTTCTGGAGGCATCCATGCCAGAGGTGGACAGCACAGTGACGTTTCAGTCAGAGGTAGCAGTGTTATCACCAGAGCGGGCTGGTTCAGATGATGCATATAGCCAGGATGTTACACAGAACCAGAAGTGCAAGGAGAAAATGGAAGCCGAAGAAGAGGAGGCGCTAGCCGTCATCATGGCAATGTCAGCGTCCCAAGATGCCCTACCCATCATCCCACAGCTGCAGGTGGAAAAAGAGGAGGATGTCATCATCATACAGGTGGATGTGAGTGTAGCTGATGGTGTTGAATTTCTCATTTAGCACTTTTTCTGCTTGGTCAACACTGAAATACTTTTATTTATTCGTTTTTAAATTTGGGTAGCTGACATTCAGATGTTTCAGTAAACCAAAATTAAAGACATTGTATCCTTTCCTGTTCATACTCAGACGCCAGAGACACTGCCTGGTCATACCAAAGCAAAACAGCCCTACCGGGAGAGTGCAGAGTGGCTGAAGGGCCAGCAGATCGGCCTAGGAGCATTCTCCTCCTGCTACCAGGCCCAGGATGTTGGCACTGGAACACTGATGGCTGTCAAACAGGTGAGTGTGAGTGCAAGGTCAAGTCTGCAGAAAGGCTTGGCTTACACGTCTACACCTGTTTTTTTTGAGTGCGGGTCTGAGATGCCAGAGATGTCTGCAATAACATGAAGATGTTGTAAACAAAGATACACTGAGTTCATGACTAACTTCCGGGTTCTAAAAGAATCCTTAAAGACCATGCTGTTAGATATTAAATAGCAATGAAATTGATTTTCTCAGTTAAAAAGTCAAGTTAAAGATGAGTGTAGATTTTGTATACATTAAAGGTACAGTGTATAAAATTTAGCATTGTCTATGGTGGTGTGAGGTTTCAACTTGCAACTAAGTGGATATTTCGTTTCTGACCTCTCCCCTTTGTAGCCTGTATGGTTCTGGGGTACTGTATGAACATGGCGGTACAAGATGGCGGCCTCAAAAGTGGGGACCTGCTTCCTATGTAGATATAAAGATATAACTTTTCACTTTTTTTTAATGATCATAGATTAAAAACTTTTTGATAAATTTATTGATTAACTTATTTTCAGCTAATAGACTTTAGTTGTGTCTAAAATGAAGTTATATCTATTTATTTGTTTGTTAATTCACCGACAATATTTTAACTACAACACTGGCTATCTGCCCTGAATCACTACTTATAGTTATGAAAATTTGTTCAACTACAAATAACGTCTAAGCATACACTTGAACCCAGCCTGATGAGTGCATATTCCAGATGCTTTGTACCCGTTATGGTTCTACACTGTAGCGATTACAAGTTTTGCATTCTAATTAAAGAATTATAAAGACTCTGAAAGAGATCATGTCTTATCACAGTGTTTCTCAATTAGTACATAGGGTGCATCTCGAAGCCTTGACCAATCATTGTTTACCTGAAGGTCGGTTAGAACAATATCAGCACCAAAAATAAACACAATGCATTTAGGGATTTGGAGAAGTGCATATCAGCCTGTCACAGTGTGTCTGTGTGCCACTTTTACCCATAAACCCCCTTTCTTGGCATAGAAGTATAAACCAGCCTCAGTTATTTTCCTTCATTGTTTGTATTATATTTACTGCACAGTTATGGTTTAGGCTAACACCGTCACTGCAATAATCAGGTAAATAACCTTGTTTTTAGAATGTTAACCACAAAAATGTGTGACCTTGCTCTGACCTTCAGTTTCAACCCAGACATTCCGAAATAAAATAGGGTCAGGTATTGTCTCCTCTAAGGGAAAATCCTCGCATGGACAAGATATGTAGGAGAATTATTGATTTCTATCGTTATTTGAAATGAATTCTAGTTAATTTGCCTAAAAATACTGCTTGTTATTATTTACAGTGTGTAGGAAAGCAACGAAATACACTAAAAGTGATGGTAGCCACACCGTACGTGTTGTATTAATGAGGCAAACTAATCCGTAAACAAAAGAAAACTGTGTATTACAGAAATGGCTTTACCATGACGCCAAGGTCAGTACTCTATGTCTCTCAAGTACAGTATCACACTATACCCTTATGTGTGTCATCCACTGCTACGGAGCTTACACAGATCAGGTTACAAGCACATGAGATGGTTATGTCAAAGCAGGCTGCCAGTAAGAGGGTTATCTGACAAATCGTTGGATGATTCACATCATCGTTCGAGGTGTTGCCAGGCAGAAAGTAGATGTGGACTCGGGTTGGGCAGACTGTAGTGCTCTGCAGTATGGTTCAGTTCTCTTAAAGCCCACGTTCATCTCATTATTTAAAGGTACAGGTCAAAGGTTGCGGGAGTCTGCTGTGTTCTTTAAAGGCAACTTCCAAGTCAGATACGGATATAAAATTGGGATGTTAATAGTGTAAGATTGGTTTATGGACAATGAAGAATCATTTTCTCACATGAACCTTATTGAGCATCTTTGGAATGTGCCGGAGAAGACTTTATGGAGTGGTTGGATTTTTCTCGTCATCAATTCAAGATGTCAGTGAATTACTAATTACTTTATTGATCAGACTTTTGCCACTCTATTATGTGATGCCTTATATAGGTGACCTATGTGAGGAACACATCCTCTGAGCAGGAGGAGGTGGTGGAGGCACTGCGCGAGGAGATTCGGATGATGAGCCACCTCAATCACCCCAACATCATCCGTATGCTGGGGGCAACCTGTGAGAAGAGCAACTACAACTTGTTTGTGGAGTGGATGGCAGGTAGGACCCGAGTTAGAAGGAATTTCCATGATGCACTTCCAGCAACAATCGTTTTACTCAGCAGTTCCCTTGAATCCTCTCTTGGCCAGCTAGACCCTTTACGTTTTTTACTTTTTTACGTCTTTAATGATAAACTGCATTCCTCTGTCCGTTTCTTTCAAGGTGGCTCTGTGTCTCATTTGCTGAACAAGTACGGTGCCTTCAAGGAAGGTGTGGTGATCAACTACACAGAGCAGCTTCTCAGAGGTCTGGCCTTCCTTCATGAGAACCAGATCATCCATCGGGACATCAAAGGTGAGCTGCTCACAAGCATACCTGCTCACAGGGATTATGACGTCCGCTGTTTGTCAGGAAATAATGAACAGCCTAAGCATGCTGCCGTGGACTGTGTACGTGTACAAGAAAGTGAAACGCTCTCATAGACGTGCGCACCACAAGTGGTGTTTCAGAGCTGAAGCGACCTTGGCTGGCATGACAACCAGGAAAATGTTAACGATTTCACATCAGCTGTTCCAGCACGTATATATGTCATATAAATGTGGACAAGCACTGTTAGTTTTCCTTCAGATCTTTCTGCCCTTGGCCGGGCTTGTTGTCCTAGTTTATTCAGCTGCTGTCATCACAGCTCTTTGCACTGTACTGTCCCAGATTCCACATCAGAGCGAAATGCTATTAAAACATGTTACATGTAGAAAACATAACACTGCCAAAAGCAAAGCATGCATTGCATCATTCAGTCTCTGTAATGCAGGGGATTGCTTTAAAAATAAATCAATCAATAATCATTACTGTCAGAATTATTTGTATCAGAAGTGTATCTATTTTCCTCTTCTACTGCAGTTCACTTTCAGCAGTCTGTTGCAGTGGTGCTACACTGAAGTGCATTCACGGTCCAATAGCATCAGAATCTGTAAAGGGCCCGAAAGCTTAATTTTCCAGGAGGCATGACTGTTCATATCAAGAAACAAGTGTTTATATTTTCTTACTGGCTTGTGGCTGCTTTACTACAGAATTACTGAAATACTGATAAGTGATATTATGACTAAAAATACCCACAGCTCCTTGGAGTAATGATAATAATCCTGGAAATGTGTATGCATTAGTGTTTACAGTACATCACGTATTGCTTTTCCTCTCTGTATATGGTTTAAATAGTAATGCAACTTTAAATAGTTCTGTTCCAATTCATAAATAGGTTTTATAAGTTCTACCAATCCAAATAATTAGTACCTGGCTTGTGTTTCTATACTATGAACTGTTTGCTATGAAATGATGTTTCATAATTTCTTTGAAATTATTTTTATAGTATTGTAATGTTGCTCCAGATGGAAAGGGCCCCATGCTAGAGCCTAAAATATCAGGTCTGAAATGCTGTGTGATGTGTAATGTGCTGGCTCTGCTGTGTTAAGCCACAGTGTCCTCTGGTGGTTTCTACAGTATCCCTGCATAGAGCCAGCTCTAATCACATACTACATACTTTTTGTGCCTCATCTCCAGTATTATTAGTAAGCTATAACTCATGAATTCTTTCCCTTTAGATAATTTTAAGTAAGACATTACATTATTTTTCATTTCCCAAACTCCTTTATCATGTATTAGCGTCGTGGGGAGGCTGAAACCCACACAGGTGACTTAGGGTGAAGGCAGTGTACACCGAACAGCTCACACGACCATCGCAGGGCAACACAGATAACCTTAAGCTTAATGTGCATGCTTTTGGAATGTGGGAGGAAACTGGAGCACCTGGAGGAAACTGAAATGAAAACTCCACACAAAAACACCCTCATCGGGCATACCACTACGCCACCGTGCCACCGTCATTTCATTTTATAAAATGTTTAAATGTTATATTTTTCCTCTTGCAATATATCACTACTATTTATTTCTAATTGTTTCTCTCTTTGTTTTATAAAGGTGCCAACTTGCTGATTGATAGCACAGGTCAGAGGCTGCGGATAGCTGACTTTGGTGCAGCTGCGAGGCTGGCATCCAAGGGCACGGGTGCAGGAGAGTTCCAGGGCCAGCTGCTGGGCACCATCGCCTTTATGGCCCCTGAAGTAAGACTGAACGAATGATAAGCACACACAAACAAAACATCAGCATGTTTCACTAATGCAGACAGCATGGGCATTGTGTTTTTCACATATGAATTATGAATACATAGTAAGAAGTTCTAAATACTTCATTATTGTATGTAGAGAATGCCCAAAGAATGGCACAAGTTATCTTGGCTTTTAACTTTTGGCCATTTGAAAGGCCAGATAAAACTGCAGCCAAGTCCAGTGAGCAGTCTGTGTTGCAGTCAGATTCACGTGGCTCTCTAGAGAATCCGGCCAAAGTGCATTTAGGTTTCTCACTAACTCCAAGTGAAAGAAAATTGTAATCCTTTAGAGGTTGCCACAATGGCCTGCGTCTTAATGTTTGTTCTCATTGTGCGTGCAGACTTTGTTTAATTAGGAAGCAGTTCAGCAGGACTTGCTCCCCTCCTTGGCAGTAAGCTTAAACCTTCTTAATGCTGAACAGATAAAACACACACAAAAAAAGCCCATCTATTATTTTCTGAGCACAGACTAAATAAATAACAATTTCTTCAAGATTTTATCTCACAGTTTTTAAGCGGATGCATGAAAAGACTAATTGAGGTGTTGAAAACTACTGCGGATGTTGGGTTTTTGTAGCTAGGATTTTGTGTTGACACACATTTTTATATATTGGGGTTTGGCAGTACCTAAAACCTACACCACAGCAAGACATATTTCTTCCTAAAATAGTTTGCACTTTAATATCCTGACCTCCAGACAAAAATATGAATGATGGCATCCTGAGTTACTTGTGATATATATTTTTTTGCTTGGTCTGGACTTTTAGAAATAGTTCAGTCAAAATGAGTTAATAACACTTGGAAGTGCAATTAGAGCACATTTAGCAAAACAGAATGCTGCTATGTAGAAGGCTTCTCGAAGGTGCCGATTTATATTTTGAGCCTTGTTACTGCAGTTGCCTTGCAAGCAGCAAAAGATTTGAGTGGCTTTCTCTTTCCAAGAGCAATCCCACCCCCTCTGGGGAAAGCCTTGTGGGTTGCCTTTGGTTTATAATGGGGGGTGGAGCTAATGCCCAGGCCAGAAACATGCGAACACAAGAAGAAAGGGAAGAAAGTTGCCAGATTCATAGCATGACAATCAATAAATTTTAGTTTGAGTTACAGATGTGGGAACACAACGGCATCTGACTTTTCTGTATGATGCTGTGCTGCTGCAGGTGCTGAGAGGGCAGCAGTATGGCCGTAGCTGTGACGTGTGGAGTGTGGGCTGTGCCATTATCGAGATGTCCTGTGCCAAGCCACCATGGAATGCAGAGAAACACTCGAATCATCTGGCACTCATATTCAAGGTGAGGACCAATAGCAAAGACTAGATGCCACTGCTTGACTGTTTTATGTTGTAGTATTAATTTTTAAATGAAATTCCAGTTCATTTCATCTGGCTGCACCTGCAACCTGCATCTACAAAAAGGTGGAGGGGTCACAGTTCCTCTTTCCACTAAATCTTTGCTTTGTAACATGAGTATTTAACTCTGTCACCTCTTTATTCTCTGTCAGATTGCCAGTGCAACCACAGCACCCACCATCCCGCCGCAGGTTTCTCCAGGCCTGAGAGACGTCACACTGCGCTGTCTGGAGCTGCAGCCCGCCGACCGACCGCCTTCACGCGAGCTCCTCAAACACCCTATCTTCCGCCATACCTGGTAACGCTGAGCGTCCAGGAACTACTGAAGCGCCTGTCCGGGCTGCCCTTTCACTGCTGTCGTCCCCTTCGCACTAGCACTAGCTCAGCACACACACACAGACACACACTGGGTCCTTTACTGCTGTAGCCTCAGAAAATAATGCAAAAGTAGCCCATCGAGTGCCTTTACATAAGCGTCATGTCTCTTTCACTGCTTTCTGTTTCTGCGTTAAACCAAGTCCCTGCTCCTTCCTGCACTGTCTGTTGCCGATTCAATCACAGGAAGATGCTCAAAAGCTTTTAAAATAAAATCTCGGTAACTGGAGCAAGATTTTTTTTTTTTTTCCTAAGGTGTAATCTTGTTTTAACTGGAGGAATTTATTTTAAAATCTTTAGCCTTTAACTGTTACTTCATATCTGTGCATTTTACTGTTGGGCCATGATGTTTTTCTTTTGTTACGTAAAAATACCACGAAGAGGTTTTCAGGGAAAGGTGACAGAAACTTTCTAAACAGAAACTTGGCTATATCAGTTATCGTAACTCTCAATGTGAATGCTTATAAAATCGGTGTCTGTTTAAATGTGTCTACTTTCTTTTTGAAAATCTCAACGGAAATCCCGTGTAAAAAAATATATGATTTGAATTGGGCGGAGTTAGGCATACATTTATTAGCTTTCTGGATTTAACTGAGTTTTGATATTGAGACCAGCAAAGTTGTTTTGAACCTTCTTACTGAACTTAGACCTTGTGGTTTTATCTTAAAAACATCGATTTGTGGTTCATTTTTGTTTGGTTCCTGTGATAGCATGTTAGCATGTACATGAGCCCTCATTTTAAGCAGCGTCAATTTATTTCGAAGCTTTTTTTTTGTTTGTTTGTTTTCCTCAACTGCTTTCTTGGTGCTGTTCAATCAGTTGCTAATAATCAATGTTGTTGATTTGATCTCGTCATTAAAATATCCAGTGCATGTTTTAAGCAATTGTTGTCCAGCCGAGCGTCTCTTAATTACCTCAGGCTGACTATATAAGCTGTTAGCTGTTTATGGTGGAGGGAAATTACTGAGCTTACGCTTTTTTTCTTGTCAGTGTTCTTTTCGAAAAACGTGTCTGCTTATCTTTTTGATTAGAAACACTGAACATGTTTTAAATCATGTTAATTGTATGAATTGTAACTCTTCAAGTGTTGGTGGTGGTCTTGTAACCTGTTCAATGAGAGACTCAGTTTTGAGAATCCAAATGTGTTTTTGTTTTGTTTTGTTTGCAAACCCCCCTAATCAAATGAAGGGGGTGTCAAACATTTATGACAATTTTTAAAGAGATACTTTTTTAAAAAAGAAATAAAACTTTATTTAATGCACGTTTTGTGTGGGATACAAGCTGATCAGGCTTGAAGAGTTAAGATGTAAATATATGTGAAATCTTTGGTAGCTAAAATTATTTTACTTGACTCCTGTATTTTTATACCACACTTTTTCCATAAATACATATTTTTGTTTCTCCTTTGGGTTTATTTTAAATTTATCTTTCTTTTTATTGTCTTTTATGAAAAGCTTTAAAATTATGCACTCTTTGTCTTTTTATATACTGGAAAAAGATCAGATTCATTCAAATTCATAAATGCTAATCAGTATTACAGAAATATGTCATACCTGTAACTCAGTACTTCAGTTGTTTATTGATTTTTCTTTCTGTTCTTGCTGTTATGTATTTTATTTTTGCATCAATATGTACTTATGTACTTTGGCCCTTTTTATGGATCAGAGCTGGACTAAAATAATGCTGTTTCTTGTCACTTGGTACTTTTTTCTTTTCTTATTTGTTCTTTTTTCTTCTTCTTTTTTTTTTCTTT
>JBCNYG010000024.1:29450829-29464168 GCA_039654305.1 Porochilus rendahli
CGCCCGAGCTGGGAATCGAACCCAGGACCTTCTTGCTGTGAGGCGGACGTGCTAACCACTATGCCACCGTGCTGCCCCTGTCTGGAATTTTAGGATTTTAATTTGCTATACTGAACATACGTTTGGATTTTGTTTGCTTATCTATGTAAGTCTAAGGCAGTACTAAATTGTTATAAATTTTTTTTATATATCTGGTTCAAGTCACTGACTAAAATCCCACTAGATTTTTTTTACTATGTTGGGAGATGAAACAGTGGATTGTATGCTCGTTGTAGAGTTCCAGTTAGCCAATAGGAAAGCCATTTTTGGAGTTGTTTGGGGCAACAAAGTTAAAGTTGTTCTGTGTAAGAGTTGTTCTAACTGATATCTAAGTAAAAGGTCGTGAGATAACTAGGTAAAAGGTCACTAGACAACAGCTGTTTGACCTTTACCACATTAAGTCTTTAATCCTATCACAGAGGGCTTGCAGGTTTACAAGTGTTTGCACATTTTACCTGGCTTGTTTCTGAGGTACTGATGAAAGTTTTTTAAATTGGCAGTCAGCAATTTTGTGCTTATTTCAGAACCGGTACAGCCAGCTGAGCAGTGCACTCTTTCTTTTCCAGCCCAAGCACAATGCCAGGATCTCTGCCTGCAAGCTATTCAGCCACTTGGCCTAAAGAAGTGGGCATTGTTGCTATGGAAGTCTACATACCTTCCCAGTATGTAGACCAAGCAGAACTGGAGGAGTTTGATGGCGTAGGAGCAGGGAAGTACACCATCGGTCTTGGGCAAGCGCGAATGGGTTTCTGTTCGGACCGAGAGGACATTAACTCGCTGTGTCTGACGGTGGTGCAGAGACTTATGGAGAGAAACTGCTTGTCATATGACAGTGTGGGAAGACTTGAGGTTGGCACAGAGACCATCATCGATAAGTCAAAGTCAGTCAAGACTGTATTAATGCAGCTGTTTGAGGAATCAGGAAATACAGATGTGGAGGGAATCGACACAACTAATGCTTGCTATGGAGGAACTGCTGCCCTTTTTAATGCTGTAAACTGGATAGAGTCCAGCTCTTGGGACGGTAAACTATGCTTACTCATACTCATGCTTTTGATTATGATTCATTTATAAACACACTGCTGAGAGCTTTGATTAAATCGACTAATTATAAAAGAGGATCCCTTTAGAATATGCCTACTGTTAGATTTTTCCAAGGATTATGTGCATGATACTGAAATCATTTTACTTTTAAGGGGCTGTATCACAGTTGTTTGACAAAAGTAGCTGAAGTAACATTAAGGGTGTTATCAAACACAACAGCCATTTCTGTAAATGCAAAGTTTGGTTTATGAAAGCTAACAGAAATTAAATTTTTTATACAACCAATTTTTTAAGACTTTACAACAGTTTTTAAGTCTTTATAAAGTGCTCAGCCCAAAAAGATTTCACAAAGTTCATGGTGCAGTCCATTCCAATCCACTCCATATTGTGCTCAAAAACTTTTTTAAAATTCTTGTTGATTTGCAAGGTGAAAGGCTATTTAACAAATATAGACTAGTATTTTGGACATTCATCTTTACACATTTTTGTGGCAACTGAATTTGGGTAAAAATCACAACACAGCTTCTTTAATGGTCAGAATTTTTATCCTTGTTGGTATGTAATTTGAATTGTTTATCTCTCGCTGCAGGTCGCTATGCTTTAGTTGTGGCTGGGGACATTGCGGTGTACGCGACAGGCAGTGCCAGGCCTACAGGAGGTGCTGGAGCAGTGGCCATGTTGTTGGGGCCCAACGCACCTCTGGCATTTGATAGAGGTATGTGAGCTTGGGGAAAAAAAATCATGGCTATCATAAACTTTGAGCCTTATTCCACTGCTCTTGTTTTGATGGATATTGGAGATTTCCTACTGGTTTACAGATGGATTACATGCATTTAAGAATAGCATTTAATTTAAAAATAAGGAAGTTAAGGAAGTGTATTTGTGGAAACCAATTTGTTTATACTTTGAAAATAATAGCAACTAAGTTTATTTGAAAATGTTGCTCATACTTTAAGTATGGGAGTGGACAGGATTGGTCAGAGTGTCAGTGGGAGTGGGTGGGGTTACTCAAACTTTCAAAGGGAGTGGGTGGGATTTGTCAAACTTTCAGTTTGGGTGGGATTGGTCAAACTGTGAGTAAATTCTGTCATCAAGTTTTATTTATTTGTTTATTCATTTATTTTTGTAGGTCTACGAGGGACTCATATGCAGCATGCGTATGATTTTTATAAGCCTGATATGGTGTCTGAGTATCCTGTAGTGGATGGCAAGCTCTCCATCCAGTGCTACCTCAGTGCGTTGGACAGATGTTACTCTGTATACCGCAATAAAATTCAAGCCCAGTGGCAAAGAGGTGTGTGTTCTTATCGGCAATCTCATTCCTTATGCAGCACCTTAGCTGACCATTGGAGCATGTTTTCTGAATTCACTCCAGCGCTGTGCAGTTTGTCATGTTACTTACTGATTTCTTTCAGTCTGTAATGGAGATTTGATTAACAATGTAAGTGAAGGTCGGCTGTTTCTACATGTACCAGTGTGAAGGGGGGGGGGGGGGGTTATTACCAACAAACACCAGCCCAAAATTCTGTCTCTTGAAAGAGAGTGATGATGATGAGGATGATGATGGTATCTATTTAAATATTTGTATATAAAACAGCTATAGATTAATATATTTTGTTTGTGTTCATCACAGAGGGTCTTGAGAGACTTTTCAGTCTGAATGATTTCGGCTACATGGTCTTCCACTCTCCCTACTGTAAACTGGTTCAGAAGTCTTTGGCTCGACTTCTGTTGAACGATTTCCTGGTTCACCCCCACCCCAACATGGAGAGTGGGCCATTCAGTGGCCTAGAGGCCTTCAGGTCAGTGTTCAGGAGGCCTCTCGGACAGAGGGGCAAAGCTGTCATTACTTTTAAGGCCCTGCTTAAAATGAAGCTGGTAGTGTATATCATAGGACAACTGCTTTTATCATCTCATGTACTTGAGAGAGTCAATCTAAAGTGTACACAATGAACAGTCTTTAAATTAAGTGATAAAATTTTTTGAACAAAAAACTGAAAATTTGATTATCAAGTAAAAGTTTCTCAGTGAGTGCTCATTTTCAGTAGTAGGTTATTTTTCTTTTTTTTAATGAGGACGGATGCAGGTGAGCTCTCTGCACACTCGCGAGCAGGTGCAGAGCCTAAGAGCTGTATAATGGCGTCTCTTTAAACCCATTTCCGAGCTTTAGTAGTACTGTGTAGCTGCATTATGAAACTTTATGGTTAGAGGAGCTCTGCACTTTGTGCTGAGTTAAAAGCACCGCTGAGCTAACGGAGTGGACTCATTCAGAGATAGTAGCCTACATACAGTACTACACAGACTCATATGAAAATCTCCATAAAGGTGTGTTTGTGCACTGATTATCTAAATACTAATTACGCTACGCGTACATTGTGTACTTCAGTAAAGTTACGTTATGAGCTTAACAAATTGAAACAGACTTCTAATAGTAGGGCGGAATGGTTGCGTCGTGGTTAGCATGTCCGCCGCATAGCAAGAAGGTCCCGGGTTTGATTTCCGGACTCAGGGGTTTCTGTGTAGTTTGCATGTTCCACCTGTTCTTGCGTGCTTGGGTTTTCTCTGGGTACTCTGGTTTCATCTCACAGTCCAAAGACATGCACATTAGGCTAATTGGCTGTTCCAAATTGCCCCTAGGTGTAAATATGTGTGTCTGTTACCCAGTGATGGGCTGGTGCACTGTTCAGGGTGTACCCTGCCTTCATCCAGTATCAGCTAAGATAGGCACCAACCTTCCGGCGACCCTAGTAGGATTAAGAGATGAGATGAGTGAGTTCTAATATACACATTAAAATCGCAACATTAAAATAATAATTTCATAATTTAACCAAGTCAGTTAAATAATATACAAATCAAGAATAGTTATTTCAGAAACGGCCAGTGACGAGCAAAAACACATTTCAGTGTTCTTCAGCGCTTGGAGTCTGTCAGGACCATACCAACATGGTCCTGACATGGCATGCTCTAAACAACAGGATACCTTCTTTCCTGAGCCGTCTGCACACTGTATGAGCACTGATGTGCTTGTATCGTTGTTAATGTCTCTCAGTATAGTATTTGTACAGTACAGTAAACTTCATTCTGACTGCTGCATCACATACACAGAGCTGCAATCTGAGCTGCTTTTGTTGCTCGTTGTCAAGTGTCTGATTGCTGCACTGATATTATTATTCTGGATTTACCTCAGGGATGTGAAGGCTGAGGAAACCTATTTTGACCGTGATGTGGAGAAAGCCTTCATGAAAGCTAGCGCAGAGATGTTTGAGGAGAAAACCAAGACCTCTTTGCTCATATCCAACCAGAATGGAAACATGTACACACCATCTGTCTACGGCTGTCTGGCTTCCATTCTAGCACAGTATGTCACCTTGTTTATGTGTGTGTGTGTGTGTGTATGTGTGTTTATGTGTGTTTATATATATATATATATGTATATATATGTATATATATATAATTTTTTTTTTTTTTACTTGAATGCAGTTCAGTTATTTAATGTTTTATTCTGTTTGTTTTATTTTATATGCACTTTTATAGTTTATAGCGGCTGTCCGAAGTTCTACACAGCATCTTGAGATTCATTAATTATGAATAGCAATTTGAAATCTGTTTGCTTTACCTTATAGCGCTCGGTGGGCCATTACAGTGCTCAGCTTCGTGCATCCCTCTGTTTACTTCTGTTCCTACAGGACTTAACACACATTTCCCGTTTCTATCTTTAACCTGCAGAATTAAAATCTTTAATCTTTAAGAAATTTACCCATCATGTTTACTCTAATAAATACATTCATCAAATGCAGTATGAGACAAATAAGTAAAATTGGGTGATGCTTGTCCCATAAATACCTGTACGGGCGCCGGACATGCACTGATGGTCTGGTTAGGAATTATTCAACAATATTGTCAATGGCAAGCACAGCATTTATTTCCATTTTTATTGGTTGTTTTAGAGTGTAAACTTGTATTATATGAGAGTTTAAGTGTGGCCTTAATTCGTTTTTATTTTTCATCCTGACAGATCTACACCTCAGCAGCTGGCTGGTCAGAGAATTGGCTTGTTCTCATACGGATCAGGCTTCGCTGCCACACTCTACTCGATCAGTGTGACGCAAGATGCTACCCCTGGTGAGAGTGTACATGTATTTGCAGGTACAACTTAGTGAACATCCATGAAGTCACCGGTTATTTAACCCTGTGTGTGTGTGTATGTGTCTCTGTGCAATTTCCCTCAGGCTCTACACTTGATAAACTAGTTTCTAGTCTATCAGATATTCAGATGCGACTAGACTCGAGGAAAAAGGTTCCACCTGCTGTATTTGCAGATAACATGAAGCTTAGAGAAGAAACCCATCACTTAGGTAAACCATACTTTTGATACTTTGATCTAATGTAGGAATATTGATTCTGGCTGTCCACATCATTGGTATCTTGTTTATTCCCTCAGCAAACTACATCCCCCAGGGTTCGGTGGACGAGCTGTTCCCAGGAACATGGTATCTAACGCGGGTGGATGAGAAACACCGCAGGTATTACGCTAGACGTTCTTTGGATGAACACAGGCCTTTGGAAGCAGGGCTTCTAAATTCCGTGACCGCATCTGAGGTATGATGGAAAAAATTGCATGCACTTTTGCTTGTTATGATGATATAACTTGAACCTGATGTTTTAGGAAATGTTGCCCCTAGTTGCATCGAGCCCTTTAAATGTACAAGATTTTTAAATGTTTAAATCTACACAAAGAGTAAATATTTGCAGGCAAAAATACTTTTCTGGATTATTTGGACCAAATAATGAAAGATGAGTGATCTGAGAGACCATTTGAATTTCCTTGTTTACATATAATGTATATCACAGTTTCCTCAAACAAGTGCGCCCTCAGCTGCTCATGGGATGATTTGCAATTATAAAGTGTTGATGAACTGTCACCTTCCGCTAACAGTCCCTATGCATCGTCAGTTTCCTTTTAAGGAAAAGGAGTATTGAAGATCAGCTTATCTCCTCCCCTTTGGTTTAAACACAAATAATAATTAAGCCTGAAATTAAGAAATTGTCCAAAAAAAAGTACACTACTTCATGTAATTTAATCCTGTGTATGCAAACATGTAACCTGATGTTCCAACAAACAAAATTCTTATCATACATTAGTATATACTACACAGGAAGAGCGTCCTATGAATGGTTCACTTTCTGGGAATTAGGACATTATCCCAAGTAGATAATGTTTAAATAAAATTGACAGACACTCAAAGTTTTACGACGCAGTATTAGGGCCACATTAAGAAAAATGTTTTTTGGCAGACTTCGAGAATAAAGTCATAATATTACAAGAAAAAAAGTCGTAAATTTACGAGAATTATGTTATAAACTTGTTTTAAAAGAGGAAAGCCACTAAAATGAGAGCCGTGGAGCATTGTGTAAAGTTATACTTCAACATAGGTTTCACAAACCAGGAGATGCCTAATCTTTTGGTGCATCAGCACCACATTATTATTAGTGTTAAGACTTTGAAAACTTTTTTGTGGAGGGCGAAATGGCTGGAACTGGTCGACTGCAGGGTTATAGATGGATGCATCAGTGGGCCATTCAGAGGGGTTTTGTGGTTTCTCAAAAAACAGTCCGGCTGATAATTAAGATTTTGGATCCAGAGGGAGTCGAGCGCTGGCGAGCACTTTATTCTCGTAATATTACGACTTGATTCTCGAAGTCTGTGAAAACAGTTTTTCTTAATGTGACTCTAATACTCGTCGTAGGTTCAAGTAAAAAACCATGAAATTGTAAAGGTCAGCTCTGCATGCTCTGAAAAATCCCTATCTTCAACAACTCAAACAAATTTTATTACGTTTATTTGTAATTCACACCATGCATAGAGAATATGAGAATGTGTAGAAAAGAGTTGACCTTGAAAGTTCAAAGAAATTAGTATTTTGCAAAAATCACTATATTTCAAGATTTTGCACACATTTTTTCCAAATTTTAACTGAGGTATCTGTGGTTCATTATTTGTAAGACTGTATAAAAATGTCCTGAGTGAATGTGCATAAATTTGGCTAATTAAAGTCAATACTGAGAACTAATGTGTTCACCAGACTCCCTCTAGGGGGAGACATTTCATTATAACTATGCCAATCAGTGAACTTAATAAATCATTTTAATAATAAATGTGCACCTGGAGGAGGTACCTTGCACTCTTAGTGCAGCTTTAGTTGGTTTATGTGATTATTCTGCGTGAATGACAGCTTATTAAAACATGTACATGCACATTCATGCAATTATTCAAGACATCAATTATGTGACGGAAACAACACTTTACATACTGTGAGCTTCAGATAATGAAGGAAGCAATGTGACCATGTAGCATAGATGCTGGACAGAGAATAATGATCCTTGCCCAATTTAGTAATAAATCATCAGTTATAAAAACTTGTTTATATATTTATTTATAGCTCTGAGTAAACCTTAGAAACTGTTGTGAAAATTGTAGGAAATAGAATTAGCAGTTTCTAAAATAAACTTAAAACCAGCCCCATCCCAGCACAAAACAATAATATAATAGTGACACTGCCCATATACATGAGAGGAAATGATAATGCATCAACAAGATTTTTCATGGCTTGTAGGTCCATCCAGGCTCTCATGCTTTTGGTCAACATATAGATCATAGAAAATGTTATGCTCTTCATTAAAATAGTGTCCCAAGTCATCTAATATTTTAAGTTAAATCCTGATTTCTTCCAAAATCACTAACTGAGAGACTTTTGGCAGTGCTTTGCTGATATTTCCAGAGAACATGGATTTTAAAACATCAGCACAATAATTAATCAACTGAATACAAACTCCCCACAGAGACATTATGAAGTGTTCCATGGCTACACGAATGTAGCTCTACTTTGATCTATGGTGGACTATGTTAGTTATATGTTTAAAGGGAGCTCTGTGTATTATGGGTTACAGTGAGAAGAAGCTGAAGTATGACCACTACCTGATCCCTAACACTCTGCTGGAACTGGGCCTGCTCTACACTGATACAGGGAGAAGGGACCAAGCCATCAAGCTTTTGCACAAAGCCAAGTGAGTAAAGTCCAGCATTAAGCACTCTGGGTATTTTTTTTATTTTATATTAATTTATCACAGTAAACTCTAAATGTAAAACTGAGTTAAATAATGCACTGGCTCGATGGCTTCCCCCAGGCTGTAGATATTTCTTTAAGGTACCTTTTCACAAGTGAATAGCCTAAATATTTTATCGTTCATTATCATTTCCTTTTGACTCAATACAAAGGTTTCCTAGCAAAAGCACCACAGCTCATGGGCTTGGTATCTCTAATTCACTTATTTTACATCTTGTTTTGGTTCTGTGTGTCTGTCAATACAATCCCCATGACTGGAGGAACGATCTTGCTCATGCTTGGTGGTTCAACGGCAATTTATTTAAACCGAACAAGTCTGAGAATTAAAAAAATGAAAGCAGGTATACGATGAAGCTTGTATAGGAAATTGCTCAGCTCTCTCTGCCTTACACCCCATCTCTCAGACACATACACGCACATTTCCTATTTGGTTTTAAGTTACTTAAAACCGTCCGTGTCTGTGTTGATGGTCGCCATGTTTTTCCTGATAATATCTCGAGGTGGGAGTGCAGAACTGGCTTGCTCAATACATTTATGTCCTCCAGATTATCATGCCTCGTGTGAGGGTCATTGAGAGGAATAAGCAGATGGTTACAGAAAGATAATGTAGCCAATTCTGTTTTATTTACTAGAAATAACACTGTATTTTATTTAATATGCCTGGTAAGTGACGTAAAAAAAAAATAAAAAATGATATTTCGTCTTCTCCCCACTCAGGAATAACTACAAAGAATACTCAATGGAATCCCGCACTCAGTTCAGGATCCATGCAGCTCTGTCTAAACTGAAGGCCGACACGAGTGACCAGGACGAGATCACAGCCCTGTAACTATTACCAGCTGAGGAGGCATGTTGATGACTGATTCTGGTAGTGAACTGCGATACCAAAGAGACACTGTCATCTTTACTTTCTCGTTCCGTCCAGCGAAAGGTTAAATATGAAGGACTCGACAAGGAGAGTCTTGTGAACATTCACATTCAAGTGCCAATTTCTATACAATGTGTATTTTAGGATAAGTTGCTTAGATTAAAGTCATAGACGGTTTGTCATTGGGTGAGATGTCCACGCATTTCCATGAGTATTTTGTAGTAATAAATCGACCTTGAGCTACAGCAGCACTTTTATGGAGAAGGCTTCTCTGATCATTTGTGATTTGATAAAGATGATTAGGTACGCCATCTTCGGTACATAAAGCATTGCGAGGTGGCGTTTTCTGTAGGAAATTAGAGGAAGTTATTTCTAAATTATAAAAACGCCAAGTTACAGAATTACTATTGAAGGATCATATGATTGTTCTCAACTAGAAGATAAGTTCCACAGCTTTCCCACTAGAAGGTGATGAGTATGTTCCAGAAGAAAAAAATCGACTTGTTTTAAATGGTTTTCTTTGTGAATGCCAACATACAGTGGCTAAACTACTAGTAGCTAAAAGACTTTGTCTTGTAGAGTTAAAGCTGAACGGATATTTTGTACAACTGACCATGTTGCACCAAACTTTTGTGAAGCCATTTTCTGAAAGTACCATAAGATGAAGACAATAAATATATGATAAAGTTGAGAAGCAAGAGCTACTTTTTTATATATCATTAGTTACCAACATTCAGTTAGTAGTTTACCTTTTTTAGTTTTTTTTTTTTTCGATATTACACTTCATTAGTTTTTGACTTAATTTGTACAGTTCTCTGATTTACAAATCAGCATCACTATAATGCTGTCAGTCAATAACACGTTGACTACCATTCGCTCTGGGGAATGGTTAAGGCGGGGATGTCCATTCTTTTCTGTAAAAGGCCGGTGTGTGCAGGTTTTCATTTCAACCAAGAAGTAGCCACACCTTCCACCTGTTTCAATCACTTAAAAAAAAGACTAGAATGCACGTAAGTGTTTAAATTTTAAAGCCGGGTAGCCTTCTTGGTGAGACTACCTTGCTTTAAGATATCGAAATGGAGCTGTTGAAAGCCAATACGTATGGAAGTCTGTAAACTTGAATGCTGATGGTCAGAATACATAAATTAACACATAATGTACCAATATTTTCACTGAGATTTGTAATTAATTAAAAATATTTCCATTTTCTTCATCTTTTTTTCATATGCTATTTGAATATTAAAAGAGTATTAAAAACATTAAAGTGGTCTCATCAAGATGGCATCAGACTGGCTTCACTTTGCCACATGCAACCAATAGAATACTTTCGGTGATTAGTGCTTCACACAGGTGGAAGGTGTGGCTACCGCTTAGTTGAGGTGAAAACCTGCACCCTCACTGCCCTTTACGTTTGGACACCCCTGGGTTAAGGTCTTGTTTGGGAAATACACTGCCTGGCCAAAAAAAAAAATCAAAGTCTAATGTATCCATGGAGTGCTTTGAGCCTTGAACACAGCGTGTAATCCCTATTGCTTCAGTTGGTCCGGTCAAGGCTCAGCAACATTAATGTGGTAATAAAATGAAGTCAATTTAAGTCAGGTAATTTTATTTAGAATATTCTGAATGAGCAGGCGCCTCACAGCAAGAAGGTCCTGGGTTCGATTCCCAGCTCGGGCGTGTGGAGTTTGCATGTTCTCCCCGTGCTTGCGTGGGTTTCCTCCGGGTACTCCGGTTTCCTCCCACATTCCAAAATCATGCACAGTAGGCTAATCGGCTGTTCCAAATCGCCCCTAGGTGTGAGTGAGAATGGTTGTGTGACTGATGGCCCTGCGATGGCCTGACGAGCTGTCCAGGGTGTACCCCGCCCTCGCCCAGAGTCGGCTGAGATGGGCGCCAGCCTTCCTGCAACCCTAATTAGGAATAAGCGGTTCAGAAAATAAATTAATGAATAATTTTGGTATGAATCTGATGAACCATAGAAGGACAATGTCCAAAACACATGTCATAACACACAAAATCCAAAATATTTAATTTCTGGTGAAAGTTACCAATGCTAACTACATTACAAGTTAACCCTAACCCTAACCCTGTTCATCTTGGAGAGATCCACATGCCCACTGAATTTTTGTGTGCACATACAATTATATGCAAAGTACCAGGCACTAGACATAATGGCTGTAATGTAGTGACACTATGGGGTTACGAAGCCACATCAATGGTCATGTTTCTGTCCCTGATTAACTGTTTATTACCAAACCACCTTATCCAATTAGGGTTTTTGGCAGGCTAGAGCTTTTCTCAGCCAACACTGGGCGAAGGCGGGGTACACCCTGAACAGCTTTCCAGGTCCAGGGTCAACACATACACACAACCATTCACACCTAGGGGTAATTTGGAATGGCTAAGTTGCCTAACAGTCGTATCTTTGGACTGTGGGAGTAAAAAAGAGTACCTGGAGGAACCCGGGGAGAACATGTGAGCTCAGGACTCGAACCACTAGGCCAACGTGCCTTACTTACTATGAGATTCCCTTTCTTGGGAATCACCTCAAATTTGCCAGTTCACCCCTGGGCAAGGTTTTTACCACTAGTGTGCTGTTGTGCACCCAGCAGTACAAATGGGTACCAGTAAAATACTGGGAAGTATTAACTTAACAGCAAGAAGGTCCTAGGTACGAGGCCAGACGTTTCTGTGTGGACTTCTTCTGCATGTTCTTTCGTGGGCTTCCCCTGGGTACTCCGGTTTCCTACCAGAGTCCAAAGACTTGCCTATTAGGCTAATGGCCTGTTCCCAATTACCCCAAAGTATGAGTGTGAATGGTTATGTGTGTGTTGGCACTGTAATGGTCTGTCAAGATGTTGACATTTTGTCCAGTGTTGGCTCTGGTAGGTGTACGAAGTTTGGCAAGTGAGTGAGTGAGTGAGTGAGCAAGCTTATCAGAGCTCATTCTAACAGTTAATTGTTTTGTCACCTTTGTTTTTTAACCCTGTGTTAGAGCTCAATGGACAATTAAATGGGAAACTCCTACGCAAACCTCATCACTGGATTTATTGAGCAAATGTTTTAAGAGCAATTTATGGAGCATGTCCCAAACTAGCGCAGCATGCTGGAGTAGTGGCTAGCACATCCGAATCACAATCAAGAAGGTCCCGAGTTTGAGTCCTAGGCTTGGTGAGGGTCAGTTGTGTAATGCTTGGAATACTGAGCTCATGCTGGAGAGGTTGTGGGTACAAAGCCTTGCTAGAATCCCACCTGGGCAAGGTCTTAGCCACAGCTGTGCCTCTGTCCAGGAGTATAAATGGCTAGTAAAAATAGTGGACTAATAGTGGGCTCCATTCAGGAGTAGTTTACCTCCTAGTTGCTTTACGCTATAGAAACTGGGATAAGTTGTGGACTAATGAGCAATTAGGCTCAGGTGTAAAAGCCCAACAGACCTTACATTGGTAAGGGGGGGAATGGCAAATTGTTCAGGGTGTACCCTGTCTTCAGCCAGACTTAGCTGAGATAGGCTCCCGCTTCTCTGCGACCTTAGAGCATTAGTCAGCCTTGTTCGGGCATAACGAATTTTTGACATACAGTACCTTGAAATCAATTGTGACTATTTGTAAACCCCAGTCCATCATAATAGTACAGGTTCTCATTCCTACTTGGAGAAGAACCACAACTCTTCACATACCCAACATTACACAGATCCAGTGAGAATGAAGTAAAGATATATGCTGTTAATTTACCATCTCTGAATTCTCATTGCACATATTATACCGCCGAGAGAATAGATGCACTGACCTCGACACATTCCCATTGATGTTCATTTTTTATTCAATTTATAAAAACATGGACATTACACCCCAAATCCCCAGAAAGATCCTGATACCGCTCCCTAAAAGGAATCTCTAAATATTTCCTACAGCTTGGACATAAAGCATCAAAGACCTGCTTATCAGAAGTGAATGCGAATGCATTAACACCAACACAAAAACCCACAAGCCTGATGGAATTACCCATCACTCCTTGTGCATCAGCACAGAATTTGTTCAGTACTCTGTTCCTGTACAAGATTTAATCAACTGTACACTGAAGAAGTGAAGAGAAGAATGGTGGCACATCTTCACAATATCACAGTCAAGGATTTCATTACGGTAGCAATGAATTAAGCGAAATCATCTATCGCTACTTTGGAGCTTCAAGAATAAGTGCAATCTATGTATCTATGCATCTATGTTATCTATCTATCTATCTATCTATCTATCTATCTATCTATAGA
>JBCNYG010000024.1:29464268-29476203 GCA_039654305.1 Porochilus rendahli
TATTATGGCCAGCTGACACTGGGCGAAGGCAGGGTTGACCAGACCATCACAGGGCAACACAAACACACACACACACACACACACACACACACACACACACACACACACACGTTCTTTCACGTCTGCTCCAATAATGCTTTATTGACAGTAAGTTTATAGGTCGGAGGTTTATAGGCGGGTTGAAAGCTGGGATCAGATCAGTAGGAGTAGCCGATATAATATAAAACATTTCCTCTCCTACGTGCTCAAGTCCATGTGTGACTCGGACCTTCACCTTACTCACCTCTCCAACATATTTCATGGCATTTGTTATGTCTAGCCTGAGGTAGCACAAAGATCTCACATGGCAGTGTGTGTGGTGGTGTCATAGCTGTCAAACTGGTTGGGATAGATATTAAAGAAAGTGCACCCGCAGGGTGTAAATACCTGAATATATAACACACACCATGGGTTTACATATCTGAGTATGCTGTGTAATGCACAACTGGGATTAAAAACCTGAATATATGTTTCCCAGTCTAAGGTTAAATAGTTTACTATATAATACAAGCATTGGGATTAAATGATTCAGTATATAAATCCAATCCAGGATTAAATCCCAGAGAATATGATGTACAATCCGGGATTAAATATGTGAGTGTATAATACACAATCTGGGATTAAATATGTGGGTGTATAATACACAATCCGGGATTAAATATGTGAGTGTATAATACACAATCTGGGATTAAATATGTGGGTGTATAATACACAATCTGGGATTAAATACCTGATTATATATTTTTTAGCCAGCTTTATCAGCTCTGCATCATTGTGTTTTTGCAGTATTAACAGGAAACACTGGATTACTTTTTTTAAACTCTGAAACTATTGGGGTTGCACATTTTGCCCTCAATGGTTTAATGCACACTCTGGTAGTGTAACGTATTGTTAAAGTGTGAACCAAAATTGCAGGTATGATTCTGTTGGACTTTAATTACCTGTACATGGTCGGGACGTTAAAAGAGACCCAGTCGATCCTGACCGACTCGGGCAGTGTTTAAGTTCAAGTTGCTTCCATTTGGCCGTAGATACAATGTGCCAGCATGCAGGATGAACAGATTCAAAAAACGCATTTGTCCGGGCTGCCAGTGAACTCTTAATAACTCAGTGATTTTTACCCCTCGGCCATACTTGGCCCATTACATCTGTCTGTGCTTCCATCGTGGTAGTACTACAATTGACCAATCGTTCTGAAATTTGGTTACCTCATGTATCTTTGCATTTTCCAGACACTCATTTAAAATGAGCTATGTGTGTTAATGTTTACAGAAATTGTAACACTTTTAATAATTACTATTAATAGCTACATTTGCATTGTGTGATTCCAATAGCAAGATTGTGTACTGTATTAGCAGTGTGCACTCACTATGTGCTCCTCTTTTATACGTATTTGTATTACTTTCAGTAACAAGATTAGGCACACAATATTAAAGTACACCATCAGCCATGTGGTTTCACATGGTAACACGGGTATTTTATATTTTTTTAAGTTGTATTCACTGTCTTGGATTTTTGGATTTGGCGCATGGATAATAAATATGTCCTTGATCCAAATACCTGAGTATAATAATGCACAGTGTGGCCAATATAATACACATCATGCATCAGTTGTCCAAATATCTGGAGGAATAACATTGCATCTGGAATAAATGCCAGTGGAATGATTCATCATTTGGGTCCAAATATTCAGGGTGAAAAATGCATCCAAATAATACATGCTACACATTCAAGTACCGATAGGAAATAATTCATCTACCGGATTTAAATGCTCTCTCATTACACATAAAATATGCTGAGAACATTTTTGTGTGATAGTCCAAGACTGATGATTGTAATGTAACCTAATGCTGTGCATTGACTAATAACTTCTAACTGAATTCAGCACTAAATATCAGTGTTTTTCATCTTTTCTCCCTTTTAAACCAATCACTGTACACTATGGCTAGTTAAAGACAGTGTATGATGTGACTGAGAAATAGTCCCCAGCGATTTATTGTGCACTTTATGACCCACATTCTGCACTGAGTGTGCTGTGCACTGGAGTCATCACAGCATCCTGATGGATTGTCAGAGTCTTTGGGTGGTTCATCGTGAGGCATTCTCTTTCTGTTTTCTTTTATGACCGAAAGTGCGTTCGGCTCAATTCTGTCCCCAGTGAGTGTTTTGTGAGCAGGTGGGCTGAATATCTGCACTGGATGTCCACTCGTCGAGGAATTTGCTCACGTGAGATCTGTTGTTATGAATGACATTACAGAACAGTCCTGATTGCTGATACAGTAAAACAGTATTCTGAGGGCAAGCCGAGTGTAACAACAAGAAATGAAGGCAGCAACCCAACTCTGTGTTTACTTGTATCACAGGGATGGGTTTAATCTTGATTCAATTTTTATAGATGCAGGAACATAAAGTGTGTGGAAACATTTGATGAAACTGAGCAAAAGAAACTCAAGTGAAAACATGCCATATAACTCCTCCTGCTTTAAGCAAATAAAAATGCTAGTCAGACTTTAAAAATATATTTTCTGTGCAATACAAGCAGATAAGATTGCAGCACAAAGCTAACATCTTGCCATCAGCTTGCTAACTTCTTGACAAGGACAGAAACATGATGTGCTGCATTACAAACTTAACTATTTATATTTGTATTTCACAACCGATCATTGTATATGAACTTGTAGCCTGCAAGGCATTAGCCAAGAGGGTAGTTAGTCATGTCTAATCAGAGGGAGTACAATAACTGTTTAATTTTTCTTCTGGATTGTAAGAAATACATTTTTATAAGTTTATTGTAACTTTTAAAAATTAAAAAAAAAATTTATCATGTTACCAGCAGATATTCTATGGAAGAGCCAGTTAGCATGAAAAGCTAGCCGCACTTCCAGTTGCATCAGACGATAGCTAGCAAAAGACAGATAAAAGTCATGTTTATTGTTTTTTTATTTTTGAAAATAACACACACACACACAATCTTACCATCAAATACATCCATTTCAGATTTTGTTGCTTTTTTCGTGGAGTAAGTTGTGAAAGGAAGATCACTTACTGTTTTTTTTCTACTCATGGTATATGGGGTGATATCCTTGTAGTAGATCAGCCAATCAGAATGCATGATTGTTCATATAAAGTGGATATGAGTAGAATAAAATGGCAAATTTTATTCATATTTAGTTTAATAATACACATAAATATTAGCTGAAGCTATTGCACTACAGCTACTTAGCTAACTTTTATCCTACTTGATAGCAAAGACTTGGCAGCACACTGGAGTTTTTAACTCGTCTTGGAGACTGCATAATGACTTTGATTGTCCTCCCTAATGTATAATAAGAGGTTAATAAGGTGTCCTAACTTTAAAAACTAATAAAAATGCTTTTATAAAAAATGTGTTAATGGTACTTTAAATACTAATGGTTGTAGGTTTTGGATCAAATCTATTTTTGTGCATTGATCATTTCACTTAAATAATGAGTGCTCAGTGCAGCGCTCGATACTGCAGACGAGTCAATAAAGCTGCAGGGGTATTGGAGTGGATCCGCGAGTGTATTGAACAGGATGATGCACTGCCACTTGGTGTATGTTTCTGTTGTTCCATCAGTGCATATAATGCTGATTCTTGTTCCTGTACATCTGCACACACTTACACAGAAAGAATGTCTATCCTTTTTTGACGAATGTTTCGTCAAAACAATGGGACACCCGACAGAGTTATTTGAAAAATCCTTTCAGGATAACAGCCTGTCACGTTCCTGGTATTGTCTTCTTGAGTGTTTGATTATGACATACAGTATAGCGCTGATAGTGGACTTGATTTCCGCCAGCCTTCGTCCATGTTATCACACATGGACACGTTTGGCAGTGCATTTAAAATGATGGGAACTCTGCTATTGCAAGCTGTTCTAGTCAGCAGCGAGCACTCTGCCTCTCTTGGCGGTGCATACAACAAGGTTGCCATTGATGGCTCACTGTGTGGTATTGTGGTGGGCTCGTGCAGAATGAAGGCTCTCTTTGTCTCCTCGAGAGGGGCTGTAGAGGAGAATCCTGCTGTGACAAGGCTAGAAAAGTGTAGCATCAGTGGAGGACATGCTCTTTATTCATGGCCTTCACCAGGTGACACGCTGCCCATTGTTCTAGATCACTGAGGTCAAACTCTACGTGTGTGACATGGATGCCTTTTGGACTATGGAAGCTTCCTTTACTTCTGCTTAAGTCTGTTGGGCTTTTACACCCGAGTTTACTAGCCCATCAGGTCAGAGCTTATCCCTGGTTTCCGTAGCGTGACGTGACTAAGAGTCTGACTCCTCCTAGATGGGGCGCTAGTCCATCCTAGGTTACCTTCCCAGTATTTTTACTGGTAGCCATTAATACTGCTGGGTGGACAGAGGCACATTTGTGGTTAATACCTTGCACATGGGTCTAAGCCTAGTCTAACAGGGATTCTAAACCATGACCTGTTTAAATATGTTTCTTTTATTAAAGTTGCACTGATGTTCTCATCTTAATCAGCCACCAAACTGTCAGTGAGTTTAAACTGACGCAACTAAAGGTTAAGGTTTTCACATGTATTTGTGTTCATTAAACAAATTTTAACAACATACAAATATATTTCTTTGGTAAGTTTTACGAATCCATAATCCCATAAGCAGCTGTCAAACTTCAGTTTTTGGCAATTTAGTACACTGCGTACAATATACAAGTTTGGCTTTGCATGCTTTTTATATAGAACATCGTCTGTTCGCTTGTTCAGCACTATCTTTTCTGGGGTTTGGAAGTCCTGTCAGGATGTGGTCCAGTCAGTGTGGCCATTCCCTGAAGGCAGTAAAACTGAAACTAGTAATGTATGAACATGGAGAATGTTATTGTGTCAAGAAAAACAACCGAATTTTTTTGTTTGTTTGTTTTTTTGCCTATTTTTCATATTTGTGTCACTGACTTGGACAGGCATTGATTAGATTTTATAAATGAACATTCATATAATTCAATCTTTTGCCAAACTATTTAGTCATATTCGAGTCGCAGGGATGCTGGAGCCTATCTCAGCCAACTCTGGGAGAAGGCAGTTACACCCTGAACAACTTGCCAGGCCAACCCACACAATATCACTTCAGTCACACCTAGGGGCAATTTCGAATAGCCAGTTAGCCGAATGTGCATGTCTCTGTTCTCTGGGAGGAAACTGGAGGATCTGGAGGAAACCCACGCAAGCACAGGGAAAACATCCAAACTCAATGCAAAAACGCTCTTGCTGAGGCTCGAGCCAAAGCCACAACCTTCTTTCTGTGAAGTGGATGTGCTAACCACAAAGCCACCACACCACCCCAGAAATTATCCCCCCCACCCCCACCCCCCCTTTTTTGTGGAAGTATCACCTTTTCCTAGTTCATATTCACTCGTTAAGCTCTTTTGTAGATTTCACTTTCATAGCTCTTACACCAAATTAGAGAGCTTTCTCATTTTCAGAGCCCTAGTATGGCTGTAGGGAGTCGCAAGAAAGCGATGACTGGAATTGGATTTATGTCTGGAGTGTGTTGTACTCCACACTCTCTCCCGTTTAGGAGATTTGGATTCAAGGTTTGGTTCGAGGTGGAGGAGGCCGTCTCCCATCACTGTTAGAGCCAGCCATATTTGGTCAAAGCAAAATGTCATGTTATTCCAAAGGCAAGAGAAATCCTTTTGGGCCCATAGCTCTGTCGAATTCCCTCAGGCTTTAATAGGAGACATTTTATTAACACCATCACACCCATTTGAAGGGGTGTTCTTAGATCTGTGATGTGTGAAGTTTAGAGAAAAGCTTAAAAATAAAGTTGTCATTGAACACAGTACAGTAGTGCTTGTAACGAGATCAGAGTTGTAAGGAACGAGGAATTAGTCCCTGCACAGTTTAAACATGTGATGACCAAATGTCTCGCTGAAGGTTTATGATGACTCAGGAGGAAATGTGGCATGAGACCTGGAGCACTGGGAACTGTTAACAGACGAGTATCACACAGTATGTTCTTATCCTGTTAGGTTTGTCAATTCTTCCTCAGCACACATCGTATGTCATTTAAAACACAGACATTCCTGTTCATTTGCACATGGTAAGGTAAAGCTTACTGCGCTTTAGATTGCAGGATGATGAAGCAGTGGAGTGGATGTGCTCTAATTTATACATTTTGGATTGTCTTATTAATAATACGAACGATTTCATTACTTTGAAACAACAGAGTTTCAGCCATAGACTGTATAAACCATGCATGCAGCCCCAACTTTACTTTCTATCATGTAGAAATTAAGCATCGAACGTTATGTCGATTTGGCTCTAGGGGTTTTTTCTGACTTGAGTGTGTGAAGTAGATGCACTTTTTTTGACACGCCCCCTTTTGTGATGTAAATTATTTATGTGATATTAATTATGACTCTCGAATTCTCTTAATAGGATCTATCCAAGAGCTGAAAAATTATTATTCATCATTCATTCATTTTCTGAGCCGCTTAATCCTAATTAGGGTCGCGGGGAGGCTGGTGCCCATCTCAGCCGACTGTACCTATGATGCGCCCATCTCAGCCGACCAGTACAAATGTACAGGCCCCCCAAACCAGTACTCTAACAAGTGATTTATAACTGAAGCCCACTGCATTTCTTAGAATCAGTAACTGCAGCTAGCATTGAAGCCTTGAGAGACACCTACCGCCCCCAGACACTTTTAGCAGGGGTTTACATTACGTGCTAAAACTTAGGTATACAAAACTGAGTCATCTGCAGCGTCTGGCTGCGGGAGTGTGGTTAGCGGCGGATATCTGGGATAGTTGAAAGACTGGGTCAGAATTGAATTTGGAAGAGTTCTGTCCAAGTCAGTCTACTGCCGCCGGCCCCTGAATCACAAGAGGCTCATATGTGTGAATGGAAACACCTCGCTGTACCTCACATAAGAAAAATGTGCTGTTACAGACAGAAACCAATAAAATGTTCTTTATAGTTTAAAAAATGACACATGTATTGTATGTAACAGCCATACTTACTCCCCATATGTTGTAAATTGTTGCTCGTATAATTTAATATAGGCTGCGTTTTCTGTTTTCTTTTTTTTCTTTCTTCCCTTTTCTGCCAGAAATGGGATCTTTGACACTTCATAAAAGACACCAGCAGTCCACGGGATATACTGAACTTGAATTTGAGAAAAGTCTATTTCCATATAGATTGGTTTCATAATTTTTGCGGCTTATGTGTATTTTGTTAAAGAAAATAATTTATAATATTATATATAAATTATGTTATACTATAACAGGTGGCATGGTGCTATAGTGGTTAGCACGTTCCCTTCGCAGAAAGATGGCCTGGGTTCCCGGGCTCCAGTGTTTCTGTGTGCAGTGTGCATGTTCTCCCCGTGCTTGCATGGGTCTCCTCTGGGTAGCCCGGTTTCCTCCCATAGTTCAAAAAACATGCACAGTAGGTGAATTGGTATTTCCGAATTGCCCCTAGGTGTGAGAGTGAGCGTGAATTGTTGTATGTGTTTTGGGCCTGCAATGGCCTGGTGAGCTGTTCAGGGTGTTTTATGTTGATTTAGCTGATGAGGCTGTGAAGCAGGATTTTGGCCTAATGTTTGGTATTTAAAGCAGATGGTGGGGAGATGGTGCACTTCTGGGTGGGGGAAAACAGCTGGGTTTCATAAGCGTGTCCCTGGACGTAAAAATGTGCAGATCAACTTCCTGTCCCTTGCGGGAACCTGACTGAAGAAATCTTAGTAATGTGTCACTTGCTTGTCTCTTTAGAAGGGTCATCTGGAGCCCCAGATTACTTTCTGCTGCGTTTTTCCTCTCAGGGTACTGTTTTTAGTGTCGTCAGAATACCTTGAACAGAGTACACTTATCATGTCTGGCCTGTTTGACTTGTACTGCTGTTTAGAATTGTAAGCATCTTCATCTGTTCTTGCTTTGTGTAATTATGTTTACGTACTCAGCAGAATTCTGAAAATGCTCCTCACCTTGCAAGTGGATTCACAGCGTTGTACACAAACGTGAAAGTCGTTTGGAAAAGGAAGCAAGGCAGATATTTAATACTGAATGGATATAAATTGCTGTTCCTTCCTCTCAAGAGATAGTGTTGCGTCCTGTTTTCTTTTTCGTCCTTCACTCAGCTAAAATCTTTCATATTGAAAGTTGAGGTGGGTTTTAATGAAATAATTTGAGTGTTTACAGCTTTAGTGCTTCAGCAGTAATCTGTCATTGAGCTGGTTATTTCTAATCAGAAAGTTTTTTTTGTTTTTTTGTTTTTTTTACCATTTTAACCATAGCCTTCTCAGTTACTAGGTAGATAAACTCTGACTAGGTGTCAACTAAAGCTTAATGATAAAAGAAGCAGGTTTGGGGCTGAAAGGCCGCTGGTTCGATTCCTGAACCGGCAGGAAAAACGTGAGGTGGCAGAAGAGGGAGCGGCACCTTTGCGTCCCTCCACCTTCATGGCTGAAGTGCTCTTGAGCAAGGTACCTAACCCCTCTTCGGGCGCAGAAGTGTGGCTCCGTGTGTGTGTATGTGTGTGTTTGTGCACGCTCATTGTTTACCATGTATTATTTTTACATTAAATAATCAAAGCATGAGACGAGCAAGTCGATAATGAAATGCTGTTTCTTGACTCGATACTGTGGAGCCCAAGCTAGCTACCAGTAATTGCATTCCTTTTTGCACTTTCCATGAAATGAACCTCAGTGATGAAGTAAACTTATCCCCAGCATTTTTTCTGAGGCTTTTTTGGGAGACCTCAAGTATATTCTGCTTCTTTGTTTACACATGATATCACATGATATGCACGTTTTTGGTGACTCCACAGACAATTGTTTTTGTGAGATCACATTGGAAAATGGATGAGGCTCTAGCCGGCCCCGATATGATCAGTATATGCCTAAAATAAAGTATACATTATAATATAGTATATATCCTTTTAGATGTATCACTTCAAATGATTCCCTTAATTTAGAAATGGACACTAGGAACATGTGCTTGGATGACGTCTGTGTACCCAAGAAAATGACGTGTATGTGGACATGTATGTGGAATTATAGGATCACTGAGACATAAAAAAAAAAATAGTGCAGAGCCACAAGTGAAAATGCTTGGATGGACTAAAAATTATTTTGCTGCACATTCACTGAAAAAACAACGACCAGCACTATAACAGGGTCGGAGATTTAATCGATGGGTCCTTTCAACTGTCTGATAGTAAAAAGTAATTATATAGTGATCTAGAGACAAGTTAATGAAATCCTCTAATAGCTTTAACATATTGATGTTTGTTTTGTTTGTTAAATAACATCACACTATACTGTTGTTGGGAATCAGCAATATACAGCTTGCTCGAATTATCGTAGTTATCTCGCTAACTTCAGTAATTTATTACCTCCGCCAAATGTCACAGAATTATTTATTCACCAACATCTGTTTGTTTGTTTGTTTGTCTGTTAGCAGGATCACGCAAATACTATTGAACCTATTTTCACCAAACCTGGTGGAGGGATGGGGTATATCCCCAGAGCTCTGAACGTTTACTTGCTGCCATTTCTTGTTTACTGCACAAAGTACAGTAAACAAGAAATGGCAGCAAGTGAACATTCAGAGCTGCAACACACACAAAAGAAAGTTTTTAATATTTTTCTGCTGAAATTATGCAAAAAAAAAAAAAAGATCAATATTTTTACTTGTGTTTAGGACATAATCCAAGTTAAGTCCTAAACAGTCAGACCACCACAGCACCTTTGAGTAACAATAAGTAACTTGCAAGTGGGCAAACAAGTAAATAAATATGCAACAAAAGAAATAAATGCAGTAAATGAGCCAAGAATGCTGTGAGTGGTGTGTGTGAGTTGTAGCAAACAAGCCTACAAATGTGACATCAATTAGTCAGGCACAGAAGTTTTCAAAGGGCACAAAACAGCAAAGAATGGCATTTCACAGTGTAATTGGATTGATGATTTAGTAGCCAACCCTCTGGAGAACAAAGTAAAAAGGAGTTGACTTCTCACAGTGGCGGCTGTTCCAACTGTGCTAATGTTACAGCTTGCCTGAATGGACCGCGCCTCCTCCCCTTCTGAAGACCGACCTTTATAAACATTAAGATCTGACAGCCTTATGTACGCACTTCCCTTTGCCAAGGTTTCTGTTTAGGAGGCTTTAACTCCCAATTTAGCTTTATCAATTGAGTGTTATTCCTGGAACGCACTGTGCTCTGGCTGTAACTCTGCAGTCCAAGCCTCTGTGTTTGCTTGGTCAGATCACTCGGCTAAAATTACTCTGTCGCCAGCAAAAACATTCCCAAATCCACTTCTGCTCACATTCTTTTAGATGGTGGGGAGGCAACAAAACAAGTGTTGGAACTTAAACATGGAGCTTCCCCCCCTCTTTCTCCAGCGCCTGTGTTGTCCCTCCCTGCCTTTCCTATCTTGCCTGGAGTCCACCGAGGTTCGCTGTGGAATTCAAGAGGAATGCAGAGTGGAATTTAGCCCTAAATATACCAACGAAGTGCTGTCTAGTGGAGATTCAGAACGTTTGGGCTTTACAGATGATCAGACCTGCACGCTACAATAAACACATTATATGACATGAAATAATGATGCAGGTTGAATATGTTGAGGCAACTCTGAACTTTCACAACAAATTTGGCAGAAGAAGTTTATGGCTGAAATATGTGATATTTATTTTGGTTGATGTATAGTTTTTATGTAACAATGCATTTGTTGACAGCTGCATTAGTGCTGTATGTCATGGCTCCATTTTTTTCATTATTTACATTCACATTCAAAATTTCATTCACCATCAGACTCCATCATTCTTTACCATTCCCCACTGAACACCACCAGTTTTCACCATCCACACCGAACAGCACTAACCGCCAATCAAACACCTCCATCAAACATCACCAGACTCCACCATCCACCACCAGACACCAGGATTAATCATCTACCATTCCCCACCAGACATCACCATTTATCATCCACCACCGTTCATCACCATCAGACACCACCATGAGACTCCATCATTCACCACCATTTATCACCATCCACCATTCCCCACCGGACACCACTATTCTCACTCGGACAACTCCATCAGACTCCACTATTCACCAACATGTACCACAGACACCACAATTCCCCATAATTTTTTTAGAGATAATCACATATAAAAAAATTAATAATCATTGAATTTCTGTCATCGCCCTTTAGATTGATGTATTGATGCAACCTGTTAGATCAGCACACCTGTTTTAGGCACATTATTAACGTCATATAACTCCCATTCTAATCATTGACGCCCTTTTTAAAATATTCTTTCAATTGTGCCGGTCTAGCTTTTACCGTTCCTTTCCTTTGAAGCCTGGCACACTTTTGGCGTGACCTTGAAATGCCTCCAGCATGTGCTTGTTTATTCTACTCCGTGAGAGTACTTTTGGTCTCACGTGCTGTAAGATTAGAGTGGCCGGGATTTGCTCAACAGATTACACTTCAACAGATGTTTCAGAGCTGTTGCTTATATTCCCCCATGTTTAAGTCATCAGTGTGCTGCGACTCCTGCCAGCAGAGGACACGGAGCAGCTTTCTGTTGGACTTAACATCGCTGTGCTGGAATTCAAAGTTTGTTGGCTACGTTATTGGGTCCATGCACGAAGCTCCTGTCCACAACCTCACGCATTTCTAATTATGGGTACCTGTAGCTGATGTCTACTACACTGAGCAATAGAAAATGATTACTACTGTAGAAGGAGAAATGGTGCATGCTTTTTATTTTGGATATTCACCTTCTTATTCATTCATTCATTCATTCATTCATTTTCTGAACCGCTTTTTTTCCTAATTAGGGTCGCGGGGAGGCTGGCGCCCATCTCAGCCGACTCTGGGCGAGGGCAGAGTACACCCTAGACAGCTCGCCA
>JBCNYG010000024.1:29476303-29496191 GCA_039654305.1 Porochilus rendahli
TCTTTTACATGCCTCTCACCACAGACAGTGAGAGACATGGCCGGCCTTTGATAACCCAGTTAGCTGCACTGGGGGTTCACTTTCTTAACCTCTCCATATTATAATCTGCATATTTGTTAGTGTGTGTCAGAGCATGGCAAGGACAGTAAACGTGTTTATCATGCTAATATAGACTGATTCACTTCATGATTTCAGTTTATGGGTGCCACGTCCTGGCGAGAGAGAGATGACGTGCCTTTTACAGCAGTATCAGTAAAGTATCTGTCTGTTTGCACAATTCTGCAGGAGAACGATAAGTATAAGAACAGTAAGATAGACCCAGCGGATGATGAGAAGAGTCAGCTTGCAGATAGAGATAGAGCATACATGTCATGTTGTGAAACCACTGTCCTTCAAACACAGGACTGGGGAAGTGAATCAGCAGCAGAGCTGTCAGAACGCTTATCACGTTTTAAGTGTTTAACTGAAAACCCCTGTTAGTATTAGTGCCCTGACACTAAGGCTAAACCTCAGGAGGGAAATTACATGACTAGCTTTATAAATGAGTTCTATTTATGAAGAGTTAAATAATCTCCTGCTGGAATGCCACACATTGTCTGGGACATTAAATAGTTGCACAGCCAGCGTTTTGATTAATTATGGTGTTCTGAATGTCTGTGCAGTATCAGATCTGTTGACCTCCTGCTGCAGTCTGGCTGGCTTTCATGCTGGGTTTCGACCTTGAAGTTCAGATAATTAGTGCCATCCGTTTTTCAAAGAGCAGTTTTGTCCAGGCTTAGTATTGACTTGGCGTGTATATAGCCTATTTAGAATTTGCTGCTTCCACAACCTCTAAATGAACAGTTAAAGGCTGAATTTGAGAATGCCGATGCTTTAACCGATGCATTCGGTCCACATAGTGACCCTTGGTACAATTTTATGTGCCTGTGGAAAGCTTCTAGTTTGGCCCCAGTCAGGTTCGACTCAAAAAGAGCTGTTAACCTTGGTTTACAATGGACGTAGACTCTAGACCAGCGGATCTTCTCAAGCTTGAACAAAATTTTCAGAAGGGATCACTTAGGAATGTTATGTATGACGTCCTTAGGAGTGGCTTTACCAAGACATTTCCACAAAGGGTGGGGGGGAAAAGTGACACATCTGATCCAAATAAAACATCTCATGGTTTCAAAAAATGGCTGCAAGTGATTCATTTTCCAAGCTGAGTCATGTAGAGTAAGTGATTCTCCCTGAGATTGTTCAGCGATGTGTCCAGCTGCGTTTTGTTTTATAGGAGGCACCACAACAGGCATCGCACAACAGCCTCAACGCATCAGCATTTCCGTGCAAGTTGTTGTGCTTCATTAACGTTATCATAAAACATCAGATCATGTCGTTTCTCAGGCCTCATTCATCTGATCTGAGTTCTTTATTGCATTCCTATTCAACTGCTGTTTATGTACGTGCACAAAGCTTTTATTTTGGCCTTAAGCACTTCAAAACAAGCAGGCCAGGGTTGTGTTTTCGAATTAATTAGAGAAATGCACTGACAGAGACCCCACACACCGCTGCGTTTAGGATGAGGTTGGTATTAGACTTAGTTTAAGGTTAAACAGGTAAACTAGTGATGTGTTTGTCTCAATCTCCTGACCTGTAGTTGAACCCTTGTGTACAGAATGGCTGTACTGTACTTCTTGTTAGCAGTGAAGCAGTGCTGAATTTAGCAGCTAGTTAGTTAGCAGAACAGGAAACCAGTTACAGTTCCCTGAGTTTTCAGAATCACTAAAGAGTTTTTTTGGTGTGATGTGTATGCCTCTTTGATAAATTATCAAATTTAAAGAGGCACTGAGTTTTTTTTTTTTGTTGAGGTATAGTTTAAGTGATATGAATGTTATGGGATAAAACACTTTAGGGATGCTGTTACTATTGAGAAAATTGCTATTATAAAAAAAAATAAAATGAGCTCATAAAAATAAAAATGGTCCCAGAATGCCATTTAGTGGACAGATCATCCTGAACCTTGCAGAACTAATTTAGAAATAGTCACGAAGTTTAAGAATGTTAACATTCGCTTGGGGTCGCTTGGTGTTTTGGATGCCAGTATGCCAGCAGATCTGTGGTGCACGTATGTATTAAATTTGCATTCAGCGAAACATCTGCTGTGCATTAAACGTGAGCTGTCAGTGAACCTTTGGTTTTTTTGTATCTTCTCTGATGCTTCCATTTACGACCCTTGGCAACAAAAAAAGGTCTTTGTGTTTAAGTAAGCGGTTTTCCTCGTACGTCTCAAACATCAAGCTTCATTCAAGAAACACATGGTATCTTCACTATTCCTATGCAAAGTTTTTATCAGAATGCTCCGGTTCTGTTGACTTTGTTTACATTCTGCATGGGTGCAACTTGAGTGCAGTTGCCTTTGTAGAAATGAGTCGTCTTTTGATAGTCTTTCACCTTGAGTTCCGGTTTTAAAAGATTGTTCATCAACACAACACTTAATTGCGTGCTTAAGGTTGGTGTTTTAAATTAAATTTGTTGAGATAAACTAATTTTTCTTTAAATTCTTGAGCTATTTTTGAGCTTTTGTGACCACCAGTGTGCTTTGTGTACTTTTTAGGTTCAAAAGTATACTGATAGATTGTATGTAGTGGTTATAGGGTCCTTCATATATTCACAGTAACCACAGATTCAGATTGGGAAGTCATCTATCTGACAAATACTGGGACAAGAGCGCAAACCTTCACAAAGCCCAGCAATCCCCCATAGTAACCAAAATGTCAAGTTATTTTGACTTGTGTTAAGGAATCCTTTAAAAAATTACTTAATTGAGAGTTTAAACCAGATCATCACCAAAATCTCGAGTCCTCCTTTTCCGAAGCCACAACTGTTGGTAGAAATCTCATGAAAATCCACACGCAAGTTTTTTCCGTGCTTACAATTAAAAAACAAAAAGTGAATATTAGTGATGAACAGAAATTCTTTGGTATGGCTTATTAAGTGAGTTTCAGTGATTTATTGTACATACTGCAGTCTCACTGGTGTATTTATTAGAATGGCAGGAGAACGTGCAGGAATTTCTAATTTGCGTAACATGAATATTCATAGATCGTGACATTTATTATTTGATACTGTGTCACGACATATGAGCAGACCATTGGCTCACTGCAGAGGTTTTCAAAATAAAGGCTAATATCTATTTATATCTATTTTTATCCTGATAAAATGTATTACTCTGTTGGTTTAATCTCTGTGTGCCCAGCTGTGATTCCACCAAAATTTCAAAACCTATTACTACCTCCCCCCCGGGCTACTCTACAGTAATTCTACATCCACCTTTATTTCTCCCCACAGGGGACATGACTGCACTGAAATCCCTGTGCCTGTGTATTCTGTTTCTGTTCTGCATGCATCACACTGCTAACCATACCTCTGCTCTGAGCATGTTCTTACCGTTATCATACAAGATGATTATCAGACGAGAAGAGAATGGTGTGGCTGACAGTAATTTATCAAAAGAACTGTCTATTCTTTGATCTAATTCAATATGTATTAATGTATACTGCCTCACTTCTTCTTAGTTTCTTTTGGCTCAGCGCACTTCTCTAATGGCTGCTCTCTTTTTCAGCTTCCAGTGACAGCATGAGAAATAGTGACAGCATAAGAGAATTTTTGGAAATGCTGCTCACAGAAATGCATTTTGAAGAAAGAAGAACTTAATTTTTTTTTCGCATTTTTTTTTTTACTTCTGTTTTCTTTTGCTGCTTCAGCTGTTTATCTAAACATGAGATCGGGCTCGTGAATATTCAGGTCCGAAGGTTGTAACCGTGTTTTGAATACAGCAGTGAGCCATGTGAACCATGTGAGACCACTCACACACGAACAGATACGCTGACGTACCAAGTAATAAAAGAAATCTAAAATAAGTCTAATGTGTTAACGATGTCTGGTGAATATCTTTAATTTAATTAGTAGCTTTCCTACTGCGCACACACACACACACACACACACTCACACTACTTTCCATACACTCCGGCGCCAATGGGAGTCTGTTACTGAGCTAGTGATCCTGCTATCATGTTTCTCTGCTGTATTCTCAGGTCATCTGTGATTCCAGCTCACCAAATTTAAACCATAAACAAGGCCTCGATCTCCTGTGATGGGGCTTGCATCTTTCAGCCACTCTTTAAAATAAACCATTAAAATCTAGCTTTAGTTTGTGTTCCCATGTAGTGTATATATTAGGACAGTTATATGGTTCTAGTATATGCTATATAATCCACGCAATATTCTGTCTCAGGGACTGTTAAAAAGTTACTCGAACAGGTTGAATCGAATATGCACAAATACTGGCTGTCAGCATATCCAATGAGAGGGAGTGGATTAATTGTTTTAATCTGTCCATGTTCACAAGCTTGTAAGAAATAAAGCATTTGTATTATTTATAGGCATTCCCATATAACATGTAAGTGGTTTTATGTGTGTGTGTGTGTGTGTGTGTGTGTGTGTGTAATCACAATATACTTACTGCCTTAAACCCTTGAGTCAAGAGTGCAGATTAGTTGGATCAATGGATTTTCTGTACTCATTTGGATCTGCATCAATACTACTTCTTTTATTGCTCATCTGAGCCAGTACAGGCAAGGACTTTCCAATTTTGTCCATCATTTGTCCACTTGTTCATAATTCTACTCCCTCTTTATAATTTATAAAATCAAATAGAAGCTGGTTGATATTCCAGAAAGCCCTAGGAAGGGTATAAATCAAACAAAGAATGAATACAGAAACATGTACATTTTTACCATCTGTATGCTTTGCTCTCTCTGCTGTGTTGCTTGCAGTATCGTAGTAAAAATGCATTTTCGAATATCCGGCAATAATAACTATCTAATGTCAAATCTTCCTGTAGCAAGGCCTGCAGGAAGTGATGAATTCAGGACAGGAAATTAGGCCTAGTGGGAAAATGTTGCTGTTTTGTTTTTTTTACCTGTTCTGTATTTTTTTTTAAGTCACACTAGATCAGAAAATATGTTTTTTTTTATATATTAATTTATTTATTTTGTGTCCTGTGTACTTCTAATTCCTAATTACGAATTCTGTCGGAGCATATCAGCATTGTTATTTGCTTCTGCAGGAATCCTGCATCTCATCCTCTTCACCAGGATGGACTGGTGTCTGTTTAAGGTTACTCTAGGACAGGGGCTGAATTTATTTAGGTTTAACTACATGCAGTTCTTCGGGAGTAAATATGGAAGGCTGTTATAAACCGTTCCATACGGTTAAGATATTTGCTTCAAATGGTTACAGACTGAAGCTGCAGGGTGAAGAGCAGGCTGGTTTTTTAACTCAGATTAAAAAAGGGGGCTTTAGTGAGTAGTGATTAGAATAATGTTTCAGGAGCATTTGTATCCCCTGTGTTAATACAATTGTGTGATTGCCTTCATTTTCACATACAGAGGTTTGTTTTAAATTTGTACTCCCCCCGTTTCAGTAAGCTAAACAAAACTCTCTTCCTCAGCTCCAGCTCGTAATTGCACAGGATGCCGTACTCCCAGCTGTGGGAGAACCGGTGCACTGTGTGTGTGTGTGTGTGTGTGTGTGTGTGTGTGTGTGTGTGAGTGAGAGGGAGAGCAGAGCGCGTGCTCCCTCTCCGCCTGCAGATAGCTAAAATTCCCTTTTATGGCATTGAAGTGCTTTTCATACAGGAAATGACATCACGCTACACTGAGGCAGAGCAGGAGTTGCTTCTGCTGTGCAACATTCCACACGGCATGACTCGTCTCAACTCTAACACTTTGATTCAGCTTATCCTCAACTAAAATAGCAAAAAATATATATATTTAAGCGCATATGCCTTGTACAATGGAAAAGAGTGGAAAGTTCACAAGTAAAAAATCCCTGTGCTCGAACTGGTTGTAGACTGAGGAGGAATTCATATATCTGACTGCAGGGCTTGAGACTTGGAGGACTCATGAGCTTGAATTGTGTAAACTGAAAGAGGAAGGGTGGACAGGGCAGATTTTTTTAAATAGCCTGCCAGAAATATGTTCAGCGCGACAGTAGAGCTCTTACACAGCCTTTTTATGTCACCCTGTCTCGCAGAAGGGCATGAGACAGAAAGGAAACGTATGTAGATGTCACAGTTCAAACGTCTGACACCTCACTGACAGTTCAAAGACTAATGTCATGTACAGTAATCATGAATCCTTTGACATGTACAATGTACTAACATTTACATTTTCACAATATGCAAAGCAGAAGGGTTTCCCAGCAGACCCATGGCTGTAATAGAAGCAAAACATGGTTACACAAAATACTGTCACAAAGGGGTTAACCCTTTAACCATCTCAGTGATTCTCTTTTGGGTTTTTTATAGTTGTTTTCTTCCTATTATATTATACTTGGCCCTTTCTAAGTTGCAATGAGTAAATACAGCTTGGAGAGATTTCTCTATGTCTTCAATTCATGCTTCAGAGAAACAAAATGTGAAGATTTTGTTAGAGGTGGCAATATTTTCCATACCCAGTATATATGAGTGGTGTCATAAATTATTCATATGTTTAGTTAAGCAAATATCCATATCTTTGTATACAGGCATAAATCCAAAGTGGGTGTGGTCTGAGGGTTTTTTTTTTTCTTCCTTTACCTCCTCTACCAAGAGGTTCAGCATTTTCATTCCAGCTCTGTTCGTTATATAATACCTCCATATTAATTTCAGCTACAGCTGTGCAGGAACACAAACAAGCTACATTGCAATAGTTCTACTACAGAACCACTTTATATTCACATTATAGAAAGTGACTTTGTTTGCTGCTCACACCCACAGGAAAGCTTTTTATATTGCATCTCATGTGATCCCACCCTCGAGTGAGACCTTTGGACTCAACCACACCGTTTCAGCAAGCCTTCCTTCTGTACAACATCTGTTTGTAAAAAAAAAAGTATTTTTCGTGTGTATTGACTTGGTCAGTCTGTTGTCACTGCAAAGGTGTATGTAATATTTATTAAATTCCAAATTGTAATAGAATTTATTCTGCACTATCAGCAGATGCTGAGCCTGTATGGCAGCATAGCTGTGCTGAAACAGCGAATGTTCTAATATCTTTATATATCATGGAAACTAAATTGCTGGGGGATGGACCTTTTTAACCAGATCTTTGTATTCATTTCATTTGAGTGAAGTGACACGGGGTCAAAATGAGGAATAATTGCAGTCACAGTTCATGTGGCTCCTCACTTTATATGCTGGTCTTGATTACAGGAAGCATGTACACTTTCTCATGATGCTCACGTGACACTGAGTGTGAAAAGCATAAATAATAAAAGGCCCACTCTCTACAAAACTACATGTGCAGCATTTTACCTCTACTTATGCAGACAAAAATGTTGCAGCTTTGCTAATGTCAAAACTAGAAGCCCAGGAATAACTGATGGAGAAATTAGAACAAATCGGCCAGTCACTTGGTTTCTGATTTTTGGTTGACTGTGTAATACTTTGGAGCTGTTAATAAACCTACATGTTTCTCCAAACTGTTGTTGAACATTTCTGTTTTATGTATAATTTGTGTAATACACAGGAACGGTATAATCTGATTGGTCCACTGTCTCTGGGTTAAAAAAATTGAAGGGGATAATGCTTGAATCAAAATGATTAACACTCAAAGTTTCTCTTGATCATGTCATCATTGTTGTGCTACAAAACAGTAAACAAACTAATCATAAAAATCTAGTTAATGTTTTTTATGTGCGTGTTTCTATGTAGAATATACTAGAGCACCTTTGTGGAGCGTAAATGTTATAGTATGCACTAAAATCTGAATGAGTACTCTATAAACAAGACACCATTAGCTACACAGCGTTTTCTTCTGCTCAGCGTGCACAGAGATCACATGACCTGCTTTGGTTAAAGTATGTATTAAAAAAATTCTTTTATATAACTATATATCGAATTAAGTGATATCCACCTTCATTCACCAGAGCTGTTAAACTGAAGTTTGAACCGATTTAAGATTATGATTTTATAAAGATAACCAGTGTGAGAGATGCTAATCTGCTCTTTTTCTTTTTTTTTTTGTTTTTTTCACAGAACCAGCAGAAGACATCAAACTGCCACATCCCTGTGGGAGGCCTTCTCCCATTTCCAGAAGATTCCATCAGGTAATTTTATCTCCTGCATGGGGCATCATTTTGTAAAGAATTCCTTTGGCCTGGTTAGTTAACAAAATATATAATAATCTTTTACAGACATTAAGAATGTGTTTTAGTGATTAGCGATGGTGATGGCTTAATTAATAAATTAAAAAATCTGAATTTTCAAGTTGACATCATATGGGACCATTTTATCCAACACTAACAACTTTTCATATTTGTATACCTCATCACTCATCACTCACTTATTTGCTGTAGCGCCTAATCCTATAAGGGTTGCAGGGAGGCTAGTACCTATCACAGCCGACACTGGGCTAAGGGGTCATACACCCTGAACAGCTTGCAAGACAACAACAAGACAACAACAAGACAACACACACTATTCATGCTCAAACTCACACTTTGTGGCAATTTGGAACAGCCAATTAGCCTAAAGTGCACGTTTTGGGATGTGGGAAGAAACCGGAGCACCCGGACGAAAACCCACACAAGCACTGGGAGAACATGCAAACTCCACACAGAAACACCTGAGCCTAGGACTCAAACCCAGGAACTATCCATGTCCATATTTGTGTACTTTTAGTACAAAAATGACCTGATGTTGACCATTAAAAATATCACCTATCTTTGAAATGACTTCACTACGAACTTGGCTAAGGTCTTTGAGTCTAGGCACCTTAAATTAATTTCCATTAAGGTAACTTTGAATAAAATTTAAATTTGGAAACATGTAAACTAAAACGTAGATGATTCTTGAGATTACCACGTGCACAATGGTCGGTTGAGGTGGGTCTGATCTATTGGTCGTGGACTGTTAGTTGTGCGCTCTTTCTAAGGTGTAAACTTTGCATGGTTAGAAGCCTGTTAGCGCCTGTTAGCAAACAGCTGTGTCAGGAAAATGCTCCCTGAGGCAGCTACTTAACACCACAATTAGCATGCCTTTTAAACCTGATGCCTTTTGGAAGATGAATGGAAACGGGGCCCACTCTGTCAACATTCTGTTTCTGCCTTTGTATCCATGCAGGCTTTTTTTTTTTGCCTTATGAGCCAGTGACTTCACACTGAGGCATCTCCTGTGTCTCAGTCCACATTTGACCCACCTAACATTACTTCACTACATGCCGTTCTGCCAGTTCGAGCAGCTCGCTTTATTTTACTGTCAAACTCGTTCACATAAATAGCCCTAAGGTTATGAGAAACTACACATCACCGTAGCAGGTCTGCTCAGGGCAATGTTATGTGTGGGGGCTTTAGACCATACTGTGTCAAAGTTCCTCACATTCACAGTGGTAGTCATGACTTCCCATACTTTAAATTAATGTTCACATGAATGTGAAATGGTCTTTGATGAGGGATTTTGAACTTTTTGTTTAGTCTGACTGATTTACAACAGTTAAAACTTGCTGGATTAGTAAAGAATAAAAAGAAAACAGTGTGATGATAATTAACTACATGGTGGGAATATGGCTTGGTTTATTGTTGTCACCCAGAAGTTATTTATTTTCCTGTTCCTATTAACTGCAGAAACCATGGGAATTTTATCTCATTCTAGTTTATTTATTTTACATAACTCATGTTTATCTCATTTATACAACTGAGCAGTTAAGGGTCTTGCTCTGGGGCCCAACAGTGGCAGCTTCCTGTTACTGGGACTTGAACATCCAACCTTCTGATTAGTAAGCCACCACCTTAACCACTGTGTCACAGCAATTATGGTTGGTTTAATTCAGTAAAGAGCACTTTGTTCACTTTTATAGTAATATTTAACATTGCGGAACATCCATCAAACCAGTTAGTTCCTGTTAACACTTGTTATAACAGCTTTCAAAAATAAGTCACTCAGTAACATTGAGGAAGTTTGCAGTTAACTAGACTAAAGAAATAAAACTTATCTTACTGAGAAATCGAAGAGCCCCAAGTAAAATTAAGGGGCATTCACACCCCTGGTGATTCATGGAGCAGTGTCATAGTAGTTAGCATGTCTGACTCACGCAAGACGGTCCCTGGCTCAGTTAGAGTTTGTGTGGACTTCGCATGTTCTCTGGGTGCTTACACAGTCACACGACTGGCTATTATAAATTACAAATGGCTATTATAAATTGTCCCTGGATGTCATTGTAAATGTGTGTTGACCCTGGAATGGTCTGGTGTTTTGTTCAGGGTGTACCCCGCATTTCGCCCAGAGTTGGCTGAAATGGGCTTTAACCTTCCTGTGACCCTAGTAGGATTAAGCGGTTTGGTGAAAAAAAAATAATGTATGAAATGTACCCAGGCTAGTTCCCTACAGAACCATAAACATGGGGCTAGTGCATTCAGATAAACAGAGCTACGTTACACGGTTTAATTCAATACCCGCCCATGTCACACCAAATTTTGCCCATCATGGCTTTATGTCACTGGCTTTCATTGACTTTACTGACAAGGTTGCACATTACTATGCCACTGTGAACCATGTCCAGTGTGTATGCTTTAACATGACAACACACTGGCGCTGGAGGCTCCTCCCATAAATGTTCCATAAATATATATTTTTTATAGTCGTCATTTATAATACACACAGAGCATGTGATTTAAATTAAAACTAGCCTTATTGCTATAGCTGCTATTGCAGAAGCAAATAGATGCACACCCTCTGACCAATCACAATCGAATGCCTGCTCTTATGCTCTGCTGCAGCTTGTATTACACACTGCAAAATTTTACACCTTCCAGTCAGCAAAAGAAAGAATATTGTTTCTGATGCTCGTCAGTACAAATGTGGAACAAGCGGCGTTACAGTGCAGCCACTTGCTTAGCTGAGTGGAAACATGAGTATTCTTTTTTTTTTTTTTTCATTTGCCTGTCTTGTCCTGTTCAATGTCGAACTAACCCAGAGTGGATAGTTTCTCAATTGTGCATGCCTTCGGTCACTGACACAGGAAGTGGATGCTTTCCTGCCAGCATAGTGCCAAATTATTTATATCCTGGTGTGCAGTCCCCTGTACAGCGATCGCCTGTTGTTCTAGTGTAGTTTTTTTGTTATAAACTTGCATCATACCCAAATAATTTTTTGAAGGATAACTAAGCTAAGTGTGTCAAAGGATTGGATAGTATCTCGCACTTTCTCATGTGCTTGGTGCTTAAGAGGCATGTGGAAAGGTTCTCTCAGGAACACCAACCGAAGAATCTGCTTCATTGTATAAAGGGAGACCAGAAATACTTAAATCTGGCACGAAAATGTCTAAACCAGTATATGAAGTGTTAGGCTGAGCCTTGAGTAGCACTTCATGCCATTATACAGACTGCTTTTGTTTGAACACACAGTTAATCACTCGGGTACTTTAGAAATCATTACTTTGAACTCCTCAACAATGGCCTGCTTTAGCACATGCACAGACGCGCACACACACAGACACACAGACACACAGACACAGTGCTGTTGGCTCTCTTTCTGATCTACACTGCGATCTCCATTAATAGAGCCCCTTATTCAGTTTTTCATTTCCTTTACTGCCCATCTTTAGCATCGACAGTGCTGTCCAGGATTCATGTCTGTGCCTCTTCTCCCTCATTAGGATGATTTTGGAGCAGCGATGCCCTTTCCAATTTATGACACCATTTGTAGTTTTAGCAGTGCACTGACATCTTTCTAATGTAAAACTATTGCTTTAGCATATTATTTGTTTTGTTTAGCATTGTTTCCAGAAAATGTTTCCCTCTGGAAGAAGGACTTTGGAAGGCGGTACCTTCCAGATGTTACTGCTTATATCAAAACAGAGCAGTAACACCTCTCTTCAGAACCCATTGATATTTATCTGCATTCTCGAATTAAAGTATGGTTTGTTTTGCGCCTTGTGACGTTTTTAAGACTTCATGCTGCTGGTGTGTGTGTGAGTGTGTGCATGTGTGATTACAGGGTTCATGTAAGCACAAGCTGCAACAGGCCTCTAGGTTTCCGGACTCTGAATAGATGGAGTTGTTTTTGCTGGGGTGATGTGTTACAAGTTGCAGACTGAAGAACTCTATTAGTTTTGAGTTTGGACGGTCCATATTTGTCTGTAAGCTAAGTGTACTGCAGTGGTGCTCAGCCCTGTTCCTGTATATCTCCCTCAGTGAAGACTTCAACCTCAATCCAACTGCAATCGTTCCCACCTGACCATCTAATAAAGAATTAAGAATTTCTCTGTGTCTCAAATAACTTGTTTATTCACTGCATATACGTTTATGACATTTGGTTGATGCTCTTATTGACGTACATTTCATCACATTTATACAACATCAGATGAGAGTTAAGGGTCTTGCTCAGGGGCCCAGCAGTAATAGATTGGTAGGAATGAGGCAACCTTTCAATCGGTAATCCAGAGCCTTACCCACTTCCCCACCACTACCTTTCACTACCTCCTAGTTATTTCATAGGACATTAAATGCAAGGCACTATGTAGTGAGCTTGAGTGTTAATGCTGTCAAACGCTACTCCTTGGCGTCGCCTATGATGTAATTCTGTGGAACAATTAAAATGTGACAGGGCAGCGTGACTTGAACTGGTGGAGCATCCATAAGAAACACTGCCTCTGCTTTTTATTTATTCAGATTTGAAGAGTTGGATCAGTTTCTTCCACTGCACGGAAATTTTATTTTTCATATTTGATTATTCGCCATTACGCAATGCATTATGGTATATATTGCTTGGTTAATGATGATCGTTTGTACACTAACTTTCACAATACATTAAGTGCAGTATACAGTTTGTAATTCTCACTATACATTCGGACACGCCTACAAAATGACGAAGTTAGCGGTTTAAAATGAAGATTCAAGGTGGTGATTAGACGGCCAGGTGGGTTAGATTCCCAGGTGGTTAGATCTCCAGGAGAGGGTCAGGCACCATTTTAGTATACTGATGTATACACGGTTGTAACTTCATCTAGCCTTATCGTAATACTGCGATTTTAAATGGTACAATAAAGTTATGGTAAGAATTCGTGCCTCTACATAATATCACTAGCCAGGGATTCATCCCATGTTACACTAACACATGCTGTTATCTCACTTTGGATAAAAATGCTTCGTTACTCACTCTTTAGGTATTTGTTATTCCCTACAGCTCTATGAAGTCAGTAAGGAAATATGAAAAAGACAGGCAGTTTCTGGCAGTATTTTGATTCAGAGAGCAGTGCACTAGTTTGAAACACGTAGCAGGAGCCAGTATTTATCGTTTTCTTGTGGAGAAAGCAGGTGACCTTATATGAGGTTGCAAAGACACAATGCATTTCTAATAAGGCCCAGAGCAACTTTAAAAGTAATAAACTGTGAATGAGTGAATCTTTGGACAAACCCATTCTTTGGAGGAAACCCACGCAAGCTCAAGGAGAACACAAGAACATGAAAACTTTACACAGAAATGTTCTTAGCCGAGATCTGAAAACAGAATCTTGTTGCTGTGAGCTGACACTACTAACGACTGAGTCCCTGTGCTGCAGCACTGTAACCTAATTAGGGCTCTAAGGGGAACGGTCTTGCGTGGTTTTACTCGTCATCCATTTTTGTTAAATTGGTCACTCAATTGGGAAACCTGCTGTCTGCTTCATTTCAAATCCAGGAAGTGGGTGTGTACACTGAAGGAAAAAAAAATGAGTGTTAGATTATTGTAGTGGATTACACTACACTGTTATCCTGGAAGCACTTGACATGGTGCGTGTGAAACACCCCACCCCAAATGAGCTCTCTTTAAGGCTGCAGCTGTGGAAATCCTGTCATGAGTCTGCTATGAAGTCTACCCTGTCATCCCATTCACTAAATTTAGGGACGGTATTGCTGGGATGGGCAGTCGGAATGCAAGCAGACCCCCCCGTCATAGAACCTGAGCTGACATTCAAGAGAATGGTGAAGAGGGAGCTTTTCAAAGCTTTGGTCTCATTTAGCTTGAATGACTTTGGGATCGATAATGGTGGACTTTTTCTTTCTTTCTTTCTTTTTTAAACCTCTGGGGGTCTGTCCTTTCCCCCCAGTATTCTGTTTTTCACCGTCAATCCAAAGACATGCACATTAGGTTAACTGGCTGTTCCAAATTGTCCCTGGATGTCAGTGTGAATGTGTGTGTTGGCTCTGCAGAGGACTGACACGCTGTTCAGGTTTCCTGGGCACCAATCTCCCCGTGACCCCAGCAGGATCAAGTTATTCGGCACATTACTGAGTCTTGGGTCAGCCTGCATTATGCTGTATATGTACTAGGCACTTCCATTTGGAATACTTAAGAGTTGAAGCACTGCCTTAAGAACCGGGAGGGCGGGGCTTTAGTTCACGGCAGGTTTGGTCATGTTAAAATTCGCTGTGGGTGAAACACTGGAGCAATTCAACCACTTTGTTTTTTCACCAGCTACCATGTCCTTTTTGCAAACCTCCTCTACTCGCATTTGAGACAGGCCACCTTCAAAATGCGGCTTTCAAGCACACCACCAAACAGTAGCAGCAGTCTGCGAGCACTTCCCTGGACTCTCGCTGGAATTTGTGCCAAATTGTGAAAAGTTCATTGTGCTTGAATTTCATTGAGTTCAAGTGTGTTAAGCGTTCAGGTTAACCTCAGCGTTCAAGAATCTAAATGCTGTTTGGACACACGGCCTCAGAAACAACCCAACTTCAGAATGTTTATTTCATGAGGGTTTAAGAGCCGAGTATTTTATTGTAAGCGTGTGGTATTCTTTTCTCACTTTCAGAAACAAAATGGTTCCTCTGTGTTGCGCTTCTGTCACCATTCTTCCTCTTTGAGGTAGATGGTGTTAAAAAAAAAAACAGGTTGCGTCTGCAACTACACTTTCACAATGAAATGAGCTTAATACCTATCTGAAATGCCTTTGAATTGTCTCTATGATGTATGACTAAATTTGGTTGTGCTGTGTTTCTCTCCAGGTCACGGGCTTGTTGCACTTTTGCATATGCTTCCGTTAGATGCAAATTGCATGTTAAATGTTGCAGTTTAAATTCAACAAGCGGTTTTGAGATTTCAGGTTCACTGTTGGGTTTGGCAGTGCATTTCGTTTACATTGTCCTTGCTTCTCTGCCTGTTAGCTTTGGCATTCCTGGTGCTGCACTTTTTTTAGGCATGAGGTGAGGTTTGCTCTGCTGTCTATTCTGAATGTTCTCTCATCTGCTTACAGAAGTACAGACATCAGGAACTGCATGTCTCAAGCATGTCACAGGTTAAAGTTCTTGTAAAGAACCATTTACAACTGAGTCACAATATGCTAAACAGGAACAAAACAATAAAAATAGACATTTTAAAAATCTAATTTCTTTAAATGTAAGATATAACCCACATTCTCCGTACTACATGCAACAAAATACAGCTGTGGTTGAGCAATTAACATTTTACCTTCCTTGCAGTACGCACTCCTTGCGGACGTTAGGTTTGACAGACATAATGGTATGCATTTTTAAACTTCCAGTTTTTCAAAAACAAATTGAGGCCATTTCTGTAAAACCTTAAATTTAAACTGCAAGTGTTTGCTGGTTTAGTATATATCTTCCAAGGTTTTCTGACCTGTAATCTTGCCATTAAAAAGTCAGTGGTAACACCTCCACATGTGTTTAACAGACATCCTAACATACACATGGGGTAACTTGAAATAAATTTCTCTGGCAATTAGGTCTTACTGTGGATATAGTTTCCAGCTTTTCTATATCTATTCATATATACTTTATACTGCAGCACTGGTTTTGTGTTCCTCGCTGTTACTCTTGGTTCATTTAGGTGTCCAATTTGGACAATGTTACAAAATCAGACCCTTGACCGTGACTCAATTTCACCACAGGGTACAATTTATGTTATCACTGCCTTGTTTTTTTTTGAATGTATATCACTTTTCCTCATGCGTAATTAAATGGTTTGTTTATTCCCAATTTATCTGTTAGCAAGCAGAAAACTTACCCACAACTTTACACCACATCAGCAGGCCATTGCTTCATGTGCTGTTTTTGTTCATGCGATACCTTACACGAACGGGAAAATAATCGATTGCTTGAAACATAATCAGTTCAGCAGACTCGGAGTACATCGACACGCACAGCAGTAAACCGTTAGAGGATCCGACATGCTGATGTTCCATAATATCATTTTCATTTCAATTATATCATCTAATTTTTTCAGAGAAGCGTTCGAGTCTTAACACTGTGAAAGCCTTGAGCTGTCAATCTGCAGTTCTTCAAATTAAGCTGAGTTTATTGATTCTCTTAGTTCACCAGTCTGTACAGTAGGGACATTTTTTTGCTGACCCATTTTAAGTTTTAAATGCCCTGCTTTGTGAAATACTGTCCTCATGATTGCTATTCAACACAGGGAAGACAATCTTCCTAGTCCTAAAGAGGAAGTAAACATAATTTGGCAAAACCAGTGTGCCATTTCCACTGGGTGGGGCAGATGGGCTTCTGTGATATGAAGAACAATGAACTCAAATTTAGACATGCAACATTTTATATTATTTAAATTATAATTTTATTTTATTATAACAAAAAATGCTCATGGATGAATTTTGTCAATTCATCCATCTCTTTACATTTGAAAAGAATATGATATTTAATATATGTATACTAATATATGTACAGTATAATAATGATAATGATGTTTAACTGTTAAAAAAATTGTTTAACTCTCTCTCCCTCTCTCATTCTTACAGTTTAACAGTGACCCAGACACACAAGCGCAGTCATGGTGGCGCTATCGTTAAAGATCGGGGTGGGGAATGTGGTTAAAACAATGCAGTTTGAGCCCTCCACCATGGTGTATGACGCCTGTCGTATCATCCGGGAGAGAGTTCCTGAAGCGCAGCTTGGCCAGCGTGAGTGTCTCCCTACGTCTCACCTCCTACTTAATACTGAAAGTCTACAGTCATTGAAAAAAGTCTTGTTGGACATATATTTATATATATTTTTAATTCTTTTTACGGCTAATAAATTTGAATATATCCATTCTAGGCTGGACAAAAGTCTTGTCGCAATGATGTAACATCACATTCTGGAACAACGTAATTAGTAAAATATAAATAGTAAAATTAGTAAACACATAAGTTCTTGATTAACTAATTTATTCATTAAATACAGGTATTGAAGCAGCTTTCAAGCAATTTATAAAATATTTTTGCAAAAACTGTAGAAACCTTCAAGATCTCCTAAAAGCAAATGGAAAATAATTTGCGAGCAGTAATAAGAGATTTCAGACGCCCTTGGTACACATAGGTAAGCTCGGTAATGCCAGAAAAACTATCCATAAAACTACTGGCTGCACAAAAGTTGTAGTTTGCCTCCTGATGGCTCCCTCAAAAGCTCCATTAGGACTGATAGCTAGTATTACCTGCTTCAGCATGAAATCTATGTATTATTTCTTGCAATGGTCACCATACACCATACAGGTCCTGTACATCATGACGTGCTTACCAAGGCCTTAAGATGTATGTAAGATGGGTGGTAACATTAGCAGATGCAAACAGATTATTGCTTCCCATTCTGTTTCAAACCTACAGGTGGCTCAGATTTTTCACCATAGGGTTGATAACAGACTGTTTTCTGACTATTTGATGAACCAGCTGCCCTCTAGAATAGCTTACTAGTGAAGATCATTAACTATAAAAAATGGATTACAGGTATCTTGGGCCTCAAGAATTTTTAGTAGCACTTACATATTTTATTACTTGTAATTTGAACATCTTGATTCTTTTAATATGTTGATTATTCATCACGACAAGTACCTGGGTGTTTGGCATGATGGAAGCCATGTTTGCAGAGGAATTTTTCAATATGATGTTATATTTCCTACAATATTATATATTTAATTATAAACAAGGCCATTTGATTATTTTTCTGTAATAAATATAGTCTTGAAAGTGAAATTCAGTTTTTGCAACAAGACTTTTGTCCGGGCAAAAACGGGAATGTTTGTATTTAAGAAGCTGTGTGTGTGTGTGACTGTACAGTTCATGTATGGTCTTTTAATTCTCCCTGGACCATGCAGTAGTCCTTCTGCTGAAAAAGCCACAATATCGTATCCTTCCTGTCCAGTGATAATGTAACAGAGACTGTCTTATTTATTTATTTTTCATGAATACTCTCCCATTATGGCTCTTGTAATTCTATTTATTCAGTCAATGTAGCGCATCACTAAGTGTTACAGCCAAGTTCTCTGCAAAAGTTTTTATTTATTTTGTATATTTGTGATTTTCCCCCCTTTTTTCTAGGGTTGAGGAGTGGGGTCATGATTCTAGATATTTAGAGTCTGATTAATCAGATTACTCAAAACAACACTGCTGGATTCCGGTTAACTTTGATAAATTCATTTTAGTTGTGTTCATACGAAGGTCTCACTCTTGAGCTAAAGGATTCAGGAAACCTCTGATCCACTGACCTCATTTACTCTTGAGGAACAAACCTCATCCACCCTTTTGCCGCTTGCCTCTACCAAGGCTCCTCCCATAGGAAAAAAGAATGAACACTCAGCCAAAACCTAAAAATATCACTGAATTGAAAATGCAACTCCATAGTTTGTAACAAAGCTGTTTCTTACTCTTCGATCAGGGTGTGTCCGACTCTCCAGTCTTACATAATAACTTCCCTCTGGATGTAGTTCTTGTCAGTCTTGTCCAAACCTGTGAGTAATTTTCCCCCTTTGAGTGCCTGTTTTTTGCCAACGTCAACAGCTAATATGGAATGTTCAGCATCTTAAATAGCAGACTGTAGAGAGACAGCATATAGACCTGTAGGGGTTTAAAAAAAAAGCTGAATTCCGATTCAAAAAACAGGGGAAAGAGATCTGAGCCACCCTTTATGGTGCTAGGGCATAAAGAGCATTCATAAACTGTGGCGGAGGGCAACAATAATGGAGTGACTTTCGTAATGACCTTCATTCATTTCTAGTGGTTACTGTGGTCTGAAAATATTAAAAAGAACGAAATAAACACATTTTTACCACCAATTTCACATTTTAGTTCTATTGTGGATATGTGTAATGTGTTTTTCTATAAATATAATCTGGGCTTAATTTTTAACTGCACTGATGCACTTTTACAGACTTTTTTAATTACCCAAAGCTGCCAAACGCTCACTACACACATTGACATAAGCAGAATAAGCTCCTTTCTTTTCTCCTCTAGCCAATGACTATGGCCTGTTCCTGTCAGATGAGGACCCAAAGAAAGGCATTTGGTTGGAAGCAGGAAAAGCCCTGGACTATTACATGTTGAGAAATGGGGTGAGTCAGTTATTCTGATACAGGAATGTCTACTTGCTACCACATGTTTCCCCATGATGAGCAAATGCTTTTCTTGGAATGGGATTATGATTAGACCAGTCCGTGATGATTGCATTTGTGTGTGGACATATTTAACCTCCAAATAGACCAAGGTAGATATTGTATGTTGTTGCTGCAGTGTAAGTATGGAGTTAATTGTCACAGTTTATTCTCAAAGCGGCAGTGGAAGAAGGTCAAAACCAAACATACACACAACCATTCACACTCATACCTGGGGCAGTTCGGAGCAACCAATCAGCCTAGTGTGCTTCTCAATTCAATTCAGATTCAAATTCAAATACAAATTTACCCAGTACAATATGTAGTGAAATGCTTAGTACGACTGTCCAAAAATGTGAAGTATAAGCTATCAATAACAGGAAGAAAAGAACAATAACTATGACTAAAACTATTTAAAGGATCTTACAGTTAACGGTCAATATAAATATAAAGATGCAAAAATAGAAAATATGTAGAATAAAATATAAAATAAAATGTATGATACAAGATATATATAAG
>JBCNYG010000024.1:29497542-29510297 GCA_039654305.1 Porochilus rendahli
TATATATATATATATATATGTATGTGTATATGTGTGTGTGTGTGTGTGTGTGTGTGTGTGTGTGTAGATATATATAGATATATATACATAGTTCAATGACTTGCCTTTGGATAATGGGGTGAAACTGGAGTTCCCAGAGGAAACCGACACAAGCACATACAAACTCCACACAAACGCTTCCTCCAAGCCTGGGACGTAGATTGGCTAATGTCTTAGCTTTAAGAATTTGTGTGGGGCAATCTGAATATGTAGATGTACAATATGAAATGCAAGGCTTTTACTATTAGTTAATAATGATGGTTTGATTTGTTTCAAATTTTTTTATTAGATTAATAATTTATTAGATTTTATTTTGCATGGTTATTTTCTAAGAAGTCCATCTTCTCATTTCTTCATTGAATGTAATGTAATACAGATACTGTATTACATTATCTGTATTTAATACAGATCATTTTTAACAGCTTCAAAGACACTGCTTATATGAAATGCCGTACTGGCTATAAAGTGCTGTAAAAAAATTACTTGCTTCACACACTATTGCACATCAGATATTACTCATTGAGGAGTTACACTTAATTAACTTGTTTTTAATGATTGCAGCTATTTTGGGGGACTGTGTTGTTTCCAGTCCAAAGAACCCATGGGGTTAAAGTTGAGACACTGGAGCAGTGGCTTCAGATGACATTAGTAGTAGTTATATTCCTGAGGGCTGATTATTAGAGATTTTACAATGTTCTGTCTATAACACAGCATGATGATATTAGCACTGTTCCTATGTGCACAAAACTACATCACACTGCGGAGTATCACTTTTAGCTCAACCCAAAGTTATCTTTTATAGTGTACAAGTACATCTCCAGTGCATACATTATGGTCATAGGACAGATTAAATTGGTATAAAGTGACTCTCTTAAGCTCATTGTCTGACACTTCTTTTATTTCATTTTGGAAGGACACACTCGAATATAAGAAAAAACAGAGGCCACTCAAGATCCGCATGTTGGACGGGACGGTGAAGACCGTCATGGTGGATGACTCCAAAATCGTCAGTGACTTGCTCATGACCATCTGCGCCAGAATAGGTAAGCCATGTTGCCCAAAAAAAAGTCAGACCTGGTTGTGTTAACTAACGCTAATGTTTTAAATGCCAAACCTGTTATGATATCATTTACATTTTATTTTATATAATTTTTTTTGCTTATATTAATTTATGCACACATTTGTTTGCCCTTTAGGCATTACAAACCATGATGAATACTCCCTGGTTCATGATATTGGTGAGGAAAAGAAGGAGGAGACCACAGGGACACTGAAGAGAGACAAAACCCTCCTGAGGGATGACAAAAAGATGGAGAAACTCAAGCAGAAGCTCCACACTGACGATGAGTGTATGTCTGATTGTCACTGTAACAGAACCCTAAAATTCCACCCAATTTGAATTGTGGAGATTTTTTTTATTAGAGTTTAGGAATAAGCTCTTATTTCTTAGCTTTTAGCACTAGGCAGTGTTAATAAGAAGTCTTGCTGTTAACTGCTTGATATGTGCAGTGAACTGGCTGGACCACGGGCGAACGCTGCGTGAGCAGGGGGTGGAGGAGACGGAGATGCTGCTCCTCAGGAGAAAGTTCTTCTACTCTGATCAGAATGTAGACTCCAGAGATCCAGTTCAGCTCAACCTGCTCTATGTACAGGTATGCAACAGAACATCGCAAATAACTTCTCCACAACGTCTTTTATTCTCATCAGCGATAGTTTCAGAGGATTGAAGTAAATCTTGTAAAAACTGAAAAAAAACAGTGGTAAAATTTCTAAGCTTCAAAACACGCGGTATGTTTTCCACACAGGCCCGAGATGACATTCTGAACGGGTCCCATCCCGTCTCTTTTGACAAAGCCTGCGAGTTTGCTGGTTACCAGTGTCAGATCCAGTTTGGTGACCACAACGAGTCCAAACATAAACCAGGATTCCTTGAGTGAGTTTTCTTTTTTTTAATTCGTCATACCACATTTTCTGTTTTTTGCTTTGTTAGTTGGTTAGGATCGGTTGTCATCATTTATTTGTGTAAAAAATCAAATCAAAGCCTTTTCAGTTAAATCCGTGTGTTTTGTAGCCACATAATAAAAAAATTTTTTTTTTACTTCTTCACACCTCTTTAGTTTGAAAGAGTTTTTACCCAAAGAGTACGTGAAGAACAAAGGGGAGAAAAAGATTTTCCAGGTAAGGGGCTCGAGTTTAGCATGTTGATGCAGGTCTCTGGTTTAAGGTCATTGTGAGGGTAAGCATAGCAGTGTGCATAGGGATTTGGCTGCTGACGGTGGCTGTGCTTTCTTATTCTCCTCTCCAGCTAGGGATGAAAGCACAGACTGGAAACATATGAGCTGGTCAAATGTAAAACATTTGCTGCAGCATCTTTTTATTCTTCCCCAAACTCTTATTTTAATGGTCTGTAAAGAGATGAAAGCCGTTCAAGCCTAGGGGCTGCATATGCACTTTAATAAGTAGACTGATAAATGTGAATTAATGTGTTCCCTCTGTACTTGTGGTATATTTGGAATGGCTTGTGTTTATATTCTGGTATATTCCAAATCTTCACAGACATTATTCATATTGGTTAATATGAGCTAGCCAATCATCCTGGTATTCTGACTGATAATGACTGGAAGTTGGATGTTTGACCGAGTTTTTTTTTCTACCCATCAGGCACACAAGAACTGCCAAAATATGACTGAGATTGAGGCCAAAGTAAGCTACGTCAAACTGGCCCGCTCTCTCAAAACCTACGGAGTATCTTTCTTCTTAGTAAAGGTAAAATTATTTCTGCAGCTCTATGAGATGCTAGATAACAGCCCACATCTAAACGTGTTACATGCCTGTAAATGGATCCTTGATTAAACCCAGAAACAGTTTCTCTGTTAATAGACCAGATGTGGTGTGTGTTTTCTTCATCCCGTAGGAGAAAATGAAAGGTAAAAACAAGCTGGTTCCTCGCCTGCTGGGCATCACCAAGGAGAGTGTGATGAGGGTGGATGAGAAAACCAAGGAGGTGATGCAGGAGTGGAATCTGACCAATATCAAGCGCTGGGCTGCCTCGCCTAAAAGCTTCACCCTAGTAAGTCCAGGAATGGTGCTGGGTTGTGTGTGTCTGTGTGTGTCTGTGTGTGTCTGTGTGTGTCTGTGTGTGTCTGTGTGTGTGTGTGGTGAAATAAATCTCATTTCCACTGAGCGACCCTAAACCCCCAAAAACCAAAAAGTGCCCTCCAAAAATGACATCATTGCAAGCCTTTGGGATCCCATCAACTATTTCCAGAGATTTCCGCTATTCGAATGTCAGGTGCATTGGGTGTATTAAGCGCTATTTTGGCATAGAGTTATCGTCAGTTTTTGCAGAAAGCAGCACAGGGTGACCTGCGTTTAGTGTCCAATTGAACCAGCCCAGAGTGCACCATATTAACACTTTTGGCTTCCTGTGAAGAAATGTAGGTGGTTGGCATTAAATAAAACATTTAACAACTTAAAAGGAATCATGTTGTTTAAGGTAGCTTAATACAAACCTAATTAATTCATAAAATGCAGTGACCCTGAGAAGCAATTTTGTGGCCACTTGGAAGGTTCTGAATGCCCCTGTCCCACATATAACTGTATTACCGGCTCCAGCATGGCGCTCCCATCACCTTCGAGGCATTATTTCCACATAAATCGCCGTGGCTTCCTGAGTGCTTAGCAAGTAAAACTATCTTGATCATCGTCAGAATGATTTAGCAATGCCAGTTGGAAGACAGCAAGACATGAGATCTGGGATTATTAAACCTATTTCTGCACTTGAGAACTTATTCCAAGATTTCTTGTCAAGTCAAATTATCTGTCCATGAAGCAAGAAACTATCTCTGGGATTTTCTCCTCAAATTCACTGTTTATTCTGATGTTTTAATTTAATGTGTGGGTTTTTTTTAAATACTCGTTTTTATCATTTGCTTGCTGCATACATTGCTCCATAGGAAAATGTTTGTTAAGGACTGTAATTAACTTTTTTCAGAATGCATACACCCTACACTAGCTCTTATAGCCCAAGCTCTTTAAAATTATTCTGATCCACAGTTAGGGAACACAATGCCTTGTTTCGTTTTAAATGTCAAAGCTTTTTCAGCACTGTAACTTTTAGCACTAAGTAACCGTTGTTCTTTTCAAATGAGACCAAAACTTGCTGATCGAAGGCATTGCTCCCGTTTACAACAACATTATTAATAATGATGATGATGATAAAAGTCAAGCTTTCTGTGGTGTATCATTGATAGTCATGGTGTGATTTTCTGTTAAGGACTCTTTAAAATATCCTTTTTCACACCATGAAGGGAAACATGAGGCTATGTGCATGTAACTGTTTATTTTTGACTGTCTGGGGAAATATTCAAGAAACTATTTCCTGGCGCATCACCAGGAAACTGGCTTCAACTCAAGAACCAATGAAAGAAATGCATTTGGTCAGCCTTGAGTTAAGGCTGTGGTCAGCTCATAATCTTTCCCAAGCAGCGTCACAGTGTGTACGCCAGCCATCTGTACATGGATATCAGGTCTGAGGGTTATACTGTAAAGGATTTCCTTGCTTTTTGTTTTTTTGAGTTTTTCCATAAATTTCATCACTGTAGCACAATCTATATTTTTTAGTGGACAGCTAAAATTTTAAACTGCTGTCCATCACACACAAGAAGCCACGCAGATGAGAAAGGTCTTTACGTTACATTGTGAAGGATGTAAAATGCCGAAAAATTTTAAATGCCAAGGTTATAATTTTGTTCCAGCTCTAAAAAATGATCTTGTGAATGCTGTCATTTTTATAGGACTTTGGTGATTATCAGGATGGCTACTACTCCGTCCAGACCACAGAAGGAGAACAGATAGCGCAGCTGATTGCTGGGTACATCGACATCATCCTCAAAAAGGTAACCAGCTTTTAATGAATTTTAATGTGAATTGAAGGTTCCCCTCACTTTGCCACACCTTGGTAGATGAGCTGTGATCCTGATTAATGTTGCGTTCTCGAATGGGACATGAGCCTTCCTGTATTTTAAAACAAATGGTGCTTTTGGTTCCTCATCTTCCTCAGATATGAAGGAGCCAAAACCGGGCATTATGGGTAGAGCTATTTTTAGTGTTATTTATGATTAAAACTAAAAGTTAGTGCTTTTCACTGATACTGTATTTATGTTATATGTAATAACAAAATGACACTCACACTCATTCACATACACACACACACACACACACACACACACGTACCATGCTCCCTCATTCTCTCACTCACACACTCTTTCTCACACTCAGTCACACACTCATACACTCACTTACACGCACTCATTCACTCACACTCATGCACTCTCTCTCACGTTCACTTACTCACGCATTCCCTCCCGCACTGACACTATCACTTACACAAGAACTCACTCACACACACACAGATACGCATTCACGCACTGCCACCCTCTCTCTCACACACACTCATGCACACACACACTTACTCTCGCTCATACTCACTCACTTACACACATACAGTGTATAATAGCTTGCATTTCTTGAATTTCTTTTTTAATGTGTAGTTTACAGTAGTGTACAGTGTTTCTGATTATCTGTAACAGACCCAGGATTTTTTTTCCATTCAGTTTTATCCATACATCTTATTGGCATTGCTTATGTCACATGTTTGTGTGAAGGTACTGTTTGTGATTCACAGGAGACTGTAAAATTCCACAACAAATCTTGATGCTTGACCTTTGTGAAGTAAATAGCTTTGCAACAAAGTGCTTCTTTCAGTCTTCTGCGATATTTAACATGGCAAACCTAACAGGAACTTACTGTGTGAACTCTGTCTATCTCCAGAAAAAGAGCAAAGATCATTTTGGCTTGGAGGGAGATGAGGAGTCAACCATGCTGGAGGATTCCGTTTCACCTAAAAAGTAAGTATGATGGCATCATCGCTGACAGCGAAGATTACTTCAAGACTCAGAAACTGCCAGAAAATGTGAATTCTCCAGCAGGTGATCAGCACCAACTGGTGGTTCATAGAAAAGATATAAAATTACTATATGCAAATATTGGAAATCTGTTATTGGGTCCATTCACATAAAGAGGGTTCTTTCATAAATGTAAATTAAATGAGATTTGAAGCAAATCTGTAATCATCCCTTTCTTTTCCCCCCCTAATGAATTCATTCTTTTTTGTTACCACCATATGATTGTTTTAACCTCTTGAGACCCTGCTCTCCTCATTTGCAGACATCATAAATTCTAGCAACTACATTGTGTGTATTTCTTTGTAAGATTCTCGTATAAAGCCAATTGATATCAGTCTTTTGCCAAACTTTTTCCTGTTTATCAGGTGATAAGTGATGGTGTGGAGAAATGACAAGACTCACAATATTATGGTTTGGTTCTTAGGAGGTTAATGTACTACAGCACACTATGGGACTTAACTTGTCTTGTGTGTATTGCTCACAGATCGACAGTGCTCCAGCAGCAGTTTAATAAGGTTGAGAGGGTGGAGACAGGCTCCGTGGCACTGCCTGTCATTATGCGCCCAGGTGCAGGAGGTCCAGAGAGCTTTCAGATGGGCTCCATGCCTCAGGCCAAGCAGCAAATCACCAGTGGCCAAATGCACACAGGGCACATGCCACCGCTGGTGAGCTCTACAGAGTATCTACTGAGGAATAATCCTAATAAAGCTGAATAAATACAGACATTTCTAAGATAGAGGACAGAAAACCTTGTGTGTGTGTAATATATATATATATATATATATATATATATATATATATATATATATATGTATATATATATAAACATTTTATCTGGTATGCACTTTGTGTGTTGTGTAACCAGTATATCTAGTGTATCTTGAATAAAAATCAAATTTATATTCGTTCTGATTATACCCATGTTTAAAATGACAGCTCAGATAATTCCACCCTTTGTTGTCTTTGTTGCAATCTGAAGTCACATATAGTGCTATTGGCGATGTTCATTGTGCCTGTAGTAGTAAAAAAAAAAAGCTTATTAACGTTTGAGTGCATTCAACTGCATTTAACAAAAAATCAGAGCACATTGTTAGATTGCTTTGACAGATCTATGGGGAAAAAATGGAACGTCTTTTACTTTTGTAGACCTCAGCTCAGCAGGCACTGACAGGCACCATTAACTCCAGTATGCAGGCAGTGCAGGCAGCCCAGGCCTCTCTTTCTGACTTTGACACCCTACCACCACTGGGCACTGATGCGGTGAGACATGCCAAACATATTTATGCTTTAGTACACTCATTATATGCACAAACGTTGAGATTCGGTTCATGCTCCTGGAAGTAAACATAATTTTTGTCCTCGTTTTGTATCTTTTTGCTCATAAGGCCTCTCAAGCCTGGAGGAAGAACAAAATGGATGAGTCCAAACATGAAATTCATTCTCAGGTGGATGCAATTACTGCAGGAACAGCATCTATGGTTAATCTGACTGCAGGCGAGTCTACGTGCACGCATACTTTTTCAGATGTCAAATGCTAATATGTCAAAATGAAACTTGATTTAGAATGAAGTTGTAAACGGGTTCTTTCTAGTGCAGGTAAAGGATCAGTGAAAAATAAACTCGGTGCTAGATTTTAACCGAGTCTGAATAGTGTATAGGCACACAAGCACATTTGGAACATCAGTATTTCATCCAGAGGCTGCTGGTTATATAATGCAAGTCACACTTGTACCATGAACTCTGCCTCATAGGAGACCCAGCAGAGACTGACTATACGGCTGTGGGCTGTGCTGTGACCACCATCTCCTCTAACCTAACTGAAATGTCCAAGGGTGTAAAACTGCTAGCGGCACTCATGGAGGATGAGGGTGGAAACGGGCAGCAGCTCCTGGGTGCCGCTCGTAACCTGGCCTGTGCCGTGTCAGACATGCTGAAAACTGCTCAACCTTCTAGTGCTGAGGTACCACACTTATATTCAATCTCCGTGCTCAAACACATAGGTGGTGTATTCACCATATGGAATGTAAACAAGAGTGTGTCCTTCACAGCCTCGCCAGAACCTTCTACAGGCTGCAGGTAATGTGGGCCAGGCCAGTGGAGAGCTGTTGCAGCAGATAGGAGAGAGTGACGCTGACCAACAGTTCCAGGTGGGATACTTATTTACATAAACATGTAAGATTTGAAAGCATTGAAGTGACTAAATTTAACCTGGATTTTCTTTGTCGTGGCCTTCAACCAGTCTTTAGGTAGAGGATCGTTCAGGCACACGAGACGGATTCATCATTATAGTCAAATGCTGGTAAAAAAAAAACAAAAACGCTCTCAGACGAAGAGTAGTTCCTGTTAACCAGCCAATCATACTAATTCTTTGCTAATCATATTTAGTAATTTGTATTGAATAATCATATTTGGTATTAATTATAAAATGGGCTACTTTATTACATAATGTCACTTCATTTGGACAACAGTTACTTTCTGGTTTTGAGATTTTGTTTTCAGCTAGATTTTTTTTTATTTTGTCAAAACCAGAAAGTCTTTATATGATGATATAGTTTTAAGTAACGTTGCACAATATGTTGGTTGGTAATCATTATTAAAACATGCCATTTTGGAGCATTTTAGAAAACCAGCAATGGTTGTGTTGGTGGGATCTGAAAAAATTAATTGTATCAAAAGCATAGTGTGACCATGTGTTTGCTAGCTTGTTCAGTTATATTGTAAGACATTACCCATGGTGATGTGCAGTAGTATTACACACTGCCCAGGCAAAAAATTCACACACCCTAATATTTTCAAGGAGTGCATTTATCCCTAATCACAGCACTTAATCTCCATGGCCTTTTTGCTCCAATTGGTCCGGTTGAAGCTCAGCAACATTAGAGTTGCAGTAAAATGAAGTCAACTGATGAGCTGAATGTACTGAATGAACAGATTATCACATCAATTGAGCTAAAGGTGGAACAACAACATACTCATGTGTGTGACCTTTTTTTTTTTTGCCTGGGCAGTATAATTGTCAGTATTGTGCAGCTCTACTTTAAATATTTTCATCATAGCCTCCAGTCTGCACCTTCCCTTTTTTAATTGGATGAAAACATTCGGTGTTGGGTCTCTCTGATTGTAATGAATATAAATGTAATCTGCTTGCACAATATAGAAATTAGTGATGTTTGCTTTGTCTGTAAGAATAATGGTCTCTTGTTGATAAACGATTGAAGGGGTAAAAAGTCTTCAGTGAAAGTAATTAATTAGGGTGATCATTTTATAGAAGAGTTTCTGAAGGTCTTGAAGATCGTACCTAAGAAAACCTCGACATGATTTTGCATGTCTTGTACACCCGGCCATCTGGTGTCCGTCTGCATTGCAGGTTGGCTGCTGTGCATCTTGGTTCTGATTGGCTGTTCGCTCTTTGGCAGGAACTTGATGTGTGCCAGCGTCTGTAATTGTATGTAATAAATGTATGAATAGAAAAGAGAAACAGCCCACATAAATCTCATGGGGAGCTTTGCTTTTAGGCACTGCCTAAATTTGTATATTGTAGATTAGTTAACAGCCAGCGTCAGGAGAAAATCAGTCTTTTCTTTTTTCACTGGCGGTGTAATTTTAAAGCTTTAACATTTTGGCGATGTGCCAAGCATTAATTATCCCATCAGTCCCATCAGTTATCTTTATTCTTCAGGGGACTGTACTGCCTTGCTTTGATATTGTGATATTTTAATCTACAGTGAACTGGAGAACTCCCAGGTGCCAGTTTTAAACATAACCTCATGACAGCCACTTCATCTACTCTGGTCACACCCTTACACACTTATGGAAAGAATTCAAAATATACAGCAGACTTTTGTCAGTCATCTGCCTGTCTGTTTCTCTGGTCATCATTTCAGGTTTTCACTTGTACATTAATGTAACACGTTTGCAGTTCTGATGTATGTGGGCTCAGTGATGGTGGTAGCCAGTGACATGAGACTATTTACATTTTGTTACAGTGAAGTGATCTGATTAGAGGAGAAGCTGCCATTTTAACATGCTACGCTGTAGTATTTGGCGTTCCAGCCTAGATAAATGTTTGGGCTTAGTTTAGGCATGGAAACCTAAAGTGATGGGCTGTATTGATTTCAGTTGAGGGTTTGAAAGCAGACAGCTTTGGTTAATATCAAATTCACAGAATATTCTTTTACCTCTCACTTTTCCGAATAATCTGCACACTGTGATTTAAAAGAGAGACGGATGATATGAGTACCACTGCCTAGGTGAGATCTTCTTAATGCTTATGTTTCTGATATGCCAGTATCTCACAAGGCAGTTGCATTCATAAACTAAACATTAAATTTAACACATCAATCAAAAACATCCCATCTGAGCTCAAGTTTGTAAGATCTAATCAGATTTTCCTAAAAATATGTGCATGCTTTGGTGCATGTTCTTGCAGGACATGCTGATGAAGCTGGCTAAAGCTGTGGCGACAGCAGCAGCAACTCTGGTGCTGAAGGCCAAGAACGTGGCTCAGAAAACAGAAGACTCAGCCCAGCAAAACCGGGTCATCGCTGCTGCCACACAGTGTGCCCTTTCCACTTCACAGCTGGTGGCATGCACTCGGGTGAGGAAAAAAATATACAGGCAGACCGCAGAGAGACAGGCCACTTAAACCTCAGCTTTCCGTCTGTTTATTGCTCTTATTTTAAGATGTATGTTTGTGCAGTCATGCTTCATTATGGCTTTAGCCAATTGTAAATAATTTCTTTGGACAGAATCACTGATTAAGCCTGGTGTGTGTGTGTGTGTCCCCAGGTGGTGGCTCCTACCATCAGTTCTCCAGTGTGTCAGGAGCAGCTGATTGAGGCAGGGAAACTGGTGGCTAAATCAGTTGAAGGCTGCATGGAAGCATCACAGGGGGCCACTAACGATGAGCAGCTACTAAAGCAAGTGGGCGCGGCAGCCACAGGTGTCACACAGGCTCTTAACGAGCTGCTGCAGCATATTAAGCAGTATGCCAGCGGAGGACAGCCAATCGGGCGCCATGGAGAGGCTACCGATCGCATCCTGGATGTAACTGAGAACATCTTCAGCTCCATGGGAGATGCAGGTGTGGCGAGGGAGATGATGCATGTTTGGGTTGTTGGAGAAAAACACTGAGAAGCCTAGACAAATTTAGATTTTGTTGGTTTTAGCTACAGTGTAATTTTAGGGCCATCTTTTACCTTCATGGCAGTTTATAAATGCATGAAAGCACTTTTAACATTCACAGACATTCTCATCTTCTCATACGCAACCCGGTTTTGAGAGTATGTATGACCTAGGTTGCCATTTAGAATGGAGATACCATCCCAAGATAGTAGTATATGGTAATAGTAAAAAGTATATGGTTCTAGACAATGTTTAAAAATATATATATGTGTGTGTGTGTGTGTGTGTGTGTGTGTGTGTATGTGTGTGTGTATACATGAGTAGAATCAGTCTTCGGTGTTTTAAAAATGAAATTATGTGCTATACTGTTTCCTGGTTCCTCATGCCGTTTGTCTCAAGCTAAAAATTACGAGGCCAACACATCAACCGGATTTTTAACTGGTCGGTGCTCTGCTGTCAATGTAAATATCATCACTGTGCTATTAATGCTTGTGAATGTTTTTCTTTTTTCTTTTTAAGGTGTAGTGTGAAGGCCTTACTGAGCGCTAGAGATCTGAGACAGGTTCTCCTCTTTATCCTGCTCTTGCGGTTCTGCAGGGTGGACCATACCATTGATCTCTGTGGAGACAGACAGAGACAGAGAGAGAGAGAGAGAGAGAGAGAACAGAGAGCACATGAAGATCTGTCAGGGATAGCACATAATGTCCTGATTATGTTTAACACCGGACTCTTTGTGTACATAACGATAACACTATCACACACTGAACATTAAGCCTTGATAGGCAAAACAAATATCGCAAACAAATGTCAGGCGCCATATCTCCGATTAAGTATTCCGCTGTTGTACACGGACTAAATTAGAGTGCAGTGCTGTTGAATGGTTCCTTGGGATCGGTGTTTAATTATTTTTATATATATTATATATATATATAAAACACACACACACACACACATATACATACACACACACACACACACACACACACACATACGACAGCTTTTTGTGGCCTTCTCCTAAACCATGATAATGAACAATCCTCAAAATGCTTTGAGGATCCCATTCTGTCACTCTTCAGAGGAGAGTCAAAGGGCAGCCGTGGGCTAATAGTTAGAGAAGCGGCTTTGGGATCAAAGGGTTGCTGGTTTGATTCCCGAGCCAGCAGGAAAAATGTGTGGTGGGGGAATGAGCTGCACCTTCCCTTCTTCCACATTCATGGCTGAAGTGCCCTTGAGCAAATGATGAGTAGCTTCTATACTTCCTAAGGCACTTTCACACCTATTAGTCTGTTCGTCTGAGAGAAACCAATCCTTTCATCAAGTAGACCATTTGATTCGGTTTTACACAGACAGGAAGTACAAAAAATGCTAGCGCTAAAACACTTACTCAAATAACTCACTTAAGACTAAGTAATGCTTTATAAACCTGATATTAAATGCTAGCTGAAAAAATAGATGATCTCAACTAGAGCCTAGAACTTGGTAATTTGCTTGTGAGATCACTTTAATATACATTTCAAAACATATACTCAATTACGAGTTAAACCATACCAACTCTCTCTCCCGCTATATATATATATATATATATATCTATATCTATATATATATATATAAAAATAAAACACCATT
>JBCNYG010000024.1:29537813-29553805 GCA_039654305.1 Porochilus rendahli
GCGCTCTTTTGGGGGGTCTCTCGCCCATACACACACACACACACACACACACACACACACACACACACACACACACACACACACACACATATATAGACGGTAGTATTTCGTATGCATCATGTATAATAACTTTAAACGCCTTGTGTCATATAGAGTTCAAATAATTTGCTTTAAGAAAGAAAATCGTAAATTGCATTACTAAACTTTATGCCTCTGCACCATGTTCTTGATAAGCTGTCTTTCTCCCCTACTGTTAAAAATTGTCATCCATTCTCTCATTTGATTATTCATATTCCTCCAGATTATCCAAAAGCCCACTCACGATCTAAAGCAGCAGTTAGCTACCTTCTCCAAGCGTGTGGCTGGCTCCGTCACTGAACTCATCCAGGCAGCTGAAGCTATGAAAGGTGCTGATACAAAATTGTTTTGCTACCAATATACACTGCAAACCCAGCCTTACAAATATTTCTCACACCCACCCTCATCCAGGGTTCCACATGATTAGCTAAGATTGTTCCCATAATACCTTGTGCACAGTTTGTGGGACTTTATTACCTGGCTTAGGTTTAGGAAAGCACTGTACATACCATTAACTTCCTGACACGGTTATGTATGACATGCTTAACCCTCTGGTAACCAAGTTTCTTTCTAATTGTGTTGAAATTATTTCCAGAGGCAAAAATTTTGATTTTGGGCCAATATTGGGGGGGGGGTGTTAAAAATGTTTTTTTTTGTTTGTTTGTTTGTTTTCCAATTCTACACTGTTAACCCTTTCACTTCATGTAGCAGATATGATATTAATGGAGGGTTAAGACAATATAGTGGGATTATACCCAAGTTCATGATGGTCTCAACTCTGCATAACAGACATTCGGCACTGCTCTCCTTTCATACCGTGAGTTGGTCCTTAAGATAGTTTGTACCAACTTTTCTGTTTCACAGAAACAAACCCACAGCTCAGTCAGTTTATCTCTAATTGGGCACGATGGTTCCCGCGAAGTGTGGATCTCTGTAGAGATTTCTAATAGTCTACATCAAATCTCTCTCATTTTAATTCATCCCCAAACTCGTCTTCATCACACAATATCAAAAGTTCTAAAATTATATACCTCACCATTCTACAAATATTGAACCTGCTTCCATATTCAGCAGTACTTTCCTAATCTACGACTTTTCTATCTACCTGATAGGCACTGAATGGGTGGACCCAGAGGATCCCACAGTTATTGCAGAGAACGAGTTGCTGGGCGCAGCCGCCGCCATCGAGGCCGCTGCCAAGAAACTGGAGCAGCTGAAACCACGAGCCAAGCCCAAGGTGAGAGGGCTTTTTCAACCGCCTTAAACTTGGTCACAGCCCCTAGCCAGCCAAACGCTAAAGGCTTAACTGTACAATAGTTGGCATGAGCCTTGGACTGGGTTACCACTGTGAGGAGAAAAGCCTTCCCTTGATTGAAGTGATAAGCAGGGGAAATGTCTAATATCAGATTATAAGCTGGAGCACACCATTATGCTACAATATTGCTGATAAATGGCAAGTTGTAAAGAAGCTTTGCCTTCTATTGAAATTGCTGATGCTTGTGCTGATTTGGTGACTACATTTTTGTGCGACTCAACACGTCCACCTCTTTTTGTTTGCTTCAAACAGTTTGCACTGGGAAGAAAGGTAAACCTGACACTGTACAAAATACTCTATTAGAATCTGGGTTTCATGACTGGATTTCTCATATGGAGCATGCAACATATCATTTTCATTTCCGACGCCGTCAGACATATAAACCTTGATGCCATCGTGCTGTTTTTCATCCAGCATGCAATAAAAAAACCAAAACTATGCCTGGCGTGTGATCGAAATGATGGTTGTGTTGGCTTGTGTTTTTGAACAGGAGGCTGATGAGAGCCTGAACTTTGAGGAGCAGATTCTGGAGGCAGCCAAATCCATCGCTGCAGCCACTAGTGCACTGGTGAAAGCGGCATCTGCTGCACAGAGAGAGCTGGTGGCCCAGGGCAAGGTGAGGGCACCACTCTTTCACTTAGACTTTGTGTGATGGACATAATGCCAATGCATTTTCTTACATAGTATAGGAGGATTTGAATGGGAAAAAAATTGGTGTTTGTCTCCTCCACTCAGGTCGGCGCCATCCCAGCTAACGCAGTTGATGATGGACAGTGGTCTCAAGGTCTCATTTCAGCTGTAAGTACTGTTTAGACTGGATAAAAATCTCCCCCCATACAGTTATGGCCATGTTTCGGATATAGCATGTCTATGTAATTGGACACTTGGACAGGTTTGTTTTATATTTGTTAATGTCACTTTATAATAAGGGTTGATCCCAATCAGGGTAGTATTTTTTGTGTATTATATGATAAATTGTTCTAAGCTCACAGATCGTATAATGTAACAATACTTATTTTTTTGTTCTAGGCCCGTATGGTTGCAGCAGCAACCAATAACCTTTGCGAAGCAGCTAACTCGGCAGTACAGGGCCATGCTAGTGAGGAGAAGCTCATTTCTTCCGCCAAACAGGTGGCTGCCTCTACAGCTCAGTTGCTTGTGGCCTGCAAGGTCAAGGCTGACCAGGATTCACAAACCATGAAGAGACTGCAGGTTAGTTGTGGGTAAATGGATTTGAATTGAGGGTATGATCAAAGACACCATGAAGCTTGGGACAATGCCTACTTAGTCACTAAGACTTTAAGTCTATTTTATATGTTGCTTTGTCATTTTCTTTATTAATAATTTGGTTCTTTCTTTGTTTTTTCTCTCATCATTCCCTTCCATTCGTGTCACACGCATCTACTGCATCTCTGATGCACTGGTATCGGTATTTGCTAAGAAAGGAAGGCTCATAGGTTTTTTTTTTTTCTCCATCCTCGTAACAGTAAAGTGTGTGCCATGTTAGAGAGCCAGGAATAGTCACTGGACTTACCTTCTAGACTTACATGGCATTCCCATTCATGTCCAACTGTCCCATGAAGCTTAGATCATTCTATGTTTAGCTCTATTATACACATCATTTGGGTCAGTTGTTTTCTGTGGGAAGTCTCAGCATGGATTAGCTAGCAGTTTTGGTGTCTTTCTTTTGTTTTGTTTGTTTGTCGTCGTCGTCAGCCACCCTTCCCTAGTGACTTTCACAATACAAGTTGTAACCAAGAATGTTAATGAAGTGTTTAACTTACTAAGATACTAAGGTACTTAGCGTATTTTTGTCTCGAGTGTTCATCTATCCATTAGCTTTTCCTCAATTAATTATCACTTGTATCAATTGCAAGTCTGTCGGGACTCTGTAAATAACTTCAGGCATTTAAGATTGTGGCACTTCTCTGGCGTCTCAAGTTCTCCCATTCAGTCATCAGCGTCTTAGCCCTTCTGAATATGAAGTGGCAGCTGTACCCTGCTCATATGTGTAAATCAAGGATTTCCTCAGCTATGTACAGGGTCCGAACGAGAGGCTTGAGGTCATGGAAAGTATGTGAATTGAAAAAGTACAATTCCAGGCCCTTGAAAATGCTAAAATTTTGTTGAAGTGTCATGAAGTACTTGAAAGTCATTGAAAATGCTGTGCATCTCCCTCCCAGCGGTTGCTGCAGCCATGTTTTTAATACACATGCAATTGCATTAAATTGTATGTGCACATTTTTCCCCACCCATTTTCTGCTTTTGTGCCACTTTACCCAGCATAGCCTAGCTTTACCGCATCAAATGAGCACCAAGCATGGTAATGAGAAATGCTGCTTTAGAAAAAGCAATAACTATCTGAAAAAAAGCCCTTCTGTCCTCCACATGTAATGTCTACTTTCCGGAGAAAACATTTTTGACGGCCAAGGATCCTGACAAAGCCACTTAGATTATAAATGGAGCTTACAAGCAGCTGAACATCTTTCCCAATTGTGTGAAAACACCCCTCCAAAACTAAAAGTTAGTTATTAATTAAGAGTGCAATTCAGAATTTTATCAGGTTAAAGCTTTTTTTATTACAGTGGATAGAATTTAATTTTGTACTTGGTCAAAATTTGAGCAATATTTTCATCTGATAACACTATTTATCAGAGTTGAGAAAAGATTTCATTAGTGTGGCTGGGACTACTCTTCCTCTAATCAGCAATAAAGCAGAGACAGTCGCAAGGTATGCAAGTGCCTACTTATAGGGGTCCCTTATGTAATATTAAAAAGACAACCCTGACCATGAAACAGCCCTGGCATACTTGAAGGAAGAACAGGAAATGAAAAAAGAGACCCAAGTTGCAACTAAGCACAAGAGCTTGTTAAGAGGAGATTGACGAATTAAAAGCAAGATCAAAAATACTATGAACAGATGCAGATGTGCTAGAAAACTCAGCAATTGAATTTTCACATAAAGCTGAGAATGTCCATACCTTGAAGGAAATGAGGGGAATGATTGCTAAGAACACCAGCCTTAGAAGTCTTCTGAGGCCAAGAGAGCAGAAACACAGCAAATTGATGAAAAACTGGATCAAAAATTAGCAGAACTGAAAAATTTACTTACACCTTTATATTATACAGTATGCATTTGACTGGATTTTTTTTTTCAATGTTTCTTGATGATAAAGATAAGTTTAATAATAAATACTTACGAACAAAAGAAAATTACGTTATCACATAATGTATATCACATTTCTTAGTCAATGCTTACAAATTGTGTTTACAGTAACATTATTGAAATTTTATTTAGTTATTTATTTTGGTTGTTATATATATATATATATTGTGACATTTTCATTGCAAAGGCATGTTAGATTGAAAAATCCATAAATTTGTCCTGTCCTGGAAAGTTATGGAGAAGTCCTTGAATTTCATAAGCCTGAGGGTGTACGGATCCCGCGTGTAATTTCTTATTGAGACTGTGAGGGTTAATTAAGTGCCTACATTTGACTCCTGTTAGTATTTTAGCGTTATGGTTGCAGAAAGATGTTTGTTGCAGGGATATTTTTGACCCACTTTGAAAATATAAGGAATTAATGTGTGTGTTAAAGCATTTTAATTTCTTCCATGTGTCGTGATCAAAAGGTAATGGGACTGGTCCTGTATTGAACGAATGGAGCGTTGGCTCAGTGATGTGTCTGCAACATGGGCAGTAACCTTTTGCACACCTTTTTGTTGCACTGCCGTCATGCACATTTGTGATCTTACTTCAAGAGAATAAACATCAGATTCTCTGCCATATTTGAATTGTGATATCAGCGACAGTGACCTGTGAAATACTTAAGCAATTCTATGGTAATGAGGTAGTGAGCCAGGTGCAGGGTTTTAGCACAGGAGTTCACTGGACGGGGTCTCCACTCTGAAGGCTCAGTGCTCAAACACACGTGTGTGTGATGTCACGAAAACGTATCTAACACAGGTACTGATGTTGAGAGGATGACATCAGGTAGCATGCTAACCGACTCAGTGGCTGCTTTCAACTGCCACATACACATAACCGTGCCATCCTGCCTTTTTTTGCAACAGGACCAACCCCTGAACGCTTTGATCACACTGGTAGAGTATTTATTATAATTTTTTCCCACAAATTGGACTTCAAAGGCTTGTTTCTTGTTCTTGTTTTTTTCTGATTTTATAAGCATGTTTTCCTGATGGTGATAATGTAAATAGCAACTAGAGTGAATTAACACAGGTTTGTGGTAAATACACAAATTATGTTAGGACATGTTCTAATACCGCAAAATACCGTAAATGTAAATATTTGAAGTTTTCTCTTTTATACAAGTCCAAAGTCAGGGCATTTTAGCACCAGAAAAGGACCCCAGGTTTATCCCACTATTTGTCAAACCTGTTCTGCTTTATGTTAATGCTTTAAAGTTCAGAAGAGGGCCTCCCAGTGACTTACTGCCTGCTGATTTTAAAATATAAACAGTACATATCTATCTACTCTGACAGTGCCATACCCAGGCACCAAAAAGAGATTACTGCTCCATGTTCTTGCCAGTCCTGCTAGTACTGGGTAAGAGGACAAATTTAAAGCCCTGACATTTGTCTAGTCAGAGCATTGAATCATTTCCAGTTGCAAGAAAAAATCACTACCTCAAAAGGCAAATTGAGCATGAAAATAATGTTCAAGGAAGAGCTTCCAGAGGAGTCACAAAGATGTGTGTTTTGTTTTGAATGAATCATTGGCAGACTACTCATTAAGTCTACATTGCCTTTTAAAGACATCTCAGGAGCAGTGTAATGGTTTAGCACAGTTTTTTGAGGGGGACTGCGTTTCTCTGTCGTTCATGTGGGAGGATGTACAGCACACTAAGATAGCAGTTAGGTTCTGAGTTTACTCGGCTTTGAGGAAGGTGTCTGATCTTTGGTTAGCTTAGGCATCTGGGTCTCTGACTTCAAAATATGGTTTTGATTTAGAAATGTGTCATTACCCAAACATCGTACTAACTAGTGAAGTGCCATCAGTGTTGCAACAGTGTAATGTAGTGAATCATAGACCTACAAAAAATACCAAATGGAAAACAGAATGATGTACTGAATAACTTTATGCTGAATCAAACAGTTTGAATGCAAACAGCTCTGTGTTTATCAATTAATCAACTAATGAATTGATGAAATCAGGAAAGGTTTGAAACAGTTTTCCTGCTTTCTGCTTCTCTAGGCTGCTGGTAACGCTGTAAAGAAGGCTTCAGATAATCTAGTGAAGGCGGCACAGAAGGCTGCTTTCGATGCCCAGGATGACCAGGCTGTAATGGTGAAGAGCAAGATGGTGGGCGGCATCGCTCAGGTAAGACAGACAGTCAGCTACACCTGTTTTAGCTGAGCAGATTATTATACTTCGGGGGTGGGGGTGGAGGGTGGGGGGTGGCGGGGGGTGTGAAATGACTAGTTTTGTGATTTTTATGGGCATTTAAGTTAAAATAAGTGTCTGTCTTGCGTAAACTACTGTACATACGTAAACTTGTACAAAAAGCCTACTCATATATCCAGTTGCATCAGCTTTTCGTACAAGGTTATGTATGATGGGATTAATACAGTAGCACACTTCTTTCAGATCACTTTCATTTCTTATTTTTGTGTATCTATGGATTTGTAAATTCTATACCTGTGTGTGTGTACATGCAGATCATTGCTGCTCAGGAGGAAATGTTGAGGAAGGAGAGAGAGCTGGATGAAGCCAGGAGGAAGCTAGCCCAGATCCGACAACAGCAGTACAAGTTCCTGCCCTCAGAGCTGAGGGAGGATGGCCCCGAGCAGTGAAAAGCTTTCTCAAACACTCTCAAATATGCCACTCAGGACTCCCAGGCCTGAGCGCTTCTTTTATTCAAGTCTTTAGCTACGATCGCAGGCTTGTAGGCTTGCTGGAGCAACATCCAGGCTAAATAATTAAAGCGATGCAGTGGGTAAAAAGTGAACAAATGTATCAGGATATCTGTTTTAAGTTGTTTATTTCTTTGTGTGTCTCTTTTATGAACACCTCCATGCCACCAGGTTCTCGTTTTGTTATTGTTGCTTTTTTTTTTTTTTTTTTTTTGCACATTGTATGCAAGTAACTGCGCTTTTAATAGAGCAATATATTTAGTCATAGATTATTTAGGTTTAGTCTGATGTACTTAAAATGCATGGGTCCGTAACAGAGCTATATTTGTTTTTAATGATCTGTACTCATTTCATGACCTTCAGCTGTGTTGAACAGTAGTATTTTCTAAGAGATGAATGATAACGCGTGAGCAGGTGAATGGTTTTTCAATCCCTGGTCACTGTGTGGATACATTTTAGGGTCTGACATATGACTAAAGTGTGTGTAAGAGGTATTGTGACACCTTCTATGAGTCATATAGGTGTGGGGGGGAGGTGTTTGTGACATTTCCAAAGATGATGCGGTTTGGTGACAAGGCTGTCGGTTATACCTTTTCCTGGTCGTCTAAATCAGGAACAGTTGAGTGCGTATTTGTGCCAATTGGACCAGCAGTGCAATGATTATCTTTGCGTTGAAACAATTCAGAGAAAAGACATATCATTTTTTTTAAAAAAAGGAAAAAAAGAAAGAAAATAATAAAGCTATGAAAATGTTACAAATGCTATCTTCTATTAAATTTATGTTAATACACGTTTGTCAGTGTTTTGTTTGTGAAAACAGTTGCACATACTGGTAATTCTGTCTGTTATGGAGTATAAAAGCCATATTTTTTTCCTTTCTTTTTTTTGGGGGTCAAATCATGAACTTTTGGTCACACGTAATGGTGCTACAGTAAGGATTCTCTTTTTAATAGGCATCAACGTATTTGTAGTTAAATTTGTTTATTGGTCATTCACATAAGGAGAATTATTAGAAAATAGTTGATGTAATAAAAATGAAAATTATCCTTATCAGTGTTTGGTAGAAACGGTCATATTACATGAATTCATGAAGCCATGTTTGATCAAAACAGTTATGTTGCATTCAATGCATTTAAAAGTGCCTGCATATGTTTTTTCGGTGTGTTTGCATAACTTAACATTTTTCAATATTATGTGCACTTCATTCTTGTCTAACTTAACAGAATCATATAAATTCACTTTTCCAAGGATACTGTGTGGTTTTGCTGTGTTTATGTATATCTTTCTCTTGTTGTTTTTTTCTGTTTGTTTTTTGTTTTGTTTTGTTTTTTTGCTAGTAGAGCAATCTTAAATTAGCCTAAGGAACACCTGACCATCACAAATGTGTGGTTATTCGCTCTTGAAATCTTGCCGTAAACTTGTTTAGGATGTATTTGTACACTTGTAGCAGTACATTTTCCTTTTTACAATTTCCGGAATTTAAGGGACCAAACCTGCACTTGCATGACAATACCCCTGTGCACCAAGGGATGTCTGCAAAGACATGGTGTGCCAAAATTTATGTGGAGGAGAGCAAATGTCCTGCACATACCCCTGTCCTCAAGCCTAATAAAAACTAAAACTATTTTAGTGTTGCTTTCCTGATCAAAACTAATTTTGATTCACCAATAAAATATTTTTGAGTCCCTGTTATGTAAAGCAATGCAGAAAAACCACTGCAGTGGAAAGATTTTGTTTTGACCAGTTTCTGTACTCGTATTATTTCTATTAAAGTGTAGGGAGAATTTTTAAATTCTTCAATTTCATAACAGTTAGCTCTGTAGTGGATAATAATTCTTATCTCCAACATAATTTTCTAATAGACAGATTTGAAGTACCCATCTCTCTCTCTCATTCTCTCTCTCTCTCTCTCTCTGTCTCTCTCCCTTTCCTCCCTCTTTGTTTCTCCTTCTTTCTTTGAGTCTTTCATTCTCTCACCATGACACGAGTCCAAGATGCTGATCATTTTAACACCTACCCAACACCCCAAATGTTGTGAAGAATTAACATGAGGCTCACAATATTTCTGTAGCCATACCCCGGGAAAATTGTAAATGTATTCTGAGGGCTTTAACAGTATCAGAACATTTCATAAGAATTGTTCTATACAATGTTTAATTATATATTAAGGAGTCATAAAACTTTCTATTCATGACATTTGTATTGGTAGAATACTTTAGGTCTGAGTTACTTTAGTGCTTGGATTCTTAAATATAATACATTTGATAGTGTAATACTCTAATTTACAACAGTGTATAATGTATGTGTATTTATATATAAGATTGTGTAGATAATTTTTCAAGTCATAGACCCCTGAGTGTCCCTGGTTCGTACATTTAGAAGCACTGCTCAAATCATTACTAAACTGTTTATATAATCACATAGACTAGCTTTTCTTCAAAGCAAAAGTTCTCTTAGTACTTTCATGTTTATTACCAGAAATAAATAATTATTTGCCAAAGGTGAAGATGATACCGCCATTTCTATTCCCCAAAAACATTAAGGGTAAACTGTTCACTGGTGTTCACTAAGTCTGGGGGGATTCATTGTTATAATTATGTACTACACGGGAACCAAGAAAAAGATTTTTACTATATATTTTTACTTTTTTTTTTATTTAAGTCAAGCATTTTCCAGAGTTTCGTCCTCTATCCACTGTTTAAAAAAAAAAAAAAAAAAACATTATCCTGAGACATTTGTCACTGCTTGAATTTTATTCGCCACAGTCTGCAAGTGACATCATTCTTTTAAAATGGAAAAATAAACCATAAGAATCTCATTTTACTACTACATCCATAATAACAATAATTGTTTATTATGAAAATTACATTATGCAAGCTGGTAGGTGACATTGGTATTTATCTGCTTCAAGATGTCTGGAGGGCGGTTTTCTATGGGTTCTCTGATTTCCTTCCACAGTCCATTGGCATGCTGTTCCAAATTTCCACTAGATGTGAGTGTATGTTGGCACTGCGATAGTCTGGTGAGCTGTTCAGGGTGTACTCCCCCTTTGTCCAGAGTCATCTGAGATAGGCCCCAGCCTCCTTACAATCCTATTAGGATTAAATGCTTTAGTAAATGAGTGAGTGAGATGATGTCTGCTAGTGATATTGTGTGAGTGGGTAAAGTAAGGAGATTCCATTTTCCTAATGTTCAACAGTTGTACTAAACACACCACTGTAGTTTCTTTCCAGACTACTTTGTACATTTTCTACCCCACAATTCATTTCTCTCGTGCTTTCTAAGAGTCTCCCAAAGATGGACAAAATCACTCTGTACGGATCAGTGCACACAACGTCACTCCTCCACTGAGAGTTCAGCGAGCTTTCCAAAAAAAGTGCTGCTCTCGTTTTGGACAGGATTCCTGCCTCCCACACTGCCCAATCCCAGTCAGCCTGGACCGTCACTCTCCTGGAGCCCTCAGTGCTGTTCACTACTTTGCATCAGCTCTCCGCGTCTGTCTGCTCCCAGTTTTCTCAGAGTTTAGGAGACACTGTCCCAAATCAACCACCATGGAGGCCATCAAGAAGAAGATGCAGATGCTTAAGCTGGACAAGGAGAATGCCATAGACCGTGCCGAGCAAGCTGAAGTGGACAAGAAAGGAGCAGAGGACAAATGCAAACAGGTATTGGAGTTGTGTGTGTGTGTGTGTGAGCAAAGAAGTAGAAAATTCCAATGTCTTCCCACAGCATTCCTGCAGTTTTCAGCGATTAAAATTATACCAGAAGCATGTTCTAGTTAGAAAGTGTAAAAAGTTTTAACTTTTTAGTTATAATCAGCCAAATAACATTGTAAACATATCTGAAGTTAAATGAAATCAGGCATCTGTTGAATTCTGTTAGTTACTGATGTCAGGTGAAATTCAGATATCATCATCCTTTTGAGTCCATAGTATCTGCTAACCACAAATAAAGCAAGACAAGAGATCGATACTGGGTATGAGCATCCATGTAAATCCATGAAATAACAGTGAAGTAAAACAAGAGTGAAGGTTTATCCTCAGGTATTTGACCTGACACAAAACGTCTAGCTCAATGCTTATTAAGAATGAGTGAACTCATACTGAATAATGTCAAAATATATTTGCAGAATTTCCTATAACATGCTCATCTGGTCACGGAAAGGGTTTATGGATTTCTCCGAGTCTGCTAAACCCACGGTTTCTCCTTTGCACTTTTACAAGCCCCATGCTGCTTGGGTAGCGAAATAGCTCTCGGGTTTCGTTTGTTTTTCTTACTTATCTCAGTAAAAGATCTGGAAATCTTCAGATAACTAAATCAAGTTGAAAAATTCAAGTTTCACTTTTTTTTCTTACTTTTGTCCTTGCTTTTTCTCCTTGGTTTCATGGATATATGGATATTGTGCTCACACCTATTATTTCCGTATCAAGGAAGACGCTGGCCTTGATGTTACTGGTGGTTTTTGCCATGTGGTTACTATTCTTAACACTTAACAACTCTTCATATTTAGGATGTTTCTTTCCCTCCTGGGCCCCTGAGGTGCAGTATTTTGGATTGAAATTTTTTCTTTTTAAATAAGAAGAGCTGTATAAAGTACACAAAAGCATGTGTCCTTGAATATTTGCCAGTCCTTGTGTGTGTGTCTGCGAGTGTGTGTGTAATACAATACAATATTCCAGAATGATCACCATGTACACAGCACTCATTCAGATGGTAGTGTGGCTGATTCGAATATTTTCATCTACAAGGCATCATATTTGGCCTTTACTTATTCTATCCAGTCATATTGTCTTCTAGACCTGACCGTATACTACTCAATTAGTATTGCTTCCAAGAAAACCCCATTCTAACCACGAGGTTGCTGTGGATGATATCCTTGTCCTTTTTGTACATTTACTGGTCATCTTATAATTACTGTACTGCATACAGAGGGAGTCAAGGCTGTGTATGGGGTCAAAGGTTACCCAACCACAAGGCTCTGCAGCAGTTCCAGCGTATAGATGAAAGATTCCTTGACTACATATGACGTCCAAACGCGAAGCTTCACATAACTGGAGCCCAACGACATCCCAGTGTGGCTATCATGAGCACATTGTGTTCACACCAGCAGTTGTGTCAGTCATAACAGGCTTTTTATAGCCCTTTTATTTCTGGTTTATGGCCTATTGTGTCTCTTGTTACTGTAGGGACAGGGACAGCTGCAGGAATCTCTTTAAATGACATTCCAAGGGCTAGTGTTACCAGTGTTACTGGATAAATTTATTTCCTTACTAGTTGGTTTTACTTTTGAGCTTCATAAGTGGCAAAAAAAATTTGACATATAGATATATATGTCATCTATAGACATCTGTGTTCTTATAACGGGAAGCCTGCAGTTTCTCACACATCAAAGATTTTGGTTTGGCACATCGTGGATTGCCTGGGCTTGTGATTTCATGAACTTACCAGGAAGCTTTAATCATGGCCGCCCATGAACTGTGGTCTATTTTCATAACAGGAGTTGTGGTTTTGAGTTGCCATATACAGTAGCGGACTGTCTCTAAAACCCAAAGAACACAATACATCAAACTGGTAGTTATTGCTGTGTTATGGCTGTCTGGTTATTGGATAATGTTTTATCTAGATGCGTTAAACGGTCAAAACGGGTCTCACCACCTGCAGGCCTAGACGCCTTCATCTTCATCATCATGTCATATTCAGCCTGCTTACCTGCCCTGCCCTTTGCCACAGCATTGCATTATTGCCTCTAGCTTCAAATAGACTACACTTTATGCAGTCTTCCATTTGTTATATTTTAATGTCACGGCAAAGTCACTATCAGGTGATCTAAAACACTATTGTGTGTGTGTGTGTGTGTGTGTGTGTGTGTGTGTGCGCCAGCTTGAAGAGGAGCTGCAGGGTCTGCAGAAGAAGCTGAAGGGTGTAGAGGATGAGCTGGATAAATACTCAGAGTCACTAAAAGATGCACAAGAGAAGCTGGAGCTGGCGGAGAAGAAAGCCACAGACGTAAGTCACACGTGAAACTTGTACTCTCGTGCTCTCATACATTCACACTCTCATTACTTATACTCAACATTACTAGCAGTTATCTCATGGTACTAGATCATACTAAACATGGTAACTCAAGTGAATTGATGATGTAATCTGACAAAAAAAAAAGCTTTAGGAAAGGTTTTGAAAACCGTTGATGAATTTTACCACTGGGGGGCGCTATTTACTCAATATTATTATTATTATTATTATTATTATTATTATTATTATTATTATTATTATAATTATTATTGTTATTATCAGTTTAGTTAAAACTTCTTTTTTTAGGACATATTTGGCTAAATAAAAATTGTAAACAAGAGTCATAGGTTTAAAGAAAATTGCTCCTAAATTAATAAACAGTATTCATCTAATATAGTGTCATCAAATATTAAATGATCAACATGGTGGCACTGGTTTCACTATGACAACACAAACGTTGGTTTAAACTCACCCACTGTAAACCCTGAACGAAAATATCAAGTGTGTAACACTTATGCGTGACATATAACTAACTATGAAACATATTCCTAACTATGTAATGTCTACAATATCTGGTGCTCTCTCAGACTAAATCATGTCAGCCACTCTGAGTCAGGGCGGTCCTAGTCTATCAACTGTGCCAGAAATCTCTGACAGGAACAAGTAAGTAGTAACCATGCTGTTGACAGGCACTCTAGAGAAAGTGCCAACCGCTCAATACTATCACTTACTGTAAACACTCCATGAAGCCAGTCAGCACTAGCCATGTGTTTTTAATCACTCAGACAAGATGGCAAAAGTGGAACCATCAATCTTTTTTCTGTTTTACATTACTTGTTATCCACATTAGCCTTGTATCAAGAATGCAAATGTCATAAAGAAAATATCAGACACAACATGTCTTGGCTGATCTGAGACGGTCTGTACACAACTATCATCAGGTTCTCGTGTCATCAAGGTTGCTTACACTGAGAGCTGTGATAATAATGGTGAGAAGGGGATACTGTGTTAATTATGTGGTTTATGTGCACTTTTGCAACAGTTTGCACATACATTAGTGTTCTGATGATCAGAAATAACAAAAGAGGAACATCAAGTTCAATAAAATAAAAGTGGTTACTGAAATTTTATAACACCATCTGTTCAAAATGATCATGCTTAATTAAAAGCACAGTGCACAGTAACAATGTAGGGCACGTAGTGCACTTAGAAATACAGTATACTGTACATCATTTGCCTGGAATTTTTTATTACTTAGCTCATGGTTTGACTCAAAATGAGTTCACCTAATGTCACAATGTAAGCAGAGTCTGTCAACATCACCTCCCTTTCCTGTCCATGTTCCATGATAACACCCTTTCCTTTACATTTCTCGCCCAATTTCAACTTATTGCTTATGGATCACTTCTTTTCAATTACACAGATTCCTGCTCTTAAACTCAGTAGATGACATGACAGTCACATCAACGCTTATCAAGCAATACATTTCCACCCTTTTTATATAATCATCCCCTTTTTTTCTCATAGTATTTAAGGCACAACTGCTGATGCCTTTATAAGTGCGTGCGGGGGAAGGGGGGGGGGGTTATAGTAAATAAGAACATATAAAAATATCATTACAGTGTGGGAGTTATACAGCCAATGAAAAAAATTAAGAGACCTCTTTTGTCTCCTAGTTGGACTTTTTATGTTCTCCCGTGCTTGCCTGTTTCCTCTGGGTGCTTTTGTTTGTCCTACAGTCCAATGACATGCACATTGCACTAATTGGGTATCCTTGATTTCCCCTTGGTATGAATGTGAGTGTGAATGGTTGTGTTTTGGCCCTGCCAAGATCAGCCTTGTGAAGTGATCAGGGTGTACCCTGCCTTCATCCGGAATCAGTTGGGATAGGCTTCAGCCTCCCCTTGAGACCAACAAAAAACTAAAGCAGTTCCGAAAATGAAATAAAATTAATGACATTACACAGAAAGGTCCAGCTATTTTCCTGAGGCATTAAAGTGCACTAATGTTACATTTATAAGTATGAAGATATACAGGTTTATTCCAACTCAAAAGGCAAAGTAAAACTCACGGTCAGCTCTATGAATAATTGTAACAAATACAGAATGAAAAACCTAGGAGTATATGAGAATGCAGTGTTTTACTGCATAGGCAAGAATGATTGATATCCACTCCGTAGCCTTTGTATTGTGATTAAATGACCAAAGAAGGAAAGGAATTAAAGGAATGCAGACATTTGTTTATAATGTACTGAAGTCATGCTCTCCAGTGTTTGCTCACCACTTCACAACTAGTGTGTGTTTGCAGACAACAGTGTAAAAAAGGAAGTTGGAATCAGTTTATAGTCCTGCTGACTATCTGAGTGCAGATGTGCAAATGAACTAAAACATGTCTAACTTCTCTCAGTGTAGGTCATATAACAGCTCTTTCAATCTTTGTCTTTTTCAGGGTTTTTTTTCACTTATTATTAATTATTCCAAAGCAAGAAATAATGCATATTAGGTTGTACTGCTTTAGAAAAAGAATTAATGACATGGTGTGATGCAATCTTCAGCTTGAAATTTTTTTTTTATTTCTATTCAAATTTTAGCATTTTTACTCTGCATTTGTAATTGGTAAAATATGTAATTTTTATTTAATAAAAATGCTGTATAATACAGATACTGTAGATATGTTCTCATTCTCCCTAATACTAAAACAATCACACACACAC
>JBCNYG010000024.1:29570440-29582616 GCA_039654305.1 Porochilus rendahli
TCCTCTCTCTCCTTTTGTTTCCTTAATGCATGTTCCAATGCACCCCACCCTGGAACACACCATGTTTGTTGCTCCGTCCTCTCCCCCCGTTCCCTGCTCATGTTGGACTAACCCAGTCGAGTCAGACAGCTGGAAGAGGAGCTTAGACTCATGGATCAGAATTTGAAGTCCATGATGTGCGGGGAGGAAGAGGTACCACAGTGACTATTGCTCAAGCACGCTGATATTAATGCTGGTGTATCTTCTCCTTCTGTCTTGCTGGAAATCACTAAACTTCATTATGTCACTTTGCATAACTCTAAAACTGCTTGCAAAGGACTCTGTTTCTAAGCTTGGAGGTGACCCATCTCTTTTGCCTGTCAAAGGCGACCCCTACCTAAGCCTTAGGAAAGAGACTTTTCAGTAGCAGTATTGCAAGATGATTATATCTTTAAATTATATGTATGCTGATTGTAAATCTGCTCTGTACATCTATGCATAAAATTACCCGAAAGTCTCTTTTTTAATGCACTATAGCTAAGCATTTTTAGTTTCACACAGGTAAGTTTTTATTCCTAGCTGCACAGTGTCTGGTATTGTGAGGAAACACCTTTTCTCCCTCTCCAGGTTGGGGTCTCCTTTAAGCTAGACTCCTTTAGCTTTTTCTGTCTTCTTAAAATACTGTTTCTTTTTCTTCCTTTCTTTCTTGCTCTCTCTTCTCTTTTCCCCCTCTTTTCCTGCTACGGCGCAGCAAATCTGGTGACCTTGAGGAAGAGTTGAAAAATGTCACCAACAACTTGAAGTCTTTGGAGGCCCAAGCAGAGAAGGTAGGCGACGCAATAACAGCTGGTGGCTGGGTTACTGTGCAAAGCCAACAGAGTCTCCCAATTACAGTGCTGAGCCCAAGCTCATGGGTGTTTTGGTAACTATAGAGACGCCTACTAAAGCACTAAGTGGGACAGAATGAAACCAAAAGACTTGCTTACGGCACAGTAGGATTCGTAAAGAAAACAAATACATATCCCAAGGGATATGTAGTGTAGTAATAGACTTGTTCACGTCTCAGCTCAATTTCTTTAATAAAGTGTGCAGTCATCTTTATTCTTTATTATTTCTTAATTGTGCCACACTATTGTATTAGTCTCGGAACTTCTCTGTTGCTAGACTGCTCTGCATTTCCTCTGTGTTGCTACAAGCCTCGCAGCCTTTTTTTAAGCTTCAAGTAATGCTCGTCTTATTATTAATGTTTTCGTAAATCTTTAATATTTAGTACTCGACAAAAGAAGACAAATATGAAGAGGAAATCAAAGTGCTCACTGAAAAGTTGAAGGAGGTGAGCAGTCTGTTAAAGCTTCTATACTTATATATTATGAAGTACTTGTGCTGGCGGAATTTAGCTTTTACTTGTTGGTTGAGTTTGAAATTGTCTTGGTGTTGTTACCAGGCTGAGACTCGTGCCGAGTTTGCTGAGAGGTCTGTGGCTAAACTCGAGAAGACCATCGATGATTTGGAAGGTACGTAAGAAAGCAGGTTTATCCAGAATGAATTAACCTCCTGGTCATTACCTGCATCTGTGTTGAGAGTGTTTTATGTTTCATGTCGCGTTTTCCGAAGTTATGGTTTTATCATATGCTTATATTCACTCGTGTGGAAGTGTCCATCCAGTATTTAGAAGCATGAGAGCAAAATTGGCTATGCTGTATTGATGTGACAGCATTAATTACAACATTCGCCAATCATGGAGATCTGTATGTTAAAGAGAGTTGGTAGTGTTGATAGTTTTTGTTTGTTTGCTGCCCTGTGACATAGCATGAGCAAAATTTCTGTTTACGTGTTAGTCTTCATAGTCCCATTGATAGTGACTGTGATCTTACTAGTGAGTGGGAATTGGAGGAATAGGTGAAATTTAGGTTTTTAAAAACAGTAGAAGTGACCAGTAGTAGTACTACAATCATAGTTTTATCCCTTTCAGGCCTTTAATCTGTGTGGGCTAGAGATCCATAATAGAACTAACCAGACAGTCAGAAAACACTTTATGAAAGCGGATATCGTATGTCTCCGGTTTTTATGCTTTTAAATAAAATAGTATGGTTTGCTGTGGTGTAACCTCTCAGAGCCAAAAGGACTACAGCAGCATCTTATAAACTTGGCAATCAGCTTGGCAACAATCATCAGCACAAACTATTTATTTTTCTCACATATTTACTGGGGAGATTTATGATGGAAATAAGTGGTATATTTTCATGAACTGGGGCTCTGTATTTTGCCTTTATTATGTCTTTAGATTCATTAAAAAAAGATATATCACTCTCAGCGGAAGTAAAGATATTTAAAAAAAAACACACACAATGTGTATTGATAATTTGTCTGCTGTGGTTAACCCTGTGTTTACACTGGGGCACGATGTTCGCGATTAAAGAAGTGCTGAGCTCCATGATTTATGACCACACTTGGAGCACGGGAATAAATAGGAGACAGCTCGCATCTAGGAGATGAAACTTGAAGAAATTGTTTTGCAGAGTTCATGAAAATCCCATATGCATCAAGGTCTGTTACACGCTGTTAAGGTCTGTTAAGCTGTACTGCGTTCTTCCGTGCTTCCCACGATTGGCGTCAAATATTAATACAGCGGAATAATTCTGGCAAAATTTTTGACAGTCAAAATCCGCCAAGTTATTTCAAGATCATCACAATTTGATCCCACAATCCCCCACGCTCATCGCAATTCTCTCAAAATAGTGGAGATACCTTTTCACAAACAGGGTATGGATGAAACAAAGAGAATTGTTCATATTAACATTAACACATTGCTCATATCAAAAATTTAACTTATTAATCAATTCATCTGCCCATCATCTGTATTTATTGAATACTGGTTAGAATATTTTATCACAATTAAAGCTTTCCATGTTCACATCTTTTAATCTGGATGAATGATTGGTGTCTACACCCTACGCATGCTTGAATTGTATGTGGTTTTTATGTGATTTCTGTGACTGTAAAACATTAACAAGCTCTTGATGCTTGCATGTATGTGTTGAGGTTTGTTAACTGACTTTTGGATTAATGTATACACACATACATTTGTCCATTTGTACATCACCCTGGGGGTTGCCAGGGACCAGGGTGTTTCTGTGTGAAGCATGCATGTTGCTTGTGTGGGTTTCCACTGGGTACACAGGTTTCCTCCCAAGGTTCAAAGAAATGCACATTAGGGCTAATTGGCTATTCCAAATTGTGAATGAGAGTATGAATGGGTGTTTGTCCTAAAGAACAGGTTCTGTAGAGGGCCTATAACCCTCTCAGGCAAAAACATAAATTGTAACCAGAAACCTCAAAAGATTGGCTCAGTGGATCATGGGTGCACAATAGGAAGTGAGTAAGTGAGTGAATACACAGACTAGATTAGAGCATAACAGTGTATGACCATGAGTTTTAAGTCCTGAATGTAAGTTTTCTTTTGCATATAAGCTACACAGCCCAATATTTACGATGGCCACCATGATTTTATTGTATTTATAGCAGTGGTCTTTAACCTTATCTGGAATTTTTCAATGTCGCTGTCAGCTTTTGTTTAAATACATATGTGGCAAGCCTTAAAAACTAATAAAAGAGAGAAATCAATAAATAAAAAAGGGGAAGCAGATGTAGCTCTTGCTTGGATTAAAAACAGTGTAACCACTCCAGTAGATAAGATTGATGACTCTTTTATTTAGTGTGTTTTATCAGTTTAATCACCAGATATAGATTTGCTTTTTAAGCTAACAGAACTATTTCCTCTTTCTGACCGTCTCATCTTTTCCTTTTCCCTCTCTTCTTTATTTCCTTCTGTCTCTCTTTGTCTGGTCCTTTTCTGTTGCTCTGCTGTGTGTGTGTCTGATGTGTGTGTGTGGATGACCCACAGACGAGGTGTATGCTCAGAAACTGAAGGGCAAAGCCCTCAGTGAGGAGCTGGATCTGGCTCTCAACGACATGACAACCCTGTAAATACACTGTCTCACACTTTCTCCACTTGTGCCTTCTTCATCATGCCTATTTCCTCAGTCCTTCACCTGTGGCTTCCTATGTCTTCCTTACCTGGGATTCACTTATCATCACCCTGGCTCGGATTTTTTCCCCTCCATTCCACTATTTAAATCATATGTCAGCCTCAATAATAAAATCGGTTCTCAAAAACGAATACATAGTTTCTTAATCAATTAATGCGTAACTGAATACCCCAGGGAACCATTCTGGGTCCTACTTTTTCCTTCGCTGTTTTTTAAGGTAGCAACACTTTGTTCTGTTTCATTACCTTTCTGTTTGAAAGAGATTTCTCTCCTTGTGCTTTGCCAGTTTGTCACTGTTTACACATCTGCTGCATTGTTCTGTTGGAATTTGTTCAGTATTTGTTCTGTGTTTCTGTAGTGCTTCATTTTCTCCCTCTGTAATAAAAATGAAAAAAAAACCCTAATCTTTCTTTTTCCCCATCCTTATTTTTCCATTCAAACTCTATTAATGCTGTTTTGCTTGTTCACTGCCAGTTCATTAAAAACTTTGGATGGAATGTAAAGTTTCACTGCCAAGAGTATTACGATTTATATCTTTGTTCACTAAGAGTATTTGTCCTATTTGTTAAATTCAGCAAAGACAAGCCAAATGTCTGTTAGTAATTTTGAGATGCACTCAGTTACTGGAGTTAGGAAGAAAGAAAAGAACAAATCTGACTAATATGACAAAAAATATAACTATTTAACTATTTTTTGTAGATCCAATTGTGGAAGAAACACATTTTTTCTTAAATGTTTTGTGCAATCTGTTTTATTTTTTATTTTTAATTAAATTTTTTTACCCGGAAAAGCCAGGTCGGTTTTAGTCGGTCGGCTGAGATGGGCGCCAGCCTCCCCGCGACCCTAATTAGGAATAAGCGGTTCAGAAAATGATGAATGAATGAATTTAATTTTTTTTTTGCGTTTTTAAATTACTAATGATACTGTATAACTAAAAAGGAAGGACATAAACATTTTATGATTTATAATCCATTATATAATCCAAGTAATTTAGGTCTTTACCACACCATTCACTTTTACTAGTCTTTTGTTGCTTTTTTTTAAACAGATATAATTGTGTATGGTAAAATAGACCTTTTTTTGCCAGAGATGATTTGCAGTATGCAATGCAGCACCTTGTACTTCCTGACAGCACTAAGTCCCTCACTCCCTCTTTCTTTTCTCATTTATACTTCTGTCTCTGCTCTCTCTCCTCTGTCCTCCAGTCTATTCCAATACCTGATTTCCTGGGATGCTATGGAAACACAAAAAAAACCCACTAAATGACCTGAGAGTAGTTCTATAGTTCTCCACATATAATGTTATTTACCATCATATTTGCTAATATAAATAATAGTATAAATAATATTATTTTGTGGGACATCAGTCAGAGTAGTTCATTAATGAATTGTGTCATTTGACCCATATCCTAAAACTTTTCATACAGAGGGGATGGATTGTGGGTCCGCTTTAAATTAGCAGCTGCTCCAGAAAAACTACACACATATGTACACAGATATGTGCACCTTGCATGTAGCTGCATTTTGAAGCTATTTGCAATTTGTCAGCCACCTTTCACCCCATCCAACAATGAAATAGACAATAAAGAGACATTTTCGAAACATTATTGACAATTCATATTTACTTATTGGTGGTTGTTAAGTTGAAGGAAGAAAACTGAACAAATTATTTATGTGTAAGATGCAAGACTGAACAGAAAACTCAGCATTTAGTATGGCCTCCTTTGGGTTTTTATAGCACTGAGTTCTTCCTGGCGTTATTTGAACATATTTTTTCCCCACAGGTTCTGTAACACTGTATTCCAAATTATAATTGTTCCAAATTACTGTATTTGGGGAAAACTTGGTACGTTTAGTTTGTGAATCTATTAAGTCCCCTATTTGTGATTCTTGACCCGTCCATCATTACAGTGTTCCAGATTGTTTCTTGTTCAAATAATCTCTACTAATAATCATATTTACATGAATTTGGGTTGTTCTTCCTGATGTATATAAATCAGGTAGTGTAATAAAATTGATAAGCACTGTACATCCAATCAAATCTGCTACAGATGAAAGAGAAGAGGGCATTGATCTTGAATGGTTTATCGAACAGGTAAAAGAATAAAACCCAACAGAGCATGCTATTGTAGCAAAATAATTAATGGTGGGGTAGTGTGATGTGACCTCTGCAAATTGGAGTTATTTTTTCTACACCCCAAGTTGAATATTGTGCAATAATAATAACTTTTGTAATAAGTAACTATTATTACTTTTTACTTTTTATTTATTATATTTTAACTTTTATTCCTCTTATACCCAACAATTTGCTAATAATTACTCTAAATACTATTTTATTTATTAATGAATAGCATGACATTATGTTGTGGAAAGTGTGTGAAATTAGTTGGTTCATCCTCTAAGTTATGGCAGTGATCATCGATAAGATTAAGATTATAGTTCAAAAGAATCTGCTTGTTGAGAAATTCATATTGAAAAACTAGAAAGCACAACATTCAAAAGATATTCTCTGGCTTTAAAGCAAACTTTGCACTGCTGACACTGGAGGATCCATCTATTAATGTTTCCATACAGAAGACTTTTCATGTCAACAATTCAACAATTAATGTCAAAGAGTCGTCCGTACCTTAGACATTCTAAATAAATACAAACCAGTAAGCGCCATATCAGTGTAACTGCTGTACTGAATATTTGGTGCACTACCCAGATAATATCTTATTATTTGGTTCAGTGCTCCTGTGCTTTTGTTCCTTGGCCTTTACTGTTATTTTTTACTTAAAACTTGAGCTTGGAATCATATTGAATGTGATTCTCTATTATTGGAAAAATCACGGGCTTATCATTCATCTTAATTTTAAATAAAATGAGCTTAATCCCTTTCATGGCCACAGTGACGGGGTTTTTTTTAACCGTAGAGTTAAAAAAAATGATGGTATCTCATCCTGATCTCTTAGTTATAGCTTTAGGTTTATATATAAAAAATAATTCTAATGTCCTCAGTGCCACTCACTCATTTGCCGAACAGCTTAACCCTGCTACTAGGGTCGTGGGGAGGCTGGAGTCTATCTCAGCCAACACTGGGCAAAGGCGAGGTACACCCTGAAGCTCACCTGACCATTGCAGGGCAGCACACACAATCATTCACACTCACATCCACACCTTGGGGCAATTTTGAACAGACAATTATCTTAACGTGCCAGTCTTTGGAGTCTTTCTCTGTTGGGGGAAACTGGAGTACCTTGGCCCACACAAGCACTTGGAGAACATGCAAACTCCACAAAAAAATGCCCGAGCCCAAGACTTGAACCCAGGACCTTCTTGCTGTGAGGTGGACGTGCTAACCACTGTGCCACCATGCCGTCCCTGTGCAGGGGCTTAACAGATCATTACTCAGGTGGCAACTGATTACAAACTGACATGATTAGTAATATGTCTGTTGGCTGTGTGAACATAGCTGACATTCACTATCACACTTAACTCGGAAGGGGTTAAACATCTTCAGGCTAACTACCTGTGTTTACCTCTGTGTTTTAAACGGGCTTCTTATCCTTCACTGTGCAGTAAGCTTGCACAGCTATGGTTAAAAAATAGATAAAAAAGTGGCCAAAACATTTTTTGTGTTTATTGCGTGTTTGCCAGAATTTGGCCTCAGCAGAGACTGATTGTTTTTTTTTTCACATTTTCACATATATCAGAAAAAAAAATATAATGACCTGGAGGCGGATTATTAGGACATTTTCATTTTGTCCCATCACATGTGTTTGAATCACGTGACATTGTGGAGGCGCTGAGCCGATACGGTCGCTGTCTGGTGTGACTGTTCTTTTGTGCTGAGTGAAACCCAAACCTCACCTGACATTTCACTCACACAACACACACTAAGCAGTCTCTGTGCTCACAGAAGCTTCAGTCTCACCTCGTTTAAGACGAACCAAAAGTCAGGAATCTGCTTCCTGCTCGCGATTGTTTATGCAACATCAAACAAAACCACATGCTTTAACTGTACACTGTATTAAACACAGTTCTATTTACATGTAGTGTGAGTGTCATTATTTCTTAATCTGTGGAGAATAATGAACATTAGAATTCATATACTGACTGCTTTTTGTATTGTTAATGTCATTGCTCCTTTAAATGTATGTCTTGTTTTCTTACTTTGTCTTTTTGTTCCCTTTTGTCACCAGAGAAACTAGCCCAAGCTAAAGAGGAGAACCTAGGCATGCACCAAGTGCTGGATCAAACTCTAATGGAGCTGAACAATTTATAAAGCGCAAACTCTGCGCCACAAATAAGAGTCTTACATGGCATAGAGCTTTCCAGTGGAGCCCCATGCAGAAAACCAGTGCACATATATATATCCCTCAGAGGGGTAAGGTCAGAGTAGCTTTAGATTGATAGTTCCAAATGCCCTTAAAATACACTCTGCCATTTTATACATGAAGTTAGATCTCTGTGGTATAATCTCTCTAAGACATAGACCTGTTTTATGAAATTTTATCAGTAGTTATCGAATCATTACTATATCCATCAGTACCACTAAAGTGACAGTGTTTGGCTTTGGAGTAGTCCCGACACATAAGACCAAAGGTACTTATCTATCTCATTACTAATAAGTGTTTGCTCTAACCAAGAGGTTTATTCATTCATTAACAATGATGCTTTAACTACTCCACTACATCATCCCCTATGCTTTAATCATTCCAGTGTTTTACCTGACCAAAATATATCCAAACCTACAGAGGGACTCATTGCTTTTTTATTACGGAAATTAAAATGATTACTTAGTTTGCTGTTTATGTAACATTAATATGGACTGATTTCCTGTGTGTAAACAAAGTACCAAATTATGGGTATTATGGAATATTTACTGATTATCACCATTAAATTCACCACCTGCTCAGATGAATGATTGAATAATCCACCTGCAGATGTTTGACAGCTCGTGAATCCATGTACAGGTTCACACTTTTTCTACTCTCCTAATTCTTAATAAAATAAATTGTTCTTGTTACTACTATGTGATAGGACTGGAACTCTAGGAGTAGACAAAAGTACATGTTTACATACGTGAAATCATTCTTTTATACAATACTTTTATATTCACCAAAAATTACTGTTTTAGCAATAGTAGTGATGCAGATTAAAAATTGCTGTCAGTTTATTCTTCAGATAATTTTGGATTTTTAAATGTGGATCATTTGACAGTTGCATAAGTGTGTAATGCCTAAAATACTTCCTGTTTCATAGAATTTCTCCATCAAATCCTAACCAGGATGTAGTAAAACTGGTGCACATGTAACTGAAATACACTATTTTTAAAAACAGGATTTTTTTAAATAATGTTGTGGCCTTTTAGAATAATTGACAGAAATACAGTTAATGTATTGATCAACTATAGCCCATTTTAAAGCATCACCTAACTATGCAATTGTGTAAGCTCTTGTTAAAGATGATTAAAATGTTAAATACAAGTGCTCCCTTTGTGCCTTTATTTTTATTATTTTCTTTATTTATATTTGTCTTTATATAATTGTTTCAATAACTCAACTACAGTTAATACCTAATTTAATAATATTAACATTACCTATTGGGAGACACTACTGCAGGTGGTGTTGATGCCTTTTAGTTTGAGTCTAAGATTATTTAAAAGTATTCTTCACATAAAATCCTATCCTGTCATCATAGCCATATTGCTGTTTTAAGACACTATTTAAATAGAAGGGCACTGTTTGCGTAAAATAATCTGGTGTACACTCTCGCTCTCTCTCTCTCACAGTCTGTGCGAACAGTGATTAAACATGAAGCTGTTAGAGATTTAATCTTGTGTTCTCCTCTTATTTATTTTACACGTGGCTCTGTGGCATTGTGCAGGTCTCGGTTTGTGCTGTGTTGGGTATCTGTTTGCACTGATGCTACATGTTGAATATCCCCGGTTGGTTTGGTTTGTCCTGTGGATCTCAGTAAGGTATGCTAGGAAGGATGTATCCTTTTAAATACTTTAATTTATTTAGCTTTATGTAAACATGCATCATTTTTTTTTGCATTTAATAGTCTACGTTTAGGAAGGGGGGTGTTGGGTGACGACTTCCAAACCTCGACTGGCTCCCTCTATAAGCTACTACCTTGTAGGGTCCACGGCAGTGGATTGCAATCAATATCCACCTGAAACCGTCACGTGACCTCTCTAATTGGCCATCTTATTGAAAACAGTAAACGCTTGCAAGTGTGCCGGCGTATGACGTCACAACACCTGTTACTGATCTTCTGGGCGTTATAGGGCATTTCCATCAAAGTTTACACCTCTTCTGTTTTTATTACCACGGTAGGTTATGAATTAGATCACCGGTTGTAACTACAGCTCATTTAATGTGGAGCTGTGAACAGTTAAAAGGATGTATTTTGTTGTGTTTAGCTCAAGTGAACTGGAGCTCCGAGGAAGTTTTCCGATGCTAACAGCTAGCATGCCGGTTAGCCGTCTATAGAGCCGCGTCCCCTGGATAAACAGAGCAGGTATTTAGCGCTATTTGTATTAGAAAGTGATTTCTGTTAAAATCAAACAGTTTGACTGATCATAATTTTATTTAGCAAGGTGTTGAAGGTTTAAGCTTATATTTGTGATTACTGATTTGTGATTATACTTACTAATGCATAGATTTTGGGTGAAAGTATTGTGCTGTGAATTCATGTCTTTGGTGACATTTGTTTAGGAAGCAACAAAAAAAATTCATTTTTTTAGTGTTCACAGTGTTTAAAAGATTTCAGTCAAGTAAATACACAAACACATGTTAGAGACTCCACTGGTTCATCCTAAGGGCTGCTACAGCAAAGCCCAGCATATTAATAAAGTATGTAATGTGATTGCGCAATGATTTATGGGAAATGATGACGCTGGAGGAAACTTGTAAACCCGAATGATTATGAACAGTGTACACATAGAACCATGCGGTCAATTTATTAGGTGTTTCACCTAACCCGACCATCCCCCCCTCCCATGAGAGCTCGGCCAGTTAGCTCCAATGGACTCCCGGTCACAGGTCGCTGTTGTAGAAATCATTTTACTGAAGATTGTTTTGAGCCAATTCCAGTGCCTCAGTGTGAAATGGCTGCATGTTTAACAGCAGTCATGCAAACAGCACTGCTACAGGTATTGACAGTAACACTGCAACGTTCAGAAGCTGTTCAACAAACTTGAACAGAAAACCTAAAATTGCTTTAAAATATAGCTGTAAACGTTGCACTATCAAAGCCTCAAAGTGTAAGCGATGCCTGTAAGTCTGTGGCACTACGCGCTATCTTATGTTAAATATTATAAAAAGACTGGAAGTGTTGCTGCATATGATCATGCTCTATTTATTAGATAATTGTAGAAATGTCACAGCATCAAAAAAAGTTATAGCTCCTTTTCATGAGTTTTCCTGCCTTAATGGGTCCCTTAACTGATAATTTCTTTTATTTTACTACTTATTGTGATATTGTTGACATCTGAAAGGACATAACAGGATCGTGGGTAGACGTGAACTTTGTGCTTGCAGACAAACAGAGCTGGACTGGACAGATTAATACTTTTAGCGGGTTGTTGTACCCTGTTGAAGCAGAAAATGTTCAAGCAGCGGTATTAAAGGAACTCCCCCCTTCCCTGCAATACCACATTTGAACACTAAGGGGTATTATGTTCCATAATTCAGCCTATTTTAATGTCTTTAAACACACATAACAACCCAAAACGTGTGGAAACGTAATATTTGTTGATGATATTACGATTTTATTGTAGCCTAAAGTTTTTTTTCTACTTTTTAATGAGTGTGAGTTTGTGTTGCAGAGAGTTTTGTATTCCTGTCTCTGATTGGTCAGTGTTTTGCATTCATTATCTTTTTTTCTTTGGTTTCAAAGCATTCAGGCATTAACTGAAATTGAAATCTTGTTAAAACTTATTTTTTTCTTTTTAGTTTGGAAAATGCATTTCCTGTGTTTTATACTGGTGTATTATCTAATATGTAGAGCTATTAAGAGAGTTCTTACCGTCCTTATGTTTATATTTCTGTAGAATGGCTCCTTTTGTTCGGTTCCTTTCAGGGTATCGCTTCTCGGCCTTTTGGCTAAGATCAAGTGTAGTATCTGTTCTTATCAGTTTAATATCTGATACGTCCCC
>JBCNYG010000024.1:29597113-29615877 GCA_039654305.1 Porochilus rendahli
ATATATATATATATATATATATATATATATATATATATATATACATACATACATACATACATACATACATACATACAGTGGCTTGCAAAAGTATTTATCCCCCTTGGATTTTTACCTATTTTGTTACATTCCAACCTGTAATTTTTAAATGTTTGTTTGTTTTTTGTTTTTTTAATCTGATTTTTGTCATTGATCTGCACAAAATAGTCTTAAGTTGGTGAACTGAAGATGGCGGTGCTGCAGAAGCATGCAGCGGCCACTCCAGAACTAAAATTGTGCTATATCCTTGTTTTGAATGGACACCAAAGACGGTGGTGTTCATGTATACGAGTGCCAGGTCATACTGCAGCTAAGAAATCATGGAGTTACTAACCGGCATGATGATGATGTACTCTGCAAACTCCGTGACCTCGGCTTGCTGCGAAGACCAGGCCTTCAGTCCTCGGCTTCACCTGATGGCGGTGGTCGGGAGAGAGGACGTTGTAAGCGGTGTTCGAGGAAGTGGGAGTGCGGAAAATGGGCGGGTGTCTGTGCTAGGCTAAAAACAAACCCTAGCTAGCGGACACTACCCTCCGACTACTCAGACCACAGCTCTGTGATGTTGATTCCATCATACAGACCACTCGTCAGACGTTCTAAACCGGTTCTGAAGCAGGTTAAAACCTGGCCATGGATGTCTGTAAAGTCCATGCTCTCCTGAAGTTGAGAGAATCCGGATCCTTCGGAGCAAGGGACAGGGCGGCCTTAAAAACTGCATGGGCCAAACTGTCCCGAACCATCAGAGAGGCTCAGGACAGGACAACACCACCTGCTTGTGACTGTGATGCCTCCCTCCCAGACCTTTTATTTCACTGCTCATTTATCTTGGCGGTTGCATTATTGTGGTTATAAGTAGATGAGAACACACAATAAAACGTGAAGTATAACCCTCTCTCTCTCTCTAGCTCTCTGACTTTCTCTCAGGCCCCGGGGGTAACCTACCAAAAGCAGAAAAAGACAGTGACATTTTCTCTGACCTTTTCTCAGTCACCATTCACACCAGCCCAAGATTCAATCTATTTTACTACTAGCATTAATAACACTACATGCAGGATGCACCCATTTCTTTTGGCTGGACTGGAAACAGCAAAAACAAATGCATAGTTTCAGTTCATTCATCAAACACGCATCTGTTCTGCTTATTTTTTTCATTTTATCTTTTCATTTTAATTTGGTGACTATTTATTTATTTTTTATTTTATTTTATTTTTTCTGTGCTGTGAAACTCAGAAGACATGCAGTATTACGGGTTTGCATGGGCTTTTAATTCACATTGTGAGCATCCTCAGTCCCTTTCTTACCTTCCTGTGTCTCTTTCTCTCTCTTACAGTCTCTGATGAACCCGCTATACGAAGGCAGTCTGCCTCCTGTGTACGTTATTACGGCAGCCATGGCTGTGTGGGCATTCTTATCTTCAGGAGGGTCTCTGAAAAACCTCTCCCGGCTCTGTGCACGTAAGTGCTGTACTCTATAGACCTTTATACGCCTTCATAGTTTAAAATATATTAAAGTAACATAAAGCCACACAGGAAGGTGTCAAGAACCTCTGTTAAAGCAAAATTACTTGAATATGATGAGCATTTAATGATCTTATCATCTCAGTAGGCTGTGCATTTTTTTCCCTGTAAGTTCTGGTAAGAAATATTATTTGCATGTATTGTGTAGGTATGCTTCTTTCTCCTATAAGTGTATTTAATAATAATAAGAATCTTTTTCAAATAATGATTCATATTGCAGAAGAAGGCTGTTAAATAGTTAATTAGTTAAATTAATTTAAATGAATCCATTCCTTGTTTGTATAATAAATCACAACTTTTTCTGAGCATCAGCTGTAATTTTGAAAGTTAGCATCAATGAGCACACCAAAAAGGTATTGAGATTTGGTATATCTTACTTACATTTACATTTACAACCTTGGCTGTGTTCCATCGTGTTATATTTATCATCCACGGTCATCTGCAATAGACACTGTCCGACCAAAACTGTAGCGCACTTTAGTATTTTGTTAGACCGTCTCCAGCCTTGATTATAGTGTGTAATTGCAATGGTGTAGTTGCTCCAGTTGGTCCAGTCGAGGCTCAACAACATTAAATGGCAATAAAATGAAGTCAGCTGATGATCTAAATGTACTGAATGACCAGATTATCCCATCAATGGACACTGATTATTAAATTGTGGCTCAGATAGTGAAAGAGTGGTTCCAGAAGCACGAGGAACTGTCTCAACAGAGTCCTGACCTTTTTGGTCTTTGGGATGTACTGAGAAGACTTAATGGAGTGGTTTGATTTTCCCATCATCATGTCAAGATGTCAGTGAAAAATAAACCCAACTAGAAATAACTAACCAACTAGAAATAACTGTTGTGATTCTGCTTAGGTTTGTCGAAACAATGCGACGGCGATTACGTTCTGTCATCAAGTCTAACGGCAGTCCAAAAAATTAGTGTTCAATGTTTTTATTTATTTAAGTTAAGCTTTTATTAGCCAGTGTAATACCCTAAACTTTACCATACAGTTGTAACTCCCGAACCTATATTTTGTTGTTATTGGGTAATGATCATCTAGCCTGCTTTTCTGTCTTTGAATACAAATTACTTTTAAACAAACAAAGCACATGGCTCTGTCCACAGGTACGAGGACCGAGGCAGCATCTTCTTAAGGCAGCCAAGTCTTGACCTCACATTGAAACGCAGGCAGTTTGTTGGAAGGCTGCATCCACTGCTCAAAGTAACCAAACGAGCCGGAGCAAGAACAGTAGCAGTGGCTGTCTGTTCTGATGATGACCCTGGGGTTGAATTCAAACCCCCCACCAACAGGGCTGTCTTACAGGTTATATGGGACTCAGATCATGCTCAGTGTAAATAGCTTGACCTCTTTTCACACATCAGATTCATGCTTTTAATGAATTCCTTTGTCCGTAAACAAGCATTTCAGAAATAGTATTTTATGTGTACCACAGTGTTCGTTTTTGTTTAATCTCATCATTTTTTTTGTTGCTTTTTTATTTTCTCTGGTGAACATGTAATGTAAATATTAAAAGTAAGCCTTGGGAGGATTTTTTTTTAGTAGAGATGGCCTGGGACCAGACTGTGTCTTGAGGATTTGTCCCATTAAAATGTAAAGCTGAGCTAAGAGTAGTTCACTTTTCTACAAAAGACAAACACTGAACCTAAATAAAATTACTTTTATGTTGTGATGAGTCAAATATAATGGAGAGAGGAAAGGTGCAGTGGTTTTTTCAATGTGTATTTTGCATAAAAATATTTTGCCTAAAAACAATTTTTTTCCCCCTACCATTCCACTATGAATGTGTTTTGCAGTTTTACACACTGCAAATAAACACTTTCAGCCATGACTGACTGGACAGTGTTGGTGGATCAGTCCGAAGTCTGGCTGTAAAGGCTGTTAATCAGTTTGTTGGATGATGCTTGGAGTTAATTGGTTTGTTGAAGCTCTGTTTGTGTGTACACATAGTACTTTGGGTGCTTTGAGGCCATTGAGGAGACACAGATGTAGCCTTGACAATTGATCCCAACAAAGGAATCGATTCTTGGTTAAATTGTTCCGATTCTTAACATAGGAACAGGTCTTTGGTGGTGGTGATATTTCATCTTTGAAATGCTGCCAGTAAGGATCCTTCCCCGACGTTGAGAAATACCCTATGAATCTCCATTTTAATGCTGAACCAGCGTTTTGGTCTGATACAGTCTGGTCCCAGGCGAATCCCGAAACGTTTCAGCTGCTAATGTGCCTACACACCATGGCACACACCACAATGGGTCAGCAGTTCAGTGATTTCCACTTCACACATTCAGCACTTATTCATTCAGTGAGCCCTTTGAGAGGAGAGCCTGATGCATTCGCTCTCATCAAACGTCACATGGACAGAAATCTGTCTGAAGAGTTCTACGTGGGGGCAACCGTATGCAATGTGAATGCTCAAAGTGTATGTCCTCAGAAGCAGTCCACTGTCAAATATTTAGAATCATCTACTGTGTGTATATATAATAAGTATGCAGAATTAGCCGTGTGATTTGTGTCTCTTTGATCTGGTTATTGATTCATTGAAAAGATTTGTCTACATGTTCTTCAATTTCATTTACCTTCTCCGTCTAGATCGCTCGGTCAGTAGAATTCAGGAACCAGGTCCTCTTTAATGTAGCAGTGAATTCACCTGCGTCGACATCAATCTTTTCTTACCGGTTTCTCTACTAACTGACTGTTGAGGGCTTCATTTTTAAGATCTCTCAAACTTTTATCTTGTATATCTGGGTGCAAACATGTTCCTGTAGACAACAAGCAATATAACAGCTCTTTCTAACGTTTGGTTCTACGGCTTCGGACACCGGTGCTGGCCTGTGTTATTTCAGGAGACATTCTTTGATTGTGTTTTCATTTCCATGAAATGTTCTCTGTCATGGATGCAAGTGCTTTTTTTTTCTTTCTTTTTTTTTTTAAATGACCATGTGGTTATTCAACCAACATAATGCTGCTTTGCTCTTTGTGTTTCTTTGTACAAAACTGTTTGACTTTCCGCTGGTTTTTATTCGCCACTCAGAGAACAGTTTTCCAGACCAGCACACTGAGAACGTCTGTCCACAATCCCATTAGTTGTAGTCAGAATATCAATATGTGCCATTTTTTCAAATAGTAGAACCATTCATTAAGGTACGTTATGGTCCTGAGTGGATTTTAGTGATTGATTTGTTGTTGTTTTTTAGGCACAGCAATTTTTTTACTTGACTAACTGGCACCACGTCATACAAAACAGTACAGACTTTGTCTCAGGACTCACTGTGTGATTAAGAACAAGCAACCTGATGTTCTGGACTAGTTCAAGGCAGCTTTATCTTTCTGAGGCACAGCTGGATTTTAAAAGCTACCTAAACATATCATCTCTGGGCATTTTTCTGTCCTAAATAAAAAGCCACTTACAGTATGCACCAAGTTCTGCATAAGAATGTGTTTCTGTTGTGCTTCATTTCATTCTGTTACCTACTTATCTTTAGGACTTGCATGATAAGATTTATCCTTGTAAATTAACTTTTTCTCTAATTTTTTTAATTTTTCCTCATTTTATTTTTATTATAAAAAAACGAGTATTCAGCAGATGACATTTCACCATGGCATCCACATCCCAAAATATCAAAAGGCTAACCTACCTTCCCTAGTAGAAGTCACTCTAATGTTGGGGGATGTAGTCATCAGTATGTCTGTCCATCTGTCTGTAATCACTTCAAATCCAGCCCAGAATTCAGAAACTGTTTAATATTTATTCATCAAACTTTGCATTGATTTCTAGGCAATGTAGTTGTGTCTTTTGCTATTTTTGGATTTCTGCAATTCTGACACCATGTGGACACCAGGGTAATATGACATCTGACAGGCGTTGGAAAACTTAGGTAGAGTTACAATGAAACTACCTGTGCCTGGTCCATAATACAAGTTTTTTACAATTTATACTTGTACACTTCTTGTTATTGGGGTGGTACCCTTATGTCATGTATCCATCATTGTTAAGCCTGAAAAAGTGCACTTTTAAAAAGATTGTGTTCTCTCAGCAAGAAGGTCCTGAGTTTGGGTCCCGGGCTCGGACTGTTCTGTGTGGGGTTTTCTGGGTACTCCAGTTTCCTCGCACAGCCAAACAAATTAGCCTAATCCGCTGTTTCAAATTGCCCCTGGTATAAATGTGAGTGTAAATGCTTGTATGTGTGGTGGCCCTGCGATGGTCTGGCAAGCTGTTCAGGGTGTACCTTGCCTTCGCCCAATGTTGGCTGAGATAGACTCCAGCCTCCTCGTGACCCTAATAGGATTTAGTTGTTTATCAAATGAGTGAGTGAATGACGTACGTGGGTAAAGCTAAGGGTATGACAGGTCTTACCCCAGAGGTTTTCACCTCAGTGACAAGTAGAGGGAGAGGTTAGCACTTATTTAAGAGACTATTTGATGGTAAAAATGTGACCCATCATTGCAAAGTGGGCATTAAATTGGAAATTATTAACTGTTTTGTTGAACTTTAAAGTCAATTTTGTCCAAAGTTGCATGCTTAAAAGGCTGAAAATTTCAGAAAGGTTAGTTACTCCAAAACTAGCAACATATATTAGAAAGGTTGGTACAGTTTTAAAACTTAGAAAACCAGCTACTAAATGGTACCTATAATTCAAAATTAATAATTTCTGACTCAATACCCTCTTTGCTGTGATAGGTCATAAATGTGAAAGTCCCAGATACAAGGAGGACTTTTCTAGATAAGCCTTTATTTACCAATCCTCTCACACTACAAGATTCATTCAAAATAAAATAGTACAAACGTAAATGAATGAAATTAAATAATGCTCACCAATCAGAGTTACTGCCATTGATCCTGAATTTAGAATTCTGTGAAAACTTCCTTGTGGACAAAGTGTGCAGAGATTGTCATTTGCGGTTGTGATTAGTTGCTATTGTTAAACTGTAAAGCCTGAATCAAAAAATCTAAATAAAGATGTTCAACACACCCTAAACCAGAGGCTAAAATCAGGACACATTTTGTAATCAGTGGAACATTTCCCCTCTTGTATCCATGATACCTTGTAATGTATGTTTTTACTTGAAGGTGCTGCAAGCTCCCTGCAGAACCTCTTCTCCAGGACCAACATCAAATCACATTCACACTTAAGGGCAGTTTAGAATACCTAATCTGTCTAATGTGCTTGTCTCTGGATTGTGGGAAGAAACCAGAGTACCCAGAAGCAATCCAAGTAAGTTTAGGGAGAACATGCAAACTCCACACTGAAACACTCTGGTAGGCCACAGGGCTTGAACTTAGGACCGTTCTTCTGTGAGGTAAGTGGCAGCCAAACAAAGAACCAAGTTAAATTTTCATGGGATTTGTGTGCTTATTTGGAATTAGCACAGGGATAGTTCTGCTCATATTTCTCAACTGACTCCTGGCATGACTTGTACCCTTAGAAAATATGAAAATGCTTTTGTGTTTGTTTATTTGTTTGTTTTAATTTTCAGCTCATTTGAAATCTTTACCATAATTTTTTTAGTCACTTGAACAATGCAAATGCTCTAGGTGGGATGGTCCGTGTGACAACATGTAGGGGTGTATTTTGATGTAAATTAGTGGCAGTCACCCTGAGGGTTCTTGTAATTCGAATACCTTAGTGTCTTGTAAAAAAGCATGGAAACATTGCAGCAGTCATTTTTAATCTTGGATATTTCTATTTCTATCTTTATTACTTTCTCTATCTAGACATCTTTATTACTTATTCTATGGTTTTCTTGTTAGGTACATGCATGTATTAAGACTAGAGTGCAGCTAATCAGGTGGCATCTTGTCGGCAGTTTGCAGTTCCTGCTTGAGGCTTTCATTTACTGTTTGGTGATAAATTTGCCACATCAGCTTACAAAGGGGGCCTTAAAATTTGTCCAAACTCTGTTATTAAAATTGGTGTTATGGTGCTAACCATTACATCACTGTGCACCTTAAAAAACAATAAGTAAAAAAAATAAAAAATAAAAAATTTAGCATTGCCTAGACCTATTGGACAGATTTCTTCCCAAAACACACCCTGCTTTATCATTTTCACTTCTTTTAAGCTAAACAGTGAGGGGGTGGGGGAAATGGTGCATCCATGTTTGTCTTTTGTTGCAACAATCTAGTCAGCTGACTATGATGTGAAATTTAAAAAGCTAATGTGTCCAGACAGTGACTGATTATATAATAAATACTACTTAACATAGTAGAACTCCTTTAAAAGTAAAGAGGGGATGCTTTGTTTACTCTTGATCCTATGAGTGACCATGATGATTTTATTTCACTGGCTGAACTCGGAATTTCAGAGACTTTTTTTGTTTGTTTTTTTGTTTTGTTCTAGTGAGAGGTGAGAAATTCCCAGTTACAAAATTCTATTAAATGTAACAGTAATCAAATACTGCTCAACAAAATTTAGGACATACCAATACAAAATACTGTAATATTTTTTATTCTGTTTTTGTAATGTTAAATTTTGATGGGATTTGTGTGCTCATTTGGAATTTGCACACGGATGGTTCTGCTTATATTTCGCTCAACTAACTCCTGGCATGACTTTTACCCTTTGAAAAGATGATGCTGCTGTTTTGTTTGTTTGTTTTAATTTTCAGCTCATTTTAAATCTTTACCTTTATTTTTTTTAGTCACTTGAACAATGCTAATGCTCTTGGCGGGATGGTCTGTGTGTAAATCTTGCAAACATGTAGGAGTGTAATTATGATGTAAATTAGTGGCAGTCACCCTGAGGGTTCTTGTAATTCGAATACCTTAGTGTCTTGTAAGAAAGCATGGAAACATTGCAGCAGTCATTTTTAATCTTGGATATAAATCATTAAAATAGAAGTTTTACTAATGATCTTTTCAATTTTTATTACTTATTTTATGGTTTTCTTACAGACATGAAACATGTTTTTGGCAAGGATACATGCCAGGTAGTATAACTAACACCTTTCCCATAAACGTTGTCATATGTTAAGTACATGCATGTATTAAGACTAGAGTGCAGCTAATCAGGTGGCATCTTTTCGGCAGTTTGCAGTTCCTGCTTGAGGCTTTCATTTAGTGTTTGGTGATAAATTTGCCAGATGAACTCACAAAAGGGGCCTTAAATTTTGTCTGAATTCTTTATCAGGGTGCAGCTAAATAGATATTTTTATTGTAAGTAATTAATTTAGTAAATAATTTATTGGAGCAAATGCTTCACAAATGGCCATTGTCTTACACCGATTACTGAGCAAAGCAGTCACCATGTTTACATGTTTAGTGATTTTTGTGTCATCCTGTTTGACTGTGGGGAAACTCCTCACTGTTTTTTTTTTCATGGTTCCTCCCTTCCAGTGCTTTTAATGTCTTGTGTCTCATCTGTGTAAGAGCTGGTTTGAATTTCACCACTTGTATTTAGAACATTTTATTTTAAAATACATTTTATTTGACTGCATACCATAACATATAACATTATTGTTAATTTAAGAAGTAGTCTATGCGTATCATAGATTAACAGTATTTAGACATTGATAGCAGATGCTAGTCTACTTAAATATGGCTCAAAAAAAGTAAGAAAATGATCATAAATAGGCTTTGGAGAAGATTGTGTCAAATTCTACCATACAACAACAAAAAATACATTTATATACAACAATAATGGAAGTTCTCAGAAGAGTAGGTTGTTTCCTCAGTGAGAAATAGCTAGATCTTCCCTTTTTAAAAAAAGAAATCCCCACAGAATTCAAGATGGTTCTTTTTTATCACCAACTACAATAAAAGTTACAGAAGAAATGAGCACAATTCTACACTTGGAGGGTAAAAGGTTCAAATACTGATCTTTGTTTAACATTCACCAGTGTTTTTATAGCAACTGCAGAGATGTTTTCGGTATAAATATGGCCTATTTCTCTGTTATCAAAGCACACGTGGCAGGTCTACACATCGTCTTTAGTTGCTGGTTTATAAGTAACATTTTGTCTGGAATCAGGATTAAACCTGTGGGGGAAAAGAAAGTTATTTTAATAAGGCTCAGCTCTGAAGTTTTCTTTGCACTGTCAGTGTGCAGTATTACATTGCATTGCAGCAGTTACATTATGAAAGTGTGCTGAGCTTCTGAGTCATCCATTTTCCAACATAAAGGGTTTAAAAGTTGGTTTTTAGCACTTGAGTGTGTTACTCACTTTGAGTGTTTTTTCCGCTGTTGATAAGCATAGATGGAGAAAAGCAGTACGGTCATAGCAAACAAGGCTCCAAATGCAATGGCCAAGATATCACCTGTAAGCCGGAAAGATTAATTTAGAAACAGGATTTTATTATTAGGTTAAAATTAATGAGGTTAGTACTGGAGTAAGGACATACCTCGGGACAGTCCATCTATGAAAACAAAAAAAAACAACAATTTACAATTTTCTCAACTGTAAGATATCAAGCTGATTCTCGCAGCTCTCACAGAGCAAGTCATACACACTGCACTACTACATGATAACACTACTGCATGAGAAATTATTTCATTACGACTGTTAGTACATAGGAATGAAAACAAACGTCCACTAACAGTGTTATGAACGAAATGTCTTAAATATGCTCACACATAACCCTTTCACTCATCTCACAGAACATGTGCAATAGCGCATGTCGCAGACGAGTGTCGAATAATTATGATAAAAGATAAAAGATGGTGATGCTCTCCTACGGATCATATTAGTAATTATTCCATTTATTTGTTTGACCTTTTAAACTGAATAGGTTTAATTCAAACCTCAAAAACAAAATACATCAGATTAGATCCACTGTGTTCTGCTGGTGGGATGTTCAGGAAGAAAATGTCAAATGAAAATATACACATTTAAATAGTTTATTCATTAATTCATTTTCTAAGCCGCTTAATCCTAATTAGGGTCGCGGGGAGGCTGGCGCCCATCTCAGCCGACTCTGAACAGCTCACCAGACCATAGTGGGGTCAACACATATACAACCACTCATTGTGCATTACTCTGCATGTTTTTGGACTGCGGGAGGAAACCGGAGTACCCAGAGGAAACCCACGCAAGCACGGGGAGAACATGCAAATTTCACACAAAAACACCCCGGAATCGAACCCTGGCCTTTCTCACACATACCTACAAATTAATTAATTTAGCAAATATGTTCGGCAATTATGTCCAGGGTCTGTTGTGACACAGTGAATCTTAAGGAACTTGAAATATTACTTATGAATATTAAAATATATATAATAAATAACAAGCATTTAGAAAAAAAAGTTTATTTCTTGGCTACGATGGCAGAAAAACTGAAACAGTGTGAAAGAAGAGGCTTGAGTGCATGTCACAGCTACAGCTGTCAGATGAAACTGCTGCAGTTATTTCACTCGAATTATATATTCATTATAGCAGTATAAGTAATATTTTGGTGACTGGCTCTAGGTGTATATTCTTCGTCAAATATAGGACAGTCGTAATAAGCATTTCGCTTGTTGTACTGTGTATGATTTTGTATGTGACAAATAAATTAGAATTTTTAATATAGCTCTTATATAATATAGCTCTGAATATCTAGCTAATAAAACACATTCATATAGGCCAAAATTGTCATTTTTCTTTGAACAGATTCAAAGAGACATGGCAATGCCTCTTCTGTACAAGTTCTCTTGCAATATAAAGAATTACAACTAGGAAACTTACCCTGTAAACCATTTCCTCTGTTTCTCTGAAAAGTCTTTGTCTTAGATGATGACCCTGCTTTGGGAGATATGCAAAGACATTGTTGGTCCCATGTTTACATGAATTTATATCCTCTTTCAAAATGTCAATCTACAGCTTGAGAGGGTAAGAGCTACAGTGATTTGTCTGTACATGAGGCTGGATAAAAAAACATTAAATTCTCATCAGTGCCCACTCTGGCACCACATCTAATTTATTTATTTATTTATTTATTTTGAAAGACCATGCTGAAAACCTCGGAAAACGCAGCAGACGGCGTAAAAATTACCCATGAGATTCTAAGATTCTAAGGTTTGACTCTGTTTTAAATAGTTATACTTTTACTAATAAAGATTTAGAGAACTGCATGGCTGCTGCTCTACAGCCAGTTGTTCAGAGTTTAATCCGTGTTAAATGTACATGTACGTATAAAAACTGGTCAGGGTACGACACCCTGTGGGCTTCGATGGTCACTTCATTTCTCTGTTTAAAAAACTGTCATGTCTCATTTAAGTTTAGAAAAAGTTTTGATAACAAATCAGGATTTTTCTTTTTATCTGGACTCAATTGTTTTTGCCATTTTCCCATTTTTCAAACCAGCTAATGATTATAATGATGCACTCACTGATTGTAAAAAGGGAAGTAGAGAAAGAGGCCAGGACCCGTCTTCCATAAAGTCTTTGTGGAGTTCTGAAGTTCTGGGATAAGCTCTGGTTGTGTTCTGTTTTAAGCGTCTTCTCCAGCGCAACGAGCTGTTAAAAAAAAAAAAACAAAAAAAAAAACATAACCCTATGACACTTTTAGCGAGTGTAACAAAAACAATTCATCCGGATTTACCCTTGGCAGATTGTACTATAAACAAAAAAAACATACCCTGATTCCGTTACTGTGTACATTTGTAGACCAGTTGTTTTCATGATACACAGAAACTTACAAAGAGGCACATTAGCTACTCTTAAAGATTTTAAAAGATAATAGAACTGACCTGTTTCCTTGAAACTGTGATTGTGTCATTGAATACAGTCCAGTTTACTGACTGGTAACAAGGTGGAGTAGTTAGAGACCCGGTGTATCTGTAAAACTTCTCCAGACTGTTTGGCAGAAGATGACGGACATTAAAACTGGGGATATGAGTGTCTGATGCTGTAAAGTTCACAAGAAGTGACATCATTTATCCTGCCATTCAAATCAATACAAATATGAGAATTATGGATATAAAAAAATTTAGTATTGAAACATATACAGGTGGAAATTTAAGAGAATTTACCCTCGGCGCTAACATCTTTAATTACAGACAGGACTTTTTCATAGTTTTCATTCTCATGAAGCCCAATCTGTAATGGGAAATGGAAAGAATATTGCATGGTTATCATTTATTTTTAGAACTGAAACTACACTTTTAATAAATCTGTGGTAAAATATTTATACAGACACACACCTGTGACTGCATCACAATTTTATTTTTAATCCCCCAAATCCATGGATTCATATTGCAAAGGGAGCAACACTAATAATAACTGCTTGATTACAAACACTCCTTGATGCTGATTGGTTAAATTAGTGTTATGTGGCTTAATCTGAATGTTTTTGTTTCCCACGTAGAGAGCATTTCAAAATGTACACAAAAAGGCTGCTAGGGGACAATGAAATTCAGTGACTCTGTGTGCTAAATGAGAATTGCTTGAGCTAGAGCAATTGTTTTAGAATCATTTATATTCGGTCTATACAATGGCCTAATATTTGTCTGTTATGTTGCTTAGCAGCCAAACGACACTGTTTGAATGACTTCTTTTTTTAGAAATTTTAGTCTTACCCCTATAAAGGCTCCTAACACAGCGAGTCCATCAGGTTTGCTTGCAGCTTCGCTCAAACTAGCATATTTTGAGTTATAATGAACCACATGGATCTTGAAAGGAGAGAAAAATAAGAAGTTGAATTAAGTGAAGAAAAAGAATTGCTGTGCTGGGTATCTATAGAGCTGTGCACTCTTAAGATCAACAAAGTGAGTGTAAACACTGTTTAATAGTGTATAGACAGTAACTGCCTTGCTACCCTCCCAAAATTCATTTGAATACATTCAGTTAGTGAATATTATAAACAGTGCTGTTGGCTGTTCAAACCTCTGCAGGGAAGTGAACATTATTAATGGTGTGCTCTGAACCAGGAACCTCTGTGTTCCCCCAGTGGAAATGGAGCTGGGCTGCCAAGTAGATCTGGTCAAATCCCTTTACTATTTGCATGGTATTGGGCAACTGGAGCTGCACTAAAGGACGAAACAGAAGCAACACACATTCTCATTAATATGTACTTTAGTATCGTGCAATTCTTTCGAGGTTGTAAGACGTGAAAACCAGCTGACTTACAGGTGTGACCGTTGTTTTTCAGTGTAAGTTCAGGCTGACCACTTAAGTCATAACCTTCAAGTTTTATAGCAGGCAGTTTGGGTTCATAGGTGACGTCTGTAGTCACAATGTCAATAGGAGACTGAGATTTTCCACTGCACTCTGTGAAAGCGCTCAGCCATGATCCCTGATCTGTTGATTACAGCACAGGATAACATGTAAAGAATAAGTCGATCTGCAACTGTCAAGATATGATATACAAAATCCTTTAGTATTACAGTAAATGTAAATCACTGACTGTGTTACTGATGTGCTCAGTCATAAACTACCATATCACTACTATTCAGTAGAACCCTTGGGTATATATGCTGGAACATATATAATTCCCCACTGCACAGAAAATGATTTTAATCAAAGCCTTCTGACACCTTCGACACAAATCTGTCAATAAATGCCATGAATGTACCAATCCTATACTTAATACATGCTAACTTGTATGTCAATGATATCATCATTCTGATAGTCAGTTCTTAAATAACTCCTATGAAATAGTTAAAACAAAAGATTCTGCACACAGAAATAAATTAATCTAGCGATTTTATTTGTTAACAATATTTTTACAAGTGTTATCTTCTCTTTTAATGTTAAGTTGAGTCACTAGCTATGCATATAAACAATGTTCCTGCAACTCCACTTAATCATCTTGTTGGAATTGAATACACATGAGCAGGAGACGATTAGAGAATGGTGTGTTCTAATATGGACTGGTGGTCCTGCCCATCTGTAAGCTGTGGTGATGTCCAGCATGCAGTGGGCCAGTCGTTGCTAAGACAAAGGAGTCCCTTGTGTCTTTAATTAATGTTTTAATTAGATTACTAATTGTTCTGCGGATCAGGTGGCAGAGGGTACAAGAATGCTTTGCAGGCTTGTCTGGATGGAGTACTGCAAGGTGAATCGGCTGATAAAATGAGGTGATATACTTTGGCTTAAGTCACCAGAACCTGGCAAGATGAATTTATTGGTAGCCACAATTAGGGAGGGCTCTTTTCTGATGCATTTGGATTGTAAGGAACTGCTTCAAGGGCCTCTAGTAAACAGGAGAGATGTCACACAAGGCTACTGGGGAATTGGAGAGGAACGGTCAACTCCGGAGGACAAGTTAGTCACAAGCAGCTATGCAGATAGCTACAGATGGTGTACATATGTACAAGGTGAGAAGGAAATGGCAGAGGTAGCTTTCTAGATGATATTGTTGATTACATATACACAAGAAAGTATCTGTCACTACTAGTGATGTGAAATAGAGCACCAAGTCTTGACACAGATGTCAAGTCTTATCAGAATGATTACTAAAAAATGTAATATGTAAGCAGCCGTCACAGAGGAAAGATTGCGGTAAGGTCTTTCTTGATCTGTTCAAGGAGGTAATGATTTGTTCTTTTTCAGTTGTACTCACAAATGAGTCAGATAATTATCTCTCATTACTCATTTTGGACTGTCCAAAGTTTTGAGGGACTGGAATAAGGATACAACCTGAACACATATTACACAACTTTGGAAAATAAAGTATGATTTATTTACCATGATAGCCCCAGTGATCACTGTCGGATGAACCTGTAAAGAAATAAGAAAGTGGGTCAAAAATACATTATAAGCATTTACACAAAGGTGTATTGGCTCAGAAGTATCAAAAACTTACTGGAAAAAGCAAATGGTTGCTGCTACATGCTTACACATTTCCATTTCTTAATTTGCAGCACTACTGCATACCACAGTCTAACACTCTCATAGCCTCATACTGTAATAAATTCAGAAGAAAATGTGATATGAAAGATTTGAACCAGACATTTTTAATAGAAATAAATTTTTTAAAAAATCTATGCAGGTGGCCTTGAAAGTTAGTGCATTACGATTTAATATGCTCTCAGTCGGAGTTACAGGTGCATTCGGGGAAACTTATTTTCCCTGTTCTCTCAAGTCAGATCACTTGCACAATCCTTTCTCCGTCCAGCTGGCTGAATGCAGGCATTATGCTCCCGAGACTGAGCCTTATATGGAGCCCACTTTAAAGGGCTTTGGCAACTTACTGATGGCCATCAGGACTCTGGGCACTATTGTTGGATTACATGGTGGGTCGTGGTAAAGTTACAGAGATCAGCTCTTTAGTTTGCAACTCGAGAATCACAGAGGAATAGGACAAGAATTGGGTGCATGGCAAAAAGGTTTTCATTGCTGTTTAGACCATAGTAGTTCCTTTTTATTTTCAAGGACCATTATTATGCAAAATATGAAATATTTTGCTGCCACCAATAAATGAAAAGGTGAAAGTATAAAGACTGCCTGTTACTGTCCGTTGCTATTATATAATCTTAGTTACGTCTGCCAAGGCGGTTATGTTTTCACTGGCATTGGTCTGTTTGTTTACGATTTGTTGTTCGATGGTGTAATCTCATTCCTTTATCTTTCTGTACAACTTTTAGGCCAATTATCACAAAAATAATCCAATAATTAATACTTCCTCATCCGAGCACAGTTGCTTGTCCCAGCTACCTCCCTAATTAACTGAATTATTATTAATTTATTTAAAAAATGTAACTCTTCATAATTAAGGGCCCTGTCTATCCATCTGTGGTGTACAAAACAGTTTGTAAAAAAGATTTTCTAGAGAATGTTTTCATAATGTCCATAAACAATTACTGCATCATCTTTCAATCTAGGAACATTAACAGTAATGTTTCATTGGCACTTTTTGTCATGTCTGGGTGAGGATAACATTGTGTATTATTTCCAAACATTGGTGGCATTTATAAAATGTTAAAGCCTGTTGAACAACTGTTAACACTCTTATGGTTATCCCTCTGGGAAAACTTTACAGGCTTAGACAGGTTTCAGCAAAGGTTCAGGTTGGAAACTTTTAGGAAGCTTATAACTCTTAATAGTAGTGGTAAAGTGGTGCATAGAGTTCACGGCTCCAGGGTCCCTAGTTCCATCCTGAGCTTGGTTTACGGTCTGTGTGGAGTTTAACAGGTTGTCCCTTGTCCCATGTGTTGGTATCCTTTGTGTTCTCAGGTTTCTTTTTATCTCCCAAGGCATGCTAGTGGATGTACTGGCTAATCTAAACTGCCCCTAGGTATGAATGAATGTATGAACGTGTTTGCAGGTTGGACTGCTATGGCTGCAATGCCGTTCCTTTCTGTGTGCATTCCTGCTCAGTGAATGAATGAGTGAATGAATGAATTAATGAATGAATGAATGAAATTTTACTGTGAAAGTGTTATTTAGTCACTGCTGTGAATTTGTCAGGAACTGAAGTAAAGCTGTTGAATGTGATTGAGGGTCTGTGCACTGACAGGATCCTGGGAGTTCATGCTCCTCATCCTTATCAGTAGAAACATTATAAAAAGAGATTAAATTGACCAAGTACTCTAATTTTGACTTATTTCAGACCACAAATGAAGTATAAGAATAAAGTATCTTTTACAGTTGTTTGTGGTTATACCCTAAAAATCTGACTTGTATGTTTAGAAAGAAACATGTTACCTTCCCACCGGTGTGTTTACTCACCTTTACCCCAACGTCAACATCAGATTAATCACTGAATTGATTTCCCATTTTTAAAAAGAGCAACTAGGGCAGCGACACCATGTGAACAAATAAGATAATGCTGAGATTTGCACTGAGTAACCTGATTATGCTATGCACAAACTCCTTAGCAGTGAAAAATTACTGTGCGGCCAAATCTTTTCTATAAAGTTGCCAAGACCTCCGATTTCAGGATTAATCAAGACTTAATAAGGAAGTCCAACTCCATCGTCAGACTGCTTCATACTTATGACTAAGGGGAAAAAGATTTGTGAATTACTGGTCAGGAAAAAGGATTTCCTTATTATAAGTGGCAGAGTGATACTGAATCATTACTCTCAGAATATGACCTCAGATAATACATATACATTTACTTTTATGGCATTTGGAAGAATCCCTATCCAGGGCAAGTAATATAAGTGTCATGAAGTCACCATCAGTCAATACCGATACTGGTTCACTGGAACACAGGCTAATTATAAATCAGTCAAAGCTGTTTTATTAAAGATAAATATAAGAATATGCAGTAAAAATACTAATCCAACTACCTCTGAATAAGATGCGGTGTTCAGTCATTTGTCAATAAATATTAGATGATAAAATGTAAATTGCTCTTCTATAATGTTACATCTTTTCCAAGTTGCTTGCTACCTGTTTCAGGGCTCTGTTTGTATAACTTTAAATTCCTATTTTTAATTATGGTCTTCAAGGTGAAATGTTTTAAATATAAAAATGTCAAATTTAAATCTTCAAGGAGCAATTAAAGTAACAAAGCCAAACAGTGGGCCCTTGTTTTTAGGTGTTTAATGAATAACTTCACAGCAGACTTGGCAGGCTCCAAGGACATATTTGTTTATTGGTTATTCAGCGAATGCTGGTGACAGCAGTCCTCTGTGAAACTTCTTAGTTTAGAACCTGCAAGTAAAAGAAAATTTTGTGCTCTACTTTTTTATGACCACTGATGCAACATTCACATGTGGCACATGGATCTTTAATTCTAATGATCTGGACATTTTCTGTCTCCAAAATACAATTTTAAAAGGAACTGCATCTATAATTACATATTGCACATTTATAAAGTGACTGTGGATCCTTTAAGGAAATAAAATGCATAGCAAGAGAGATGAGCATGTTTGGTCAGTTTTATATATGACAAAACATCATCCAGAAGGACATTTGGGGCAATGATGATCAGTGAGGAGAAGAGTTTATTCTGAATAATCTTAGTAACTGAGAAACAGTAAATCTAGTCTCACTTCATTGTAAAAGTAAATGATGGCATGATGCCTTTGCCAACATATTTTCCACTTCTTACTCAGCCTTCTGAGCTTAGCGAAACGCCAGCATCGTCACGTAGTCCCAGGAGTTTCGCCATAACAAAACCACAAGCTGTAACTAACATCACCAAGAATGTCCGGGATAAGCTGGTGAGACTTATCATTGTGAATGAACACTTCCAAAAACACTACACCTCCAAATGCAGAGAAGCAAAAAGTTAAGCCAGCTCCTAAATATTTAATTTAATTTAATTTTAATTAAAATGTATTTAAATAAATACAGTAATTACCTGATTCAATATTACAGCCACATAATAGTG
>JBCNYG010000024.1:29616046-29635713 GCA_039654305.1 Porochilus rendahli
AATACATTGATACAGATTATAATTAACTAATTTTTTTTGTCATAAAGTGTAATATATCTAGCTACATCATGGTAATAAAACGAAAGGAGATCAGAATGAAAAATCAAAAGCAATTTTTTTTGTAAACTGAAAATCAGCATTTTCCCCCTTGGGATGAAAACCCATGCATTTATTTTATTAAGTAATAAATACATTTAAATACCTACTGTTGTATTCTTCTTCGTTTTTTTTGCTAATTTGACTGTTTACTGCACATTTGTGAACGTATAAGTGATGGTCTACTCTTTAAAAACAAAATGACTAATAATATCCTACTCACTTGTTTTATGCCCCTCATGGTCTTTGCTCACATTTTCATCTTCTTCCGATGAACCCGGGTCCCCTAACGCCTCACTGTGGATGAGCAGGAGGACGAAGTAAAGCTGGAACAGCATGCTGATGTGTTTTAATCTTCGTATTAGTAAGTATAAAATTTCATACTCGTGCAGGCACACATACACACTTATTTATACACTCACACTTTACATACACATACCCAGAGCCTCAGCTTCACTGACTCACAGGCCTGTTCAGGGGTGGAGCTTTACAGGCTGCCCTCAGCAAAGCCACCAATCAGAAGTCATCACAAGGTGCCTGGGACATCTCTCAATCTGCCTTTCTCACTCTTCTGTAAAGATTAAATCCCAGCCAATTTAACCTCTCTGTCTCCTAAACTTTGGCAAGCTTAGCATGCCATACCCCCCTCTACCTCCACCTGAGTCTCAGATACCACAGACACATACACACCTGCCTTGAGCAAAGTCCAGTATAGTATCATAAAGTGAGGGAAGATTTAGAATAACAGTTGACTGAATGCTGTGTCCCATTCTAAATTAAACAAAACATTGTCACTTTATCTTCTATCTCTTTTTGGAAGACCAAACAAAGAAAGCTATTAGAATGAAAAAATTATTACATCTTCTGCAGAAATTGTATAACCCAACCCCTTAAACACTTTGGACACAAAAAATGTAACTTAAAACAGAATACAGTGTCTTATTTATACAGCATATTTATTCATAATAGAACACAGAAAAATTCTTCATGAAGAATTAGCTCATTTGTGAATTTGTTTATCTTCCTCACAGCAAGAAGGTCCTGGGTTCAAGTCCTGGGTGTTTCTGAGTGAGTTTGCATGTTCTCCACATGATGGCATATCTGGATCATGTTCACATATGGCTTCTTTGTTTGATAGAGGTTTAACCCGCATTTGTGGACAGCACAGTGAACTACTTTTTTTACAGCATTCAGACTTTTTAAATTTTTTTTGATTACTGTGTGTTAAGTTAAACATCTGTTCCAATGAAGCACCCAGAGCCTTCATTTCTGCAACTCTGCAACTTCAGCAGATCCTGAAACGGCTGAGTTAATTCTTACATTCTACTGAAGAGTTGTGTCTCTATTCGTTCTACATTTTCCAATGCATTTGATCAGTTTTCATTTCCCTTCTCATTTCTAATAGCCTTCCACCAACCTGTATGCTGTCTCCGCTATCTATAAATAAACTTAGATCGAGTGTTAATCAAACAATATTGCGTTGATTATTCTCTCCAAGCATGCCTAAAAAGGGGTGAGGAGGAGGAGGAGAAGAAGAAGGGGTGAGTCAGCGCACTCTGTTACTGAGGCATACACCTCCTTGGGATGCAGAAAACAAACCTAAAAGAAGAAAACAACCCAAGGCATTTTAGGCGTCATAGACATCAGGAACCAGGATGTAAGCCTCTTGGCATTTTTCATGGCAATTTCAGCAACACTACTTCCACAGAGCTTATTTTTATATCTGCTGCCTGTCTACTTTGACTCCGAGATATTGCTTGTTTTGCTCAATACTTTTGGAGTTAGACAGGAATAATAACCTGCGTACATGCCTCCAGGACAATAAGTTATTTTATGTTCTTTTTTTTCCCTTATGTTTTGCTAGTAAAAAATGTTTCATCTTAGTTGTGTATATTATTAAAATTTATAGTACCTGTAAGCCATGTATCCATTTTCTGAACCGCTTAATCCTAACTAGGGTCGCAGGGAGGCTAGGTCCATCTCAGCTGATTCTGGGCGAGGGCAGTACACCCTGGACAGCTCGCCAGGCCATCGCAGGGCAGAAACACGCTGATGGCAATGCAGCCTGCTCTTGACAAAAATCAGCAATGGTTCTTTCACAATTTGGCATTTGATAACCCAGTTAGCTGCACTGGGGGGACAGCAGTGACATAGTGGTAGTAGGGCTTGACCCCTAACCTTGGGATCAATAATCCAGCACCCTACCACCTGACTTATAAATTAGTGCTACATCCTATTTGAGATAGCCACTCCTTACTTCATTCAGCATAATGTCTTTAGTCTTATCTGAGTGAGGAAACTTTAAGAATTCACAGTTTCTATCATCTTTAAAAGAGCTTTACAGGGATTAGTGCTCTACCAATTATGTAAGTGAGTTTGATGTAAAATGTTTTTTTCCCAAGGATCTATAATAAACTTAATAAAAGTGAGCAAAGAGAGAAAATCATAGCACCGGGCATTTCTGTTATCAGGAAAGAGGATTTTAGCCTGTGGATAGTTTGGTATGACAACTGAAGAATCAGTCTTTCAAAAAACAAACAAATAAAGGGAAAAAAAACTTTGTTTATACCCCTGCTGACCTCCACCCCAATCCACTTGAGTTCCCTAGAATTGACCACCCATCCCACAAGGCCCTTCCCACCCTACCCCATGCTCCCGCCATAGCCCTCTTCCTCAGCCTAGTGCTTCCTGCATAAATACCTCCCCCCACCACCACCAAAAACACACACACAAAATCACCACTAAACTTAATACTGTGAACATATACTTTGCTTCAGGACTGTGTGACCTATGTTCTTATTAGGGTCTCCTTATGGTGGAGAGCAAAAAGGAGGGAGGGGGAGACAGAGAGAGAGAGAGAGAGAGAGAGAGAGAGAGAGATAGTTATTGTTGAAGTTATATTTTACTTTTTTGTTTGTATAGGTTTCAAATAAAAAAAAGTGATCGCTGGTTAATGCTCTGGATTGTCAACATAAAATTCAGTGTTAAAGCCTCAGTATCACCAAGCGGCCACTGTTGGGCCCAATTGTTGTCAGTTGTTTAAGTCAGATTAGGGTGTCTGTCAAATGGTGTAAATGTAATATATATTTTCTTAAACCCACCACCCAAATTTTATTCAAAACACAACTAGACACTATTAAACAGTAGAAAAAATGTGTTTGATAACCCTGATACTTTGACTGTAAATACCTGGTGATACACAAGCTCTCTTTCCCAGAACAGTGAATGAAATGCAGGGGCAACAGCAGAAGTTTAGTATTTGTGATCAAGCATGAATGTGTGTGTGTGGTATATGTGAATATGAGGTAACTCATAAGGTTATTTGAAAGTCACTTGGTTTCCTGTGAATCTTTTATTTTAGCCCATAGTCTCTACTGCAGAAGTGAACAGGAATTTATATAAAGAGGAAATGAATCATTAGTCATTACCGGAGTTCAGGCTGAACAGTCATATTACGAAATATCTTTATTTCAAGTGTAAATCTGGTCAGATGTTTAGCATTTTCTTTCAAACCTACTGAGTAAACGCATTTTTACATGTAGAAAAGGAAAAGGCCTTTAACTAGTCTTAAGACTTATTTTATCCTATATTTTTTAATTCCTCTGTTATCAGTGGACCTCCTTCTCTGTAAAAATTGGAATCAGAGCAAAATTACATTACCAAAAGATCTATGATTGTACAATCAGATGTGAATGTCTTAACATGCGGGTTCAAAACACCACGCATCGCTTCCTTAGAGGAATTGCTCGAGGTATCAGATGTGCTAGATCAGATCACATTCATTCACTTTCTGAATTGCTTAATCCTAACTAGGGGTCGCGGGGAGGCTGGCTCCCATCTCAGCTGACTCTGGACGAGGCCAGAGTGCACACTGGACAGCTCACCAGGCCATCGCTGGGCAGAAACATGCTCTTGAAAATTGATCAGATCACTTAATTGCTAATATCTGGCTTTTTTTTTGGTGGTAGTGTGGTGGATGTTGTAGTTATTATGATTAGTGTTGAGTAATTAGGCTACCCCCAGTGCAGCTAACTGGTTTATCAAAGGCCAGCCATGTCTCTCACTGTCTATGGTGAAAGGCATGTAGAAGAACCACTGCTGAATTTCGTCAAGAGTAGGCCGCATTATTACCAACAGTATTTCTGCCCTGTGCCCTGTGATGCCCTGGCGAGCTGTCCAGGGTGTAATTTGCCCTCGCCCAAAGTCAGGAATGGAAAATTACATCTAGAAAGGCAGTGTGATGAAAAAAAAAATAGCAGTGATGGATAGCATCTTTCTACAAAAATTCACCAAAGGGAAAACATTTCTCAGGAGAGATTTATCAGATGATTAAAGACAAACAACATGAGTCTGTATATATAATATTTCCTTCAGAATATCAAATCAGCAATACACTGTTATTACTGTCCAAGACAACAGCATCTTTATTAAAAAGAAAAAGAAACAAAAAGAACTACACATATACATGGTGAGACTGAAAATAACCACTGGAGAACAGTAAGGTTGCATACGAGTGAGATCTTCACATGTACTGCGTTTACTTATGAAGGAGTCAGTGCCACTTTTCAGAGGACATTGAAAAAAAAAAAAAAAAAAAAAAGGGCAGAAAATGTGATGGTGACATGTAAAACTCTAGCAGCATTTTAAAGCCTGATGGAAAGAAAAATATAATTGCTTCTTTAAAAACAATGTAATCACCACTTAAAAGATTCACATTCAAAGGCAAAAAGGTGATATTTTTGCAGACAATGGTGATAATTTAGTCTGATCTTATAAAATTAGATCACAAATCGCTTTCATGAACGCCTATACAACTCCAGCTGTAGCATGTTTCAAATCTGTGGCTCATCATTGAGAAATGATAAACAGGACATTTTCCTAACCACACCATGATCAAAGAGGCCCATTCTTCAACGACTTATGTTACTTTAAAGCTGCTGATTATTTTTACTCTGATTATTATTATTAATGTCACTTGAGGCTTACACTACAGAATTCAGTAAAGACATGATTCTGAAATAAGCCTCATGTTCAGATCAAAAGGATCCAGCAGTGCATCATGGTTTAAAAAGTGAAATACATTAAAAAAAAAAGGAGTATGAACATATACAACACTGGACTTCAAGAACTAATAGTTCAGAACTCATGAACAGAACACCTGACAAACTAGGATTGCTTTTACTCGTTCAGTGCTAAAAGCTCGACTGACCTGCTGCCATCAAACTTGTTTGACAATACAGGCCAAAGATAGAGGAAATGAAGCAATAACTGCACAGGTCTGAATAATATCACTGCCAGTCTAAAATGACCCAAGATTCTCAGCATTTATGAGTCATACATACATTAACTCGTACTCTGGATGAAAAGGATACACGCCTCATTTTTAGTCATATTGGTCCAACAACCTTAATATGACTGCCCTTTTATCAAAGAACATCAATATTTTAGGAACGTGAGTTTACCTGTACGGCTCAAACTGCAACAAACTGTGCCTTTAAAATAGAGGAAGTAAGAGAGAGGTAGTCAGGAGTCAAAGCATGACTTCATGATTGCCTCACGATCGAACTTGAAGTTAAGGAAGGACTTCGAGGAGTGAATCCGCTCGTGTTCTGACTGCCCGTTCAAGCCACACACTGCATCTGGAGTAAGGATAACAACACCAACATTTCATGAAACTCATTCTGATGAGTGCTAATGATGCAAAAAATCTTACAGTAATTCTACTGAAGGTACATTGCCCAGCCAAAAAAAACATGTATGTTTCAGGGTATTGTTGCTGCATGCATGTAATTTTTAAGGTATTGTTGCTGCAGTTGGTCCGGTCGAGGCTCATCAACATTAATGTGGCAATAAAATTAATTCAACTGATGAGCTGAATGTTCTGAATGAGCAGGTTATCACTTTTTCTTCCCTGATGGCACAGATATAAAATGGGGACTCAAATAATGAAAGAGTGGTTTAGGGAGCACGAGGAATCATTTTCAGACAAGTATTGGCAGCAGAAAGTCCCGACCGTAACCCTTTTGAAAGTTTTCAGGATGTGCTGGAGAAGACTTTATGGAGTGGTTCAGTTTTTCCCATCATCAACTCAGGACGTCGGTTAAAAATTAACCCAACAATGAATGGAAATACATTATGTTGATTAAGTCTGTTGAATCAAAGGCATGATGATTACGTGCTGTAAGCAAGAGTAAAGGCGGAACGACATATTCATGCATGAATTTTTTTTTTTTCATACACTGCATTATATAAAGTGAGTTAACAGAGCAGCGCAAAAAAACAAAAAAAATCACCCAATAAGAAGCAGTTCTGTGGATGGAAATGCTTTGATGATGAAAGGTCAGAGGAGACAGGAATGCTATGGTAATTCGAACAACCATTCTTACAATTGTGTTGTATTGCTGAGTCCTGATAAATTTGGTTCAATCGAACTTAAGGAGAACTCTTTGTCTTTTTTTTTTTTAACTGATCTCTATTTCCTCATTCCATTTTTCAAGGGCCGAACAGTATAACACTATGACCAGCACTCAAAATGGCTATACATTGTAACCCTATGGGGCATATTGAAACCACACTTAAGTAAACCTCTTGTGTGTGCAATTATTGGCACCCTTTGTAAAGATTAAATAATAATCCACTTTTAGTGATTTTAGTAATTTCAAGAAAAACCTTATACATTAAAATAAAAAAGGACATCAACTGGAACTGTTACAAACTGGGAGGAAATAAACCTAAGTATATTTTGTAGAGCGAAAGATGGTAAGAGGGGCAAAAAATCCTCAAGGATCTCTGTAGTGAATTATTACAAAAAGTAATGCTAAAAAATAATTGCTTGCTTTTTAGCAATAAATACTCGAGTGTTTAGTGTAAAATGAAGGATCGTATTCAAAAAATTTGCCCAATTCTAAGTGAAATATGGTGGAGGTTCTTTGATGATGTGTGGCTGTTCTTCAAACATTTTGTGTACACTCGAGAGAGTGTTTTGAGCGTGAATTCCGGGAGATTTCTGAAACAATCATACTACCTGTCTGGTACCTTGGGATACAGGTGCGCCTATTAAAATGTATAGGTGCATGCACAACCTGGATTAAATACACAAGTCTGGATTTAATAATAGGTGGTATAGTATTTCTAAAAGATTAGGTGACTGAAATATTGTATGGCAGATTTATCTGCTTTTAAGAGCAACATTGCAATAAAAAAACAATAAAAGAAAGTTTCTTTTTGGACTTTGCTCTAGATGATAGCATTAACTAATGAATGCACATTCTCTTTCTGCTTGGATTTAACTAAAGCATTCAAACCACCCACTGTATTCAGCAGATACATCTAATTTATATTCTTATTATTTACAGTTTGTGGGAAAACAAAAAAACCCAACCAAGAAAAAAACACCTTTACAATAATTGCTTTTACAGTCAACTAATGAAATGTATAGTTATCAGCACAATCTTGTGCTCCAGTGGTTTTTGTTGTTGTTTTTTTAAGAGATCTCCAGTCTTATCTATAAACGAACAAAGTGGCTGCAGCTTTTTTATTCGAGCCAAATAGTCTCACAACCAAGATCAATGATTAAACAAGTGGGGTAAATGTGCATCTCCTAATTGGTCAGAAAGAAAGGCTATGGCACACAAATCCTTTGGGAATTAAGATGGGAGCCTGTTGCCCTATAATAGTTTCTTATCTGTTACAATTATCTGGACAATTTCCTGTGATTAGTCTAAACCCCATAAACCACCTGATAAAGCAGAATACACAGACTTGCGAGATGTTTATCATATGGAATGTTGCTTCAAGTTGTGACATAAGGCTACCACAGCTATTTCTGAACACAGAAACACATTCATTTATTCAGTCAGTGTAAAGTTCAGACATCGGGACGTGAGTGAAGGTACCTGCATCAAAGTTGTCCTGCAGTCTTCTGGGCTGAAGCCTCTTTTCATCTCTCTGCAGGAATGTTATCACACAAACATCACAGTTTCACTCGGATACAAATCCTCCAAGCAACCAAATATTTATTCATGAATAAATGGAGCGATGAAATGTACCTGCTGGCTACTGACCTCGTTTATTTGTTTCTTTACATTAGGAGAATCCTGCTGCTTTCTCCCATTGCATTTCACATTATGGTTCTGCAAACACATTACAGTACGATATTCTGGTGTACTACTATACTAATAATAATAATTCAATATTGTTTATATGATTATAATTCTGAACAAATGTTATTTTGATTTATTATATTAATCCTAGAAGGGAAACTTTGGCTCTATATATAACCCATGCAAAGTGAGCACACACACACACGTAAACAGTGAGCATGCACACGCCAAGCAGTGAGTTTTCACACATTGTAGTGCCTGGAGAGCAGTTAGGAGTTAAGTGCCTTGCTCAAGGGCACTTCAGCCATGAAAGTGGAGGAAGGGGAGGTGCTGCTCACTGCCTCTGCCGCCACACACTTTCAGGAATCGAAAGAGCGACCTTTCAGTCCCAAACCCGCTTCTTCAACCATTAGGCCACGGCTGCCCCCAAATGTATGTCTTATTAAAATACAAATACCCCACCGTCCTTCTCGGGCAGAGTAAAATAATCAGATTGTGTGGGCATCAATATTTTCATCACAATATGGTATCACTCCATTTACACCACTTACAACACATAGGAACACTGAGCCTGAATATCAAACTGCAGTAATATATAGCATGCAAAAGGACTATGGCATAATCTGAAGGGTGTCCAGATACTAGGTAGGCATCTAACAATAATCGAACGGTACCCCTAGAGTCATTACACTAACACATGCAAATGTTGCATGTATGTTCCATAGCATGCAAACACATCAGAAGATACGATAATATCTGGGTAGTAGGTATTTAAGCAATGTTAATACTGAGTATTCAGATTTAGCAGACATAACTTTAATTTGGTGACTCATTTTTAATAAGTATGAAGAAGGAGAATGTACTTTGAAGGACAAATAAGTAATAATGTAGTGCATCAATAAAAGGAACTGTGTTGTGCTGGACCGATTGGCCAAATAGCTGATCACAACAACACCGAGGTGTCGGCGGAGTCGTGGATTAATGATGACAACCCATTTTGAAGTAATGACAAAGTGCAGTAAAATGTTTTGTTATGCTAAACTCCAAAAAGTTATTTAATAAAAAACCTAGCGGGTCACTCAGAGTGTGATGTACGTCCACCAGGCACAGATGGATTTTAACTTTGAAAAATACTTTGTTTTGGGGGTTTTTTAGTAGTTGGTATAGTTATTTTAAATCAATGTCTCCCCCTAGTGAGCATCTGATGAACATTCATTCAAACAATACTGTGACATACCAACATCGATCCATATTTTCAACATGATCTCACGCACAGGTCACCTCCAAATGTAATGTTTAGTTATTTGTACCACACCCTACTCAAAAAATTCATCAAAACCTGAGCAGAACTTTATTGGTACTGTTTTGTCTAAGGGACTTTGAGCTCACATGAAATGATATGAAATGGCAAACATTTTGTCCTCTTCATTCCAGTGAAAAGAAATTGCTCAGCATTAATCATAAATTGTATAAAATAGTGAAGTGGCATTTTGAGGAGGAACCACATATGGGTGCAATGGTCAGGTGTCCACAAACTTTTGGTCATATAGTTTGCATGTGTTGCTTTGATATACATAGCTTGCATTGTTTTATTTGACATTAAACACATTCAATAAATTTACAGTACTGTGCAAAAGTTTTAGGCACCCTTTTTTTAGAATAAACTTATTTTATAATTTGTATATTAGAGAGTTAGTACAAAAAAACACTTTAGATTTCCAAACATTCATTTTCCAGCACAAAATTAAATGGTCCACAAAAAAGTGTTAGTACAGTATGTCAATAAAGAAAGCAGCATGTCATGTATAAGAGACCACTTTTCAGACAAAAATATAATAAAGGCTGCTGCTATTTACATGGAAATTTAAAAAAATGTGAGAAAGTCAACATTTCCAGAACTGGGGGTAATTGTGTTAAACACCCTAAAACCTTTGCAAAGAACTGTAATTTCCACAGATTATACACAATTCAAAGACAGAATAAAAAAACAGGTTGTGGATATAAAAAGAAAAGTATAACAACAAACCTTGACTCTGAAAAAGTCTGCAAGCTCACACTGACCAGGCTGCCCAAAAACATTCTGCTGCTTGTGCTTTGTCCAGCCTTCACTTGGAGATGCCTCCACTGCAATCTGTAAACGTCTGGGCTTCGATCTGGCACAAGATACAAGTTAAAGCAAAATAAATGGCATACATATTATTATATATAAACAGTATTATATGTTATTATATACCCAAATAAAACACATCTGAGAGCAAAATAAAGATAAGCTAGTACATTTCTCAGAATAATAAACATTCAAATAGATAAGCTTTAAGAGCCCATGGAAAACTTTCACAACATGAAGGGGTCGGTCTCATGAAGCCATGCTGCAGCGATATGTAGATTCATGTGGCGGGCCGATTCCGCACACTCCTGGTCAGAGCAGTTCTTTGATTTGTTTATAGAAAATTATTTATACTGACCCACCCACACAGAAACACATACACACACATTCTGAAACAGCAAGCCTGGATTTTCTAATGATCCTATCGCCTGAAGCGCAAGACTACACTAAACAGTTTCACTTACCGAAAAACTTTGCATGGCATGTTGCCATTAGATAAAAAGTCCTCATCACTGCTAGTTGATTCCAGTTTATGCTTGGCTATCCATTCTCTGAGCTGCCTGTCAGGACAATCGGGCACCAAAACATATTTTTAATGGAAAAAAAATTCACCATGCTGGTATTTATTTCCCCTTGGACTAATCACAAAAAATAATCAAGAAAATACCTCATAAAAGGTATAGCCATAAAAAACTTGTTGGGAGCCAGGCCAAGCTTGGATTTGGGGGTCATGTCATTCCGATGGCATGGCAGTTTTTCAATAGGAAACCATTCAATGTTCTACAAAAAGTAAGAACAGAAAAAAAAATTAAACCCTGACATGGGTGAGTATAAGTGAGTTACCAATGACCTGCTTTTTAAAAGAGAAGACGAAACTTGTTGAAAGTTAGGCTAAAGCGATACGAACTGTTTTAAAGTGTACCTGGGGTGAATTTGTATTACCAGCTTTTTTAAAATGATCATGTATGACATTAGCGATTCTGTCAGGCAACGACAGCCCTTGCCGCTTGTCAAGTACATGTGAGTGGCAGCACACTGCTGCTCCTACTACTACAAGACATGAACAATGACATATTGCCTTCTTCATTGGCTGTAGTGATGGAAATTCATTGTTTTGTCCTATTGGCTGCGCTGCATGCAGCAGACACCAGTCCAAGCTAACACATTATCGGTCAGTGCTGAGTTGTGTCTCCAGGAAAATGGGGGAGTGCAAACATATTGTTGCGCTGCAGCAACCCCACCCTCTCGGCCTTAGAGGTCGAGTATCAGAGGCACGACAAGGCATTAACCTCCTCATCATGCTGAAATTTAGTTTTCATATAAAATATTTAAAACAGCAGCTATCAGTCTAAGATTTTGCACACAGACACATTTTAATATAAAGTTTTGATTGAGATTAACTTTCAACAGGTGCCGTCTTCTTCTCATCGAGTCACACAGAGTGAAAATATATCGCACCCTTATTTCTTTCCGGGTTTTGGGGTTAAATTTTGTTTCCTTTGGTACACCGGGGATTAAGTACAGTCTCGCGAGCTGATCTGTGATTTTCTGCTCAATGAAGGTGTCTTTGCAGATGCGGTCTCTGATGTCAAAACCTGTCTCCTCTAAAACCTACAAAAAAAAATACAAAGCACATTAAAGAAATTATTTGATTCACAATCAAATCTACAATCTTTTCTATTTCTACTTATTTGAAGTTATTTTGTTTAAGGTATAAAGTTTATTTACTTATGTTTCTTTATTCATTAAACATCCAGTAAATTTGCTAATAAGCAATAAAGGTTACTTCAAATTTGGCATGAAAATTTATAGAAAAACTATATATAAAAAAAAAAGATTAACATTATTCGTTAGTACATTAGCACTGATCAGCTAATACAACAATAAATACTTGTTCCAATGTTTTTAGTGAAAAGCTACATGACTGATGTTTTTTGTCAAAACTATAGTCAAAGTATTAACTAATCATTACTAAGCCATGATTTATGCTACTTTAATTCCAGGAACAAAGCATTATAAAGATCTTTATTGGATTCATTTACCTCTCGTACAGCACAGTCATGGGGCGCCTCATCCTCATTGACCTTGCCTTTAGGAAAGCCCCATCCTGATTTGGCCAGATATCCTTGCACAAGTAACACCTGCATGGAGAAGTTGACCAAGGAAGTTTTCAGACCTTTTCAAATCTTCATCGGTTCTGTTTGTAACATACTCACGTTGTCAAGGGTTTCATCAAGAATAATGGCACCATATGTAGGAACCCCCATCTTGTACTCTTTCCATTGATCTAAAACTTTCTGAACATCCTCGCCTTGAGGAAGCAGGAATGGACAGTGATTAAAAAGTAAAAAAAAGTTCAGGAAAATATAATAATGACACAGGACACAGCCTGTATAACATACTCCTGATAAATGCATTTATAAAAGCAACACCAATTTAACTTTCATACAGAGGAGCAGATTCTACTTGGATTTCTCGTAAATAATTAAACCAGAATCTCATTTCTGAATGGTGTTAGGCACAGCAGGATATCAGCTTTGGCGAAGTCTCTTATCCCACACTGAGGTAGTCCTGGTGTATTCTGCACGTAGAAATCCAGGTAAAACCAATGGGCAAGTTCAATCTGGAAGCAAACTCGGATGGCATTGTCCCTCTCCTCACTGGGGATGTGGAGGATAAAGCGACTACAGGAGAAAGACAACAGCAATGAACAATCGGGACGAATAAAGTTGTCAAAGAGTTCTCATATGTGACAGTGGCGCAGAAAAACCTGTCAGATATCGTTGTGGTAAACTGCAGAAACATTTCTGCAGTAAAATGCAGAAATACACACACACACACATCTTTTCTCTCTGTAAAGATTACTGTGATTAAATATCCAGTTTAATAAACACAATGACAAACACAATCTGCCTAAAAATTATGTAATCCGCAGAACAGTACAGACTGAAGTATAGAGCAATTACTTTGGCACTAATATGAATGAGAGATCAGTGGGGTGAACAGACGACTCTGAGTGAGTTATGAGGAAGAAAGGTGTGAAAAATGCTGACAATTAAAGTTAGAACTTTTTTCACAGTTTAACTTTCTGAATAAATGGTAGTAATGTTAGTTAGCCTTGGGTAGGATAGGTTTCAAATATAGAGGAGGGCGTCTTCTCCCTTTTTACTTTTGAACATGCTTTAAAACACTAGAACTTTACTTTTACTTATCGGGATTCAAATAAAAGAGAATCTTTTCATTATAAGTACATTTATAGTTGTGAGAACAACAGAATATATAAAAGTCACAAAGACTGAACATCTGGACATGGTAAGGATTTTCCCAGATTGCCCCACACACAGTTATAGAGAGACAGATGGAAGTGATGTTGTAAATGTGGAAATGTTACAACACTCATCTTTGGGCAGTTGAATCACTGAATCAATTTATCAGTCACTGAACCACTTTTTTTTTATCACAATCTCTTTATAAATTAGTGAATAAATGAATAACAAGTTTCTAAGCATCACAGGTTGCATAAATAATGACTTCAGCACAATAGCCAGAACGACTTCCGGTTCACATCATTTCACAAAGCTCCCCTTTTCTAATAACCATCATAGATCTCTCTTATCTTTTCTCACTGTCTGAAGCTTATTTAGACAGTCTTGATATAATACCTTTATAAAACATACCCACATATTTGTGAGAGGAGAACCTTAAACAGGCGGCTAGTTTACTCAGTAGTATTAGCCATTTTAGCTTGTATTTTAGTGATCTGTGAGTGATCTACAGTCTGGGTTAGCCTGATGAACAAGCACTGATGTAGTGTTTACTGCAGTGGGGATTTCTTTTTGTTTGTTTTGTTTTTTCTTTTACTGGTTGTATAAAAAAAAAGTTACTTAAACTACGCAGCTACCTGCAGAGGTCGTCCAATACGCCGTTGGGAATCTCCCCTCGTTTTGTTTCCATGTTATTAAGGGTACAAGCATACCGAACCAGCAAAAATGCTTAAATAAAAACAAACGGTGCAAAGCAACGGCGCTCGCTTAATTCGCACCATCACGACAAATAGACGTTACAGCCATGTCAATTACAAACTAGGTATTTAACAAAGTACAGAAAAAACACGTAAAAACAAACAACTTTTTCATCTGTATTTGTTGCGACGCAGCTAGCTGACTAGCTTTGGCTAAAAATATTGCTTCAGTCTTGGCGGGGCCTCAGGAAACCATTTCAATGAGGGCGGGAAAAGATGCTTTAAGGGCCAATAGTATCCTGTTCTTAGGAGGTTAGTCATGAGAAGTCAGCCAATCGGATTACTTCAACGTAACTGGCGGGCAAGACAGCCAATCGAAATGTAGTGAAAGGATTCCGCTAGCATGTTTGTCTTCCATAACACGGAAGCGTGTATAAAAACATAAATTGGGCCGTGTTTCAAATCACATGCTTCATTTAAGAGTGTACACAACTGTACAGTGTATCTACAAATGTGAACATATGTACAACTCCTGGCATAAACGTACGGAATTACCACTATTTCATTCAATTGTTTAAATATGTAGTGGAATAAAACAATCACAGACATGCCACACAACTATTTTCATTTAACATTCCAGCCTTCTGGCTTTATGAAACACTTAGAAAAATAAAAATAGTTTCATAATCCCCTCCTTTGTTTCGACTGACATATGTCGTGTGGAAGCCATGATTTATGGCAATTATACAGCTCACTAAGGTGAGCAAGCGCTCTTTTTTACCTGCAGACTAATTAGCAAATGTAATCGCATACAAGTGTTTGTTTTAGAACTGCAAATACATGGTGAATCCATATTTTTTTCCTCTGTGTTGAATAATTCCTTATTTTTTTTCCCTCTGTTTGATCTGTAGAAACAGTTGCACTTGACAACAATTTTCTTTCTTTCTTATTTTTGTAAGTGTTTCATAAAGCCAGTAGGCTGGAGTGTTAAATGAAAATTGTGTGAAACCTCTAATATAAGGGGGAAAATGCAGTTAACAGACATAAAACATTATGGCAGAGAGCTGGTCTATGGTGTTCTTCTTAATACCGTAAATATTTTCACTTTTGTTAAACCGCTTGATCCCTCTTGGGTTGCAGGGAGGCTGAAACCTAACAGCTCGTCAAACCATTGCAAGGCCAACACACACCCAACCATTCACACTTACACCCAGGGGCGATTTGGAACGTCCAATAAGCCTAAGATGCATGTCTTTGGACTGGGGGTGGAAACTGGAGTACCCGGGGAAACCAACACAAGCATGGAGAGAACTTGCAAACTCCACACAGAGATACCTGAGCCAAGGATTTAAACACAAGACATTCTTGCAGTGGAGCAGATGTTCTAACTACTATTCCAAAATGCAGACCACTTTAAATATTAATTATCCAAAATAAAAAATCTTTATAAGTTTACAGTCTTGCATCACTTGCAGTTAAATGTATTGTAATGAATGATAGTTTAAGTGTACATGTGCTAATCTACATTAGGAGACCGTGAGTGCATATTAGTATTAGGTCATGGTGTGATTCGAAACCCAGGTAAAAATGGGTTTATTTGCAATTATTCTGCCTATAAAAAGTAGACACAGGTTTATTTGGCATGTTATGGTAATATGAATACAAAATATGGTATTCTGCAGTTTCTGGCTTGTATTTGCTTTAGTTTTTCTAGATAATTATTTTCATTATGATGGCATCTATTTTCTGAAGTGCACCAGTTCTTTTCCCAGCAAATACCCTCATGCTATGATGCTCCCACACCCATGTTTCACGGTTGGTGCTCTTCAGGTTAAAAGCCTCACCTTTTGCCTCCTCTACAAAGCAAGTGGCAAATCCACTTGCTGCCAGGAAAGTGGTGACCAGTACCCAGATCAGGATCAAACTCAGTATCCCTGGAACTGTGTGTGTTGGCAGCAATACTTGCTGAATCATCCTTGTGAATCAGTGACGTATGTTACATCTATGAAAGTCGCAAAATGTGTTAAATCATCTTTTTATTGTATAAGCAACTTAATTTTTATATTATATTTTATTACCCCCCCATGCCCAAAAAACTAAACAAAACAAACAACAACAACTATATATATTGCACATATAGAAACAAATCAGCTAATTCTGCAAATGCATAATTGTGCTGTACAGTTCTCTTAACACCCTGTGTTTACAAGCCTGTACATTCTCTAGGGGGTGAGGGCAGTGAATAAGGGTGTGGTCTAGAATTGTTTGTTTTTTTGGGTAAATAATACACACAAGTAGCGAGGTTAATGTTTTAAAATGTATGAATCAGTAATAACAATAAAAATATTTAAACATTTATATAACTAATTTAGAACAGTTTAAAGTCGTTACGTTCACACGCACCACTTCCCCAAAGTTACGTCACCAATATGTAGGGTTGCCAGGGTGGTAAAAATCAAATCTTTAAAAAAATACTTAAAGTCAATTATCAAAATGAAATCGCAGCAGGTTCCTCAAACATCGGAAGTAAGTACAAGCAGTGTATCTGTTGTGCACAAAATCATTATTTTCTAAACATATTGTAACGGAAATTAGATAATGGCTGTCAAGCACCCTGCAGATACAACTACAGCAATGTGTGTTCTGCACATAGAACTCATTTTCCAATATAGACTCAGAAAGATAATCAACACCTGTTTCCTTTTTACATGTCTGTAGTGTTTATGCTAGTTTCAGACAGGTCTTTTTGAGATGTATACTAATGACCTAAGATTTGTGAACACCTGACCATCACATCTACATGTGGCATAACATACAGGATACAGGATGGCTCTTGTATACTGTAGCAGCACGATACTCTGGTGTTCAGTGACATCACTACTGCCTGACCTCACTTATGCCAGGCTCAGACTACACAATATATATGTTTTTTCATTATGTTCACTATGTCAGATTAGGCAATCATAGTACCAGCAATCAAAATATCATCGCTTCACTATCATGAGACTGGCAACATTAAACTTTTAACCCCAACAAAGTATTGCTCACATCTTTGCATGTCATTGGAAGATCATGGCTACGGTTAGCATAAAAGACCCTGTAGAAGCGAAACAATGTGAGAAAATACAAAAAATCTGACATGCTTGAGTTTTCATAAGGGTGTCATGTTCTTCCTTGACCATGCCACACTGCAAGGCCTGTTCTTCATTCCTAGCATTCATATTTAGGCCCAGTGCTGGAAATCTCTCAACCTTGACGGAATCATGTTAAAATCGAAGTGAATATGCATAGTCTGATCCAAGCAAAGAGATGGCATGGTGACATAGTGGGTAGAATATCTGCCTCACAGCAATAAGACCTTGGGCTTGGTGAGGGCATTTCTGTGTGCTTTTTAAGTTTTACTCACGATTATGTGGGTTTCTTCTGGAAACTTTGGTTTCCTCCCACAGTCCGAAAACATTAGGCTGACTGTTAGTCTAACTGGTGTGAGTGTGGATGTAAATTGTTGTTTGTGTTGCCCTGTGATGGACTGATGAGCTGTTCAGGCTTTACCCCGCTTTTTCCCAGGGTGCCCTTCAGCACTAGTAGAATGAAGTGAATGAATGATGAACAAATGATTGAAGCAAAATGCTTTTGTGGCTGAATGAGCACAAATTCCTCACAGGAAATTTACATTATTGTTCAGGATGTATCCCAGATTTGCAAGCGGTTCGGCAGTGATGTGATGGAGTGAGTAGAGTGAGCAATGAGTGAATAACTAGGGGCCCAGATAGGGCTACATAGCCGTTATAAGCAATTGCCAGCCATTTTGCTGAACTCTTTTCAGACATTGGTCCCAAGTTGTAACCCTGAACACTTTGATGGTGAAATGTCAAGCAGTTCTTGAGATATAGGCGTGAATAGCCACAAAAAAAGTCACAAAATGACAGAAGTGAAAACAACACCATCTGTGCTATGCTAATAATAAACTTAATTTACAGACAGAAGCCAATTTAGCTAAACTATTCTTACACTGGGCCATCTGTTCAGGCTACATACATTAAGGGTGTGATTGCCAGGTATCCACCAACCTTATTTTTTTTATTATTATTTTTGTCTATGCAGTGAGTGAGTGAGTGAGTGAGTGAGTGAGTGAGTGCTTGGTTTGGGGTGGAAATTGTACTCACACCTGGCAACCCTGACTGTTACAGTTCTCTGACGCAGCATCAGAGAGAAATAGAGAGAGAGAGAAATAGAGAGAGGAGGTTGAGCTGGTGTATGTGGGCGTCGTTTGTAACGAGGTTTATTTCCTAGTTGAATAACTGTTTTATATATAAAGAGAAATAATCATGGCTGCAGCTTTAAAGGAAAGATTTGACAAGTTCCTTCACGAGAAGAACGTCATGACGGACGTGCTGGCGAAGATCGAGGCCAGGACTGGAGTGAACCGCTCTTACATCGCACTCGGTGAGAGAGAGAGAGAGAGAGAGAGAGAGAGAGAGCCGTCTTAAACTTTTGCGTGTGATTTGCAAAGGAAATGAACATGCTGTAAGCTATAGTTTGTAGGCAGATCCACATTTCTGTTTATCCTGGGAATAATCTGATGTGTTGTAAATGCGCGTTCTGGGGATGGAGATCCTGATGATGATGATGATGATGATGATGATGAGTTATTTATTCATCTCTTTTTTTCTCCCATGTCTGTTTTCCTCTAGCTGTCATCGGTGTTATCTCTGTTTATCTCGTCATCGGTTATGGCGCGTCCCTGCTCTGTAACCTCATCGGGTTTGTCTATCCTGCCTATATATCGTAAGTCTTGATTTCATTCCATTCTAGAACAAAAACGCCGTCGCTTTGAACTCGAACCCCCGCCGACAGTAACCCGAGTCATGGCAGCCACGCTTCCGTGTCTTTGTAATAGTTCATCATACAAGCCACCCAACGTGCACCAGGGCCGCGTCCCAAACTGGACACTGCAGCACTAAAATAGTGCGTCAACTTCCCAGGATGGGTACTATTCAGATCTAACTAGTAGGCCTACAGAAGGGTGTGGTTTTGGAACATGGCCTTGTTTCCACTTTAAGCATGGCATGGCATGGCCTGGGTATTCCTAAATCTTGCTGATGCAGCTCATGTAACCCGGAAAGATAAGATATTATTATACTGTATATTCTGCGCTTTATACAATGCATTCAGGCTGAGCAGTGAATCATATACCGTTCGCCCCAAAGCAGGGTGGGAAGTCCCAGGATCCTGGGTTCAGGGTGGGTGCGGTGCCGCAGTCCGTAGAACCGAGCTCGGGTTACCGTCCACAGGAAGTGTTTACGTGTACGTTCTGCCGCCATATCTGTGCGGGTTTCCTCGGGGTTCTCTGGTTTAATCCTTCCTCCCAAGTGAACACCAACAGCCTTTTGACCTTTGT
>JBCNYG010000024.1:29651792-29671215 GCA_039654305.1 Porochilus rendahli
AGATGTCAGTAGTCACACAGTTCTGTTTGTCAAGATTGGAGTAAAGGTTGGGAAAAGAGAAATGTTTGTTCAGGTTTTGCCTTCATGATGACTAATAGCACTGATAGCCCTGCCCTGTAATGGTACAATAATCAGTCAGTGTGAGGATGTTGAAATGACAGCATGTAGAATGGGGACTCTTGGAAAACAAATCCAGATTATTAAAGCTGTGTGAGTTATAAAACGCTGCTACAGAGATACTATGTTCATCGTGTACAACAAGGCTTCTGTCTACAGTGTTTTACAATATCCCCAGGCAATACATGATGATAATTTCAGATATTTTCAAACCCATGTCCTAATTATCCAAAGGTTTCGTGGGTTACTGAACCCATTTCAGCTAATACATTTTTTTAATTAATATCTTTTTTTTTTTTTTTTTTTTTTTTTTAAGGGAGAGTCCTTTTTCTGCTAAACATGTCTTGTTCAGTGTAATTAAACCCTGCACCTTAAACTGTTGTCTGTGAGGTCATGCGCTTCAGATGAAGTAGTGACATTTGTTTTTTTTTTTCCGCTTGCTGTCTCAGTGCGCTTTCCTGGTGTGGTGCATGGCTCCAACTCCCTCTAACGGCTCCATGCAAATCTACACACGCATCATTCGACCTTTCTTCATAAAGAACGAGGCTAAGATTGACACTGTGATGAAGGACATCAAAGACAAAGCATCTGAGGCTGCAGATAAATTTAAAGATGAGGGTAATTATCCAAAAAAAGAATATATTTCAAGCCATGCCATGTTCTGCTTTTTTAATTTTTTTAAAAAAATTGAATGATCCATAATGTGCATAGGTTTCTCATGAGGGATTAAACTTCCCTTTGATGTTTGATGTTATGAGTGTCACCTCAGTATTAAATGAAAAATTGTGAAACACTTAGCACATGAACAAACATGTCACATCATTGATTTTTACACTGCATTTCCTTTTTTCTTTATACCTAATCCAGTCAATCCGGTTTGGTCAGTGGTCTTAGTCAAATGTCTGAAATGAAAAATATCGACTGTAGTTATTTTGTGTTTAGCTCGAAATCCGAAATAGGAACTGTCATATTTGTAGAAAATCATAAGGATTTAAAGTTTGGATTTGAAAACTGCAAGAAACCAGAGCAGTGGGTGTATCCCAAAAACAGGTGACTGATAAAGAAGCGCCTACCTTATCTTACTGTTCATGATAGCAAGTACAAGTTATGAGACATGACGCAAGGCAACAGACTAGAGTGGAACAGAGTCACTGGACAGCGTATTTGTGGATAATTTCAGGGTTTCAGAGTAATGAATGCTATAATCATCATCAGCATCATTTGCCGAATCGCTTAATCCTACTAGGGTGACGGAGAGGCTGGCGCCTGTCTCAGTCCACACTGGGCGAAGGTGGTGTACACCATGAATAGCTCGCCAGACCGTTGCAGGGCCAACACACACATCCACCATCCCTGGGGGCAATTTAGAGCAATCAGTTAGAAAACATGCATGTCTTTGGACTGTGGGAGGAAACCGGAGTATGCGGAGAAAACCCACACAAGCACGGGAAGAACATGCAAATTCCACACAGAAACGCCAGAACCTGGGACTTGAGACTCCTCCTGATACATTATCTGTGTACACTATCCTGTTTTAATTTTCTTACACACTGTTACTCGCTCGCTCACTCACTCTCTCTCTTAGTTGTCAAACCGTTTAATCCTGCAAGGGTCATGGGGAGGCTGGCGTCTATCTCAGCTGACACTGAGCGAAGGAAGGGTACACCATGGATAGTTTGCCTAACCATTGCAGGACCAACACACACACAACCACCCACATCCACAACTCAAAGGCAATTTGGAACAGCCTGTTCACCCAATCTGCATGTCTTCGGACTGTGGGAGGAAACTGGAGCACCTAGAGGAAACCCACGCAAGCATGAGGAGAACATACAAACTCCAAAAAGAAACCTTTATGCTATGATGCGGACTTGCTAATCAATACACCACCATACTGCTCCATACATCTATGTTTACCTTTGACAAGCCTCTTCCAAGCCAGCCTTAATTATCAAAACAATAAGCAGACATTTCTTCCAATTAGAATTACTCTTCTACCTTTGCTGATGATTATTATTTAATTACTTTACATGTTACACAATTTCCTCTGGAATCAGTGTTCTTATTCTGATTCTGATATTACTAAAGAAAAGGAAACATAGATGTCTTTTTCCCCGAATAGATTTATACAAACCTGTAAAAATAATTGTCCATTAGATGTGTCCACAAAACATGAATGAATCTATATTGTGAGATTTACTCTATATGTATTTGGTATTAATCACTTATTATTTTTTTCCTCATAGCCAAGAAAGCTACTGCTAACATCATATTTGAGGAGAAAAAGAGCTCCTAAGCAGCTGTGGGGGAGACACCACGCCGATATGCACTATTGGTACACGTCCCCAAGGACGATCATGGGCCTGAATAAACTTTGCCTTTATTTTTTGTGTGTATCTTTGTAAACAACTGGAATATTCCTACTGGTTTTGCCCACTTGTTCTCCCGCTACAAATAGCAGTGCCTGCAAGAGAATTCTGTATAAATATATGTTTTAACATAATACCTTCTGAGTACCACTGATCCAGTGCTCAACTACAGTGCTTCGCTCCCAGTAAAAGAAAGTCTTACCACCTCTCATCCAACCTTGTTGTTTTTGACTGTTGTAGAGGCTACTGTATTTTGGGGCCGTCTGTAGTAGTAGTAATTTGGCAGTGTTTTACACTACTGTACATACACTATAAACAAACTACAGACAAAACCTTCCTGCATGAAAATGTGATAACAGATTATACTTTATGCAAACACTTTACTAGATATAAGTCATTACTAACTTTTCAGTGTTAGTTTGTTGGTTTGAGGGTATTTATTTATGTCCATTAACCATCCTAGACAGAATTACACCCTGGACAGGACACCAGGTCATCACATGATGTCACACACAACTTCATTCTCACCACACGTTCAAAACTAAGTGCAAGAAGAAAACTGCAGGCTAAGCAGGTGGGATCACCGGAAACACCAGTGTACTACACTGATTGGAAACATTTAATTAAAATGCCATTAAAAACATTTTTTTTCTCTAGTTTGTCCAGTACCTTTAAATAAGTCTTAGTATTTACCCTTTTAAAATTATGCATAAAATAGAAGCATTTCATATTATTTATTTATAAGTATCCACATTTGCCCAATCCATTATATAGACATATATAAATAAATAAAAGGAAGACTTAATTTATACAAAAATAAATAAATACAAATAAAACAATAATGATAACGATTTCCGGCCAAAACATTTCTGACTGGATGCTATGCAGAATTCCCATAAGTATCAGGTTTTACATTCTGTTCAAATGTTTTCAGAATGAAGAAATACATTTCACCTGATGTGTTATCTCACTTTTAGAAACTTTCACCTCTCCAAACTAAACTATCCTTACCATACGTCAATTCAATCATTTGCCAAACCACTTAATCCTACTAGATCACATTTAAGAAACAAGAACATTATGAAATCTGCTCAGTGGGTTTTATAGCCAAATGTGATAAAATCTCCACAGTAACTGGCAGATCATACAACATACTAAATAAACCTGAAACCAGTTCATTTGTTATGGAACCATTATAGAAATTAAACTTGAGATTATACTTTTTTTAAGGAAGGCTGTTTGGTAACAATAAATATAAAATGTATAAATGTTAACTACTATTTATTGTATTTCTTTAAATAGAGAATTATTTACTTATTTAAATTATTTCTGAAGACATCTTTATTACCTTTCGTGTGAGCTACACGGAAGGTACTGTGACGTATTGATTTTCGTCCCACTGAAAATTGTGTGTGTTTGTCTGTCTGCAGCCCACGACTGCATGCTCAGTCCTAGTATATTTTTCAGTTTAGCAAGCCCCTGATTAGCCGAATCATGTTTAGATAATTAGAAGTTCAACTTCGTCTTTAAGTTAAACAGAGCATGTGTGCATCTGAAGACTCAGAAGAGGTACGCTTTTACATTTGATTTTCTCTACTAGTAACTAATGTCATGACAGTAGTAATGTTAGTAGTATCACCGTAAGCATGTAATTCAGGTAGCATTATATAACCTAACATTAGGCCCAATTATACAATAATTGATGTTATTTAAACTGAAGTATGTTACCTATTTTGCATAGTTTCCCCATCAAAAGTAAAATTTGAGTGTTGCATGTGACATTATATGATAATGCGTGTTCCATGCGAAAAGTCAGTGAACGCATGTTCGCTCCACCAGTCATTGTACAAAATTTGTTTGCATGCACCTCAGACTTTTGTACAATGATGTATAGAGTAAATAATAACTATTGGAAAATGTAACAACAATTTTTTTCATTTATTTCTGCCTAGTTATGCAAATAAGGGGGAGGGGTGACTCAAGGAATCCAGACCCCCTAGTGGTTAGTATTATTATAGCACTTTAGGATATAGTCGTTCGCTCCGTGACGTCATCACTGTGCGCGGTCTGTTTACACTTTACTAGACTACACTACACCAACATGGAAAAAGTGGTCGTGTTAAGTTTGTTCCTGTTTCTAATCGGACGTTTGGTGAATCAGTTTATATCAACCGAAATCAGACTCATCAGAAAAAGGAGATTAAGGACAAGAGACTTGATTTTAAATACACAGAGTAGGTTACGGCGCCAAAGACGAAGACAAAGGCAGGTGAGTGTCTTATGTACCTACTTATGAACCCATGTGGGCTCTTCTGATGCAAACTTAACATAAATATAACCCAGAAACTTTTAACAAATACAGGCGAGGATATGATTTAACCTCGTGTGAGTTACGTTGACGGCGAATAACCTAGAAACTAAAGGGTTAGAGAGAAAAACTTGAGCACAAAACACGTTGAATATGTCTACAGTGAAATATTCCTGATCTGCTTGGGTGGATGGGGCAGTTGAAGGTGTTCTGCCTCGCTGACGTCACTGGGGGGATTTAGGGGTTATCTGCAAAAGCATTACCCTAATAAGTTAAAAAAAATTATTTCAGACATAAATGATTGCAGTCATATTTTGCTGTAAGCTCTGAAAAAAAGTGCACAGCTTATTTTCTGACATATTCTTATCCAGTGACACCGAACGTCATGTTTCTGAGAATTCACTGAGTCAGTAGTACAGAATGTGTTCTGGTTATATGACTGTGTGTATGACTGAGTTACCCCAACCCAAAAAAACAGAGGTTCATACACTGCCACTCAGACATGCACGGAATAAAAAAACGCACAGTCTATCTCAGATAGGCAGACACTTATGGGAAAATAAACCTTTTTGAACCGAACGCTCCTATTTCATCAGATTGACAGAACATGAGCTCATACAGTGGATAATTAAACAAGACAGGTGATACAAATGACAGCATACATCAGAAGACAGTCTACGAAGGCGGTGTACACCCTGAACAGTCTACCAGGTGTGTGTGCATGCCAACATATGGCATACAGAATAAATGTGCACTCGACTGTGGGAGGAAACCAGAGTACTTGGAGAAAACCCACGCAAGCACAGGGAGAACATGCAAACTTAATACTGAAATGCAAGCCCAGGACTTGAACCCAGGCCCTTCATGCTTTGAGTGTGCTAACCACTATGCCACCGTGCCGCCCTTGGCAGTGCATAATTCTATATAATATATAAAACAAAAAAGCAGGATGGTACTGATGATGGTTTTGCCTTGAAAGGTGGAACCTGATCTGTTTGAGCGTACAGCTAAGAAATGAGAGCGCTGGATTGACTAAAGATCTGCTGCACCGCTCTCTTTAAATTGAGATGAATCAAGGCCTAAATTGTATTACTTTCAGAATAAATGCCTAGTCAAACGTCATTGTGTTTAATGCAAAGAGTTGTTAACCAAAGTGAAAACATACTATTCGTTTGCCAAATTTCAAGCGAAGGCTAAAGCCTGTCTCAGCTGACACTGGCTGATGGCAGCTTACACCCCTGAACAGCTCTTCAGTGCCCCCCTTAAAACCGACAAATGTTAACAAAACTAATGGAAAGACTCAGAATTTTATTATAAAAGAAACTCTGAATGTCAAAGAAGATAAAAGGTAAATTAAAATAGATACTACGCAGTGTGTTTTTAACATAGATTTTTAAAGTTATTTGCATTTTTTTATTTTAGTGTTGTATTTATTAGTGAATAGAACCCTGTATGATATTGTGTTTCAGATCCAGCTCTTTTACCAGTTACGTCGAAGACCGCCTTCTGTTTGGGTTCATGAAAGAGCAAATGATTGGTGGACTGTTGTAGTTCCTAACTTCACAGATGAGCAATGGAATCAGAATTTCAGAATGTCTGAAGACACATTCCTGTACCTTTGCCATAGGTTGCGAACAGCGATGGAGAAGCGGGGCACCAACTTTCGTCTGTGTGTACCTATAAAAAAACGGATAGCCATAGCTCTATGGAAGCTGACCTCCAACAGTGAGTTAAGACTCGTTTCGCATTTGTTTGGCGTCAGTGTTACTACAGTATGGCGATGCCTTCGCGAATTCTGCACAGCAGTTAATGAGATCTTGCTGCCAGAAATGATACCATTTCCAAATGATGATAAGCTTATGGAAATGGCTGTGACCTTTGAACAGAGGTATGGACTTCCACAATGTGTTGGAGTTATCGCTGGGTCACATATCCCAAATGGGCCTACAGAGTACCATGCCGAGTATTTTAACCACATGGGCTGGCATTCTATCATACTGCAGGGAGTTTTAGATGCAAATGGGCTTTTCTGGCACGTGTTTGCAGGAAGCCCTGGCAGTATGCATGATGCCACAGTTCTGCATGTGTCAGGGCTGTGGGATCTTATAGGACAAGGACTATTTCCAACCCATACCAAAAATATCGCTGGGCATGATGTTGGCTACTACCTCCTCGGTAATGCTGCATTTCCATTGCAGAGTTGGCTCATGAAACCATTCTCAGAGACTGAGCAGCTGACAGCGGAAGAGACAACATATAACCAGAAAATCTGCCGAGCAAGTTACGTGGCTGAAAAGGCATTCAGTCGGCTGAAGGGACGATGGAGGTGCCTTCTTAAACGCAATGACAGTCACATAGACCTTGTAAAGACAATAGTGCTCACTTGTTGTGTCCTCCACAACTTGTGTGAAATTCACAGTGAACAGTACAACGAGGAATGGGACCCTCCTGCTGCGGGAGACCAGATTTTAGTGGTACTTTCCCCAGAGGAAGATGCTGAGGGTGCAGCTGTAGGTGTCCGAAATGCCCTGGTGCATTATATGAACATTGACAATCGTGCTTCAACTTAGATACATATTTAGAAACAGCTTTCCTTTATGTGCCTATTACATAGATATCTGAATACCAAAGAACTAACAGACTGACATTCTTATTCATGATGTGATTCTCAGAAAATGTTTACAGAACTTGAATTAAAAATAAGAATGAAAAGATGATTTTATTAATGTATAATAAACAATACAAAACGGTGCATTTTTATCTGTATACCACTTAATAAATTAAAAAATGTTGAATGTTTTAAACAAAACTTACTATCGTTCTACTCTATCTTAAAAAAATAAGGAAATATTTTAACAAATTTTCCAAAAATAAAACTGACCTGAGGACTTTAAAAATGATTGACAAACATAATGAGCTCCACAGCAGAAACAGAGCTTCAAGGCAGCTAAAATGATTGTTCTCCATCTTCTTTTTCTTATACACTATAGTTCACAGACACAACTGGGTGGTGGTGGTGGTTGAAAGCTACCAAAGAGCAATTTTTTTTTAACCAAAACAAATGTATGCATACAAAGTTTGGTGGTCATTGCAATCTGGAACCATTAGGCTGTGTAATCACATGATCAGTGATCTCGCTGTATACAGCATTGAAAAGTGTTAAGAAACCACTTTTAATGATGACCTGTCGCGTAGCGGTTAGGGTTCTGAGCTCACGACCGGTTTGAATCCCCATTAAACCCCAACTGCGCGAAGACCCCTGGGCAAGGTCTTAACCGTTAGTGTCCTCGGTGCACCCAGCAGTATAAATGGGTACTAGTAAAAAAAACTGTAAAGGTGTCCAGAAGGATGTAAACTCGCGTGACAGAAAGCAGGATGAGCTTCGGCCTGGTGAGCCAGTGGGCTCGGGTTAAAAAGCCCAACAGACTTTACCTTCCTCCATTAAAAGTGGTCTCTTAACTGCGTTATTGTAAAACTTCATAAAATTATGAAGATTAGCACCTCTAGTGTTAAGAATTAATAAAATGTCTATACCACACATTTCTATGGTGCACATTGTCAATTTTTTTCAGAATCACCCCTTAATATTCTATTATATTTTTTAAGCTCACAGGTTCACATTCATAGCCCTGGAGTACTCTTACTCTGCACCTTCAAGCCAGCTGGGATAATTACCCTCATACCAGTACCACACACTAATATGTCAGAGTCTCTCATGGAAGAGGAATGGTCCATCACATTAATCATGTCTGATCAGTGAGTAATTGTGTATCTCCGTAGTAATCTTTATGGTAGATGTACCTGATAAAATGGCTACAATTGCTGTATGGTATCCATAAAAAAAGATATTAAATATTTGTACGTGAAACAAAGAAAAACACCCTGGACCGTGTGTACTGAAAAGAGCTGATTGTAATCTTTTTAATTTAAAGGTGTATCTGCATTCAACAATTGTCCTGCATAACAATCCAAAGAAAACCATTATAAACGTTAAGGTGGCAGGTGTGGGCTGTGGTTACAGGCCATGACGGATACTAGGTGCCCCATAACACTGAGCAGTCCTTGGTTAAACTGTGCCAAAGTGTTAATCAGCTCTGCCTCCCGAATCCCAGCTGCGTGTTCTAACTCCTGTAGGATTTGAAGTCGTCTTTCTTCAAATTCTTGTTGAACTCGTTGTCGTCTGTCTTCCCGATCCTCAGCCATAAGGAAGATCTCTCTCATAGTGTCGATGTGGTTCGAATGTCCTCGTCTCCGTTTTCCTGGTGAAATATACATGTGGGTGATCACAAAGGTGTATATAATCATATATAATTTTATCATCAGGCAGAAGTGATACTAGAAGTAATTCAAATACAGGGCAGTGGTGGTGATGGGTTACTGATCTGAAGGTCAGCGGTTCAATCCCCACTATCTCCACTGTTGGGCCCTAGAGCAAGGCCCTTAACCCATAACTGCTCAGTTGTATAATAATAATTTTAAAAAAGATAATCGTAAGTCGCTCTGGATGAGTGTCTGCCAAATGCTATAAATTTCAATATTTAAAAATTGTTTGTTTCTAATGTTATTCTTCCTCAATTTTACACATTTTGCTCAAGAAAAAGTCATAGGGGAGCTCCACTTACAGGCACTGCCTAAATGTATATATAATAAGGTAGGGTAGTGGTGGCTCAGTGGTTAAGACTCTGGGCTACTAATCTGAAGGTCAGGATTTCAAGCCCCAATAGCACCAAGCTGACACTTCTGGGCCCCTAAGTAAGTCTCTTAACCCGCAATTGTTCAGTTGTATAATACACGTGGCTCTGAATAAGGACATCTGCCAGGTAGCATAAATGTAAATGTGAAGACTTTTGATAATGAACTTTTGGTAGTTTATCACAGCATTACAGAGGTAACATCACATGAGAATAAGTGACACAAGTGATGTAATTACGTGGTTAATGTGACTAATAAAGAGGAACGTTAGTAAGAAAAAAAGGAGGAAGCAAGACTGTGGTGTAAAAGAAAGTGAACGACGAACTTGGAAAAAGTCATTGCAAGCCATGAAGGGGTATGCTCCTGTCATTTTTGACAGATATGCACAGAAAGATTATCAGGGAGTGCAAGCCTCCACTGAGGCAGCTCATTTATCTCCTTACATTTATTTTTGCTATGCTCACCTCTGTACAGTCCTGTTCTGTTCTGTTGATATGCACATTTGTAATCGATTTTATGGAGATGTTTTACTGTGGTTTTCGATGCAAATGTGTTTAAAAAAAATTCTTATCCTACAATGGACAACCTAATAAAGCATTTTAAACACAATTTAAATTTACCAATGAAAGAATAATATGAATAAATGATTAAACAAATGTAATTCGAGTACATTTTAAAATAAAGACTAGTTTTGGGTTGAGGCGGTAAGGGACTGTTTAAATGTCAAGAGTTTTGAGCTTTTATTTAGTTTTTTTTTATTGTATTTACTTTTGGAACATTCACCTTACTGTGTGGGACATTTATTTATTTCAAATGTATTTTGCTTTTATATATATATATATATATATATATATATATATGTTTGTTGAATCTTCCATAATGGCAAAAGCCTATTTGTTGTAGTGTCACTGCGGTTTTGTAGACTAAAACAAGAGTGATTATTACACTGCCTTGTAATGTTGCATGTTCATCGATAGCAGTTCGAGATGAGCAGCTGGTTCGCTTCACGTGTCCTGGAGGAAGCATGTGGAAGTCTTATCCCTCCCTGGTTGGCATCAGTCTGTTGTATGATGAACAGGAGGTAGCTGAAGGGTGGCAACTGCCTAACAGAGGACTTTACCCCCCCCCCAGATAGGAATCTTTAGGATTTCCTTGAGAGATATTAAGTATTGCTGCTGTTTCTTACCGTGTGTGTATTTATCCATTCGTTGTCAAACCTTCGATGACTGTATTAACCTAGTCAGGCTCATGATAAAGTGTTTTATGCACTGACTATATAGAACTACAGTATACAAAGTAGTGCACGTGTAAATAGATATATAAACACTTTTTTGGTCTATAAGATCTATGTACTTTTTTTTGTATGTTATTAAGATCTATTCCTAAACATACCAACCATAATCGGGTGTTTATCTCACCTTGGAGCCGGGGAAGGTTCGGTCGGGGCTCCTCGGCTGTTATGTTACTGGACGCAGGAGAGGACAGTCCTGGAGACAGGGGCAACGTGACTGGAAGTGCAGGAGAACCGGTCCACGTCATGTTCCTGTCTTCTGCATTGTCCATACAGACTGGAGAATAAAGACAGGCTGGGTCACAGCTCTGAAGCTGAAGTGAATTGAGCGAGACACAGACATTGACATAGCCTTTATCAAACGCAGTCACTATGAACACCACAGTGTTTCTCTGTACCTGACAGGGCGTCGTCGCTGCCCCCGTCCTCCACACCGTTACAGTTCATCACAGACTCCAGGACTGAGGTGGAGGACGACCCCGCTGTGCCTGTCACGGCCCGGCGTCCCAAAACAGCATCCAGCGCTTCGTACCATTGGTTTGTTTTTCTGCTCGTCCCACTCCTTTTGTTGTATTCCTTCAGTCGTCGGTAGTCTTGTTTAAGCTTTTTTATTTTGACTCGACATCGGTCTGGGCTGCGGTTGTAACCCAGTTCCCACATGCGCCGGGAAATCTTCTGAAACACTTTCTGATTTCGGACGGAACCCTCCAGCTCCCGCTGCACCTCATCCTCCGACCAGATGCCGATTAGTGTCTCCGTCTCCTTGTTGTGCCAGGGCTCCGTTTTCTCCATTTTTGTAAGGAACTAGTCTGATTTTTTTTCCCCCTCAAAAATGGCGTCTGTTTTTGTGTTTATGGTGTCGCACTTTTTTGACGCCGTGTCCCTGGCCAATCAGGAATGAGCAGTGCTGGTAACCACGCCCCACTGTTTTGGCTCCTATAGAGCTGGTGCCTTCACAATACTTCATGCAGTGGAAAGTGTTACACGTAGCACACGTGACTCCCTTATGGAAAGATTTTTTGCTGTTGAATACGAGCAAGCCAATTAAATAAATAAATACAAATAAATAAAACAACTTTAAGCTGTATAGCTTTCAGGTGGTGCTAGCTGGGGGACCCACCTTTCAAACATGATGTCAACTGAAGCCAACAGCCGTGTTACAGGTGAAAACAGTGATTCGAGTTTAATGACTTTATAAACAATTATATAAAACAATTACTTAAAAAATTCCATGCATTTTCAGTGTAAATTTGATTTGAAATATAGAGCAGATCTATATACAGTGTGTACTGTAACAGCATTTTGACTAGATTGGGCCATTCACCAGAAATACACTTGGGCTGCATAGAAGATTTTGCATTATTGCCTACAATTATGTAAAAAAAAAAAAAAAAAGGAATAAAGAGAAAAATGGAATTTCATAGAGAAAAAAACTTTTATGCTCACATAAGTGCCTCTAACTATAGTCATCCCTCACAGTTTTTCCTGCCATTTCAGTGAGGCCTTTTATTTATTTTTTTGCTAAACAACTTCGACATAAACATGTGAATTTGAAAAGGGAGGAAACAAACCAGGATTGAATGAAGTCTTTTCACAGGAATATACAAATAGATTAGTTTCACCTTTCCCCAAATTACACTGTAAATAACATCATTTACATAAATTGTCCTATGGACATAGAAACGTTTAATCAATACAACTGACAAAAAAGCCTGAGTTGATGGGGAAAGGTTACGACTAGTGTAAAGTAAAAAGCCTGAGAAGAAAAAGCCTATTCAATTTACCTTTATACAATAATTTACAGTAGTACAATTTTACGAAAATGACATTTTCAGATGCTTGCAAAACAGAATCCAGATTATGTTACAGCTGAGAATTAAATAATTCAAGCATGATAAAATGGACAAAAAGACGGGATGGGGAAAAAAATAAAAAAAACTGTAAACGAGGTACTTTGGAAGGTGAACCCCAGTCCTTCAGGCTTCTCAGAAGACAGACACTTTCACTCTTAGCCCAATATCAAAACAGTACAATAAGCTAGTTTCCTCTGTTCAAACACTTTTGTTTTAAGTCAAGAGCTGCATTATAATTGTGGTAAGTCAATGCCAGGATCCAGTGTCGCAGGTAGCGGAACACAAGCGATTAGGATTCTTTGATGTCCCAAAAAAAAAGAAGAAAAAAAAAAGTAGTCACTTTATAAAAAAAAATAATTAAAAATGAAACCTCACACTACTGCACCTAGGAAATTGTGCAGTAGCACTATTAAATACAAAAATATGTTATCTGTGTTCACTCCCCAGTTATTCAAACTTCAAAAGCCTGGAGAGGAGAGGAGAGCACCAAGCCTCAAAGAGAAGCTCAGATGCGCAGTACAGCGGCCAAAAGTCCCATAAGGCATTTCCTGCATTTGTGTATCTATGGCTGATTGAGCGCTATGTTTTACGATTGCTCCAGACCTGCTCGGGTGTGGTTTTGTGCTCAGAAGAGTACTCAAAGGGCGATCGGTGGCCCATGGGTGATCGGGAGTCATAGGGTGATCTCTGGTCTCGAGGAGAACGTGGCCCACTACCTGATGCACGCTGCTCCATTTGCCAGTCTGAGTGATATCGGTAATCACGAGAAGATTTGTGGTGGCTGTAGTCTGAGCTGGAACCGTGCTCTGAGTGGGAACGGTGTTCTGAGTGTACACGATCCTTATTGTTGCTATCTGACCAGCTGTCTCGACTGGACCGGTGATCGTCTAGCTTCCTATGCTTGCTGTCACTGTGGTATCTGTATGGAAAAATCCAAGCATGAGAAAATTAATTCAAGAGATTTAAAAACAAACAAACAAACAAACAAAAAACTTAGGTTAAAAAAAGGATTAAAATCTAACTGATATGCATTGGGATTAGGGGCAGTTGAAGCTCATCTTTCCTAAAATTAGATTTTTCCTTGAAGAAATCTCAATTTCATGTTAAGCTGCATCGACTCTATTTGTGGAAATGTAAACTAATGAAATATTCATAAATTAAAATACAAATGCAAGAAGTTACAGTATATTCATTCTACATGAGTAAAAAAACTCTGGCAAGCTGGCTGTGTGTGTGTGTTTGTGTGTGTGTGTGTGTGTGTGTGTGTCTGACCTGCTGTCATGGCGTTCTCTGTAGTGGTCTCGCTCTCTATGGTCTTTGCCATTGCTGAAGGAGGGATATGGTCTCTTCCTGGAGTCCGAGCTTTTCCTGTACGAGTCACTGGAGTGGCGCTCTTTACTCTGCTCATGGCTCCGTGAGTGGTGTCTGTCTGAACTGTAACTGTCTCTACTGCTCTCATCCTGCTGAGGATCCTTTAACCTCTCAAGGTCTGAGAACAATAGTGAAAAATGTCATCACAATGTGTTTTTTTTTTTTGTTTTTTTTTTTTAACCAAGTTAGCACCTTAGTTTAGTGATTCACCAGCTTAATTTCTTTCCTTAAAATGTCTCAATCTTATGGACATTTTATACCAACAGGCCATAAAAAAAAACAAACCAAAAAACCCCCCAATGTCATAATGTAAATGAAATGAGAAAATGCAGGAAATGCAGATGCAATAAGAGACATACCTGTGTGTCTAAAGGCTTGTGTATTTACAGTGCTAGGGTTTTGGTCCGCTGCCTGAAATTAATACAAACAAATATTGTAACTTAAAAATACAATAAGCAAAATGTATTACCCATTAATTCTTCTCTACAGAAAGCACACAGTTCAACAAACTAGACATCACCCATCAGCTGATTAGAGCTTCTAATAAATGCTGTTAAAAGCAGGAACATACCTGAGCATTTTCTTGCCTTTTCTTGATTGCATGCTTATACAATTTGTGCAGTTTTCTTGCATCAAACTCCGTAAATTTGGAAACAAATATCCAAAGATTTCTGTCATGACATGAGACAAAAGGTTATTAACTAGATTCATTCAAATTCCTTAATAATTAAACATATACATTTTAATGTATTACAATGGTTTTTATTTATTATTTATTGTAAGTTTTTCCATTGTGTTTAAAAAAAAAAAAAAAGAAGAAGCTATAGTAGCAAGACACACACCTTCTCCACTGCTTGATGTGTTCGAGGTTGGTGTACTCTTTTAGACAGTCTGTGATGTGGTCTCCGATTTTGATTAGGCACTGTCGAGTATGCTCTAGCTGCTCGCGTTCAGAAAGACCTTTTTCAGGACGATCCAGCTGTTTTAAGGCTGCCTTAACCGGCCGCATGCGCTCTTTACACTGTTAAAGACATTACTGGTGTTGGTAAATAAATAGATTAGCTGGAATTATAGTTACTAAAGAATCGAAAAAGCACCCTCCGTTAGATACACTTTACCAAAAAAGAATGAGAGGAAAATTTTTTTTGCAAATATGCTACAGATATAAATGAAATACAGTGTGAGTAATAAACACAGCACCAAATCAGAATAACAGGTTAAAGTAATCACTGTAATATGCTGATATTAAACATCTGGTCTGTGAACTAGAGGCTGCAGCCCACACCAATGACCTAGCAGGTACATGCTAAAACTGTGGAATGGATGAGCCGTGACTCACAACGCTGAAGGTCTTCTGGTCAAGCTCCTCAGACTCCTCGGAGACCGGAACAGTCTCTCCGCCAGCAGTGATGTGAATAGGCGTGTCTGCCTTTTTAGTCTTTTCCCTAACTTCAGCTTTTATCTCGGGGGTCTGTTTAAAAAAAAAAAACCCAACCAAACAAACAATAAAATCATTAAAGAGGCTTAAACCATTGTCATGAATTTCTTTACAGCTGTTCATGGAAAATAAATAAATCAATAATAATTTTTCAAAAAATTGTTACCTTCTCTGTGAAACTCTCCTCTGCTCTGTACTCCACAGTCTTTCCCTCCTTTTTCTCTTTGGGTTCCTTTTTTTCTTTGCTTTCCCGGCCATCCTCTTTTTTCTCCTTTTTGATATCTTTCTTCGTCTCCCTCTCTTTGACCTCCTTCTCCTCTGGCTCTTTTACATCTGGTTCTGGCTCTGGTTCTTCCTCATCCTCCTCCTCTTCCTCCTCCTCATCATCCTCCTCCTCCTCTTCTTCTTCTTTTGCCACCTTATCAGAAGACCGCCCCCTCCTGTTGGGTAGTGTCTTGGTGGGTGGGAATTCCTGGGATGTCAAACGGAAAATGTAACACAGGGATGAGAACAGGCTTAAAAGAAGGAAAGTGGGAAGCAATCAAGTGTGCTTTTTTCCAGTTTTTCTCAAATACAAAAATATACTTTACAATAAAATTGAATACACAAGTACACAATTTATTTTTAGTTTTTAAGAAAATTACATCAAATGAAATAAAATGTCAGTCCAAAAATCCAGTAATAATTACTTTTTATCTACTGAAATTGGCATATGCATTAATTTGCAAATACATTTACAAAGCAGCTCCATATACAACTTTTATAAAGCACAGGCTGCCTTAATACACCATATAATCTCATTTTAATACTATTAATATTGTAATAGTATTTAAGAAACACATAAACGACCTCCATACCTGCATTAACCGACAAATATAGAAATAAAGTTTCATACAACTATAGCTAGATGTGTGTGTTGTCTGCAGCACAAATTCCTGATAAAACACAATTGCATAAACCCTTGATAAAACGCATCAAGAAGGCGGACCGACGGAGTCCCTCACCTAGCAAACGGATCTGCATGCTAACATAAGCTCTTAACATCCGAGCGAAATTCGACAATAACTTGAAGTCAGAAATTACAAAACATATGCAGGATAGAGCAAACATTTTACTGAAAAACTATGAATACTATCTTTGTTACAGGAGACTCCCAATACAAAGTTACTCATGGCTGGACAATACTTTTGACCTCGTTTCTGATCAAACAACCGTACATTTTCTTTTTGCGTCAACGTCAAAATTTACCAGGTGCTGCTCACTTGTGTTAAAAATCTGACCTTTGCTTGCTGTGCCACAGCGAGATGACCAGACTGGCATACCACATTATGATGCCTGACACACGCAAAACTAGAATCAGCTGTTTCCCTCAACTAGGCGATATCAACAACCACAGAAATAAATAAAACAAGGGTCTGTTGATCACTTCCACAAGAATTTACACCGATTTCGAAAATTCCCATTTCACTTTGAAAAAAAAAATTTTTAAATATCACATTTGACTTTTACAAATTCGCCGATGGGTGGAAAGCTCATCCCTGACTGTAATACAGTCAGTAATACAGACCTTTTCATCTTCCTTGTCATCCTCATCTTCGGAGCTCTTCTCTGAGGGAGGAGCAGAGGACAGACTGTTGATCACTTCATCTACTTTTGGTTTCACAGTTTTGTTCTTCTTTCCCCGTGGCTTCCTCTTTCGGGAATTAGCCTGCACCACAAAAAGGTTCCAACAGAAATCTATTAGTATAAACCCTAAAGCATTAAAATCTGAAAAACAAATGAGAGAAAACGTCAACCAATTATAGGGTACCACTAACTGGCACCCTGGGGAGGAAGTGGCTTCCTGTGTACTCAAGCACAAGCCACTTGTGGCACATAACTTTCGCAGTACAGGAAGTGCAATAATGCATATTCTAAGTTACTTAAAGGGTAATGTGAAAGGTCTTCCAAGTCTAAACAGGGGAAACAGCTAACATTGCAATTGCTGTATGTATAATGCCCACATTAACTAAAAACTCATTGGTTTTCCACATGTACATCTTAATGCAAAAGCTACCGGCACCATATAAAACAGAACCACAATCATTAGTCTGTATAAATTATATGTTTGTTTCTAGTATGTTTGAAGTTAGGAGAGAATATCGACTGTATATCCTTTCAAACCATAATTCACACACACACACACACACGTCCATTGATTAAACACTCCCTGAACACACACACAGCTAAATATATAAAGGAATTAGGGTACATGCAGCTGCCACAATTCAAAAAATTATTGGATTAATAACAATTATTAATTTCAGTTTTTATTACAGCCTTAAAATTAAAGTTACAAAGATGATAAAGTGATAAGTGATCACCCCTAAACACTGGTAAAACAGCAAATTCCCAAAACACTGCAAAATGTAGTACTTTTGTTTTTAAATTTATGTAATGAATACTTACATTACTTTAATGGTATTTGTTTGGCAGATACCCTTGTCTAGAGTGATTTACATTCTTAATCAATTAATTATATAACTGAGCTAATGAGGGTTAGGGGGCCTTGCTCAAGGGTCAAGAGGCAGATCAGGAAGTGGGGTTTCAACCCTGACGTCTGGATCAGTAAACAAGTGCCTTGACCACTGACTTACCAATGGCCCACACCAAACATGAACACTGCATACATCCAAAATTCCAACATATCATAATATATATTATTACACTCCATCAGATCACAAAAAATCCAAAAAGCCTCAGTTTTATACAATGGGAAGACAACTGCTCTTATAACGAAGGGCAGCTATTCTCAAGCTAACTGAGCAGCACACACAATTCAGTTTCACCAACGTTATTGGGGATTGGTTTTCTTTAGGAATAAACCTTTTCACCTAGATGGTCTGCAACAACAAGCTATTCAAATGTGTCTAGTCTGAAATGAGGCACAAAGATATACCACTCTTCGAGACACCAACATAAAAAAAAAAAAAACTCTGCTACAATGTATAAGTCAAAGATTTCAATCTATTGTTAACTGAACCCAATGACTCTATACTTAGGGTAGGGTTAAAGTTCCCCACAGGCTGGATTTGCAGTCTGGCTCAACTAGGCTTGCCCGTTCTTGTTACCAAAGCTGAAAAAATTAAAGCACTATTGCAAGCTGTGACAACAATTTAAGCTCAAGATGCAATTGGATTATAAAAACACACTTTGATCTCAGGACTGACTATTTGTAATGATATACCATAAATACATGTGGGTGTAAAATGAGAATATTTAAAAATAATGCTCATGTTTAAATGTACAGAAAACTGTGGTTAAATAGTGGAATTTTTTTTTATTAAAAACACATCAAAGGGACAGTACACAATGTTGAGATTTCAGTAGGAAATAGAATTCTCACCATGCCCATTTGCCTCTGGGCCTCCTTTTTGGCAAGGTCCTTGCTGAGTAATTTGATGAGGTAGTCGGCTCGTGTCTGGAGCTGTTTGGCTTGTGGCTTCTTATCAGGGTCATCTGGTAAAAGCTATTTAACCCAGCAACAATTTAAGGGTTTAAACTTAAATAAAAACCTATATTCTTAAATTAACATGATTCTAAAATTAGAGACCAAACACTATTTTTGTACCTTGTGGGTGAGATTAAGGTCAGGGTCCATCTTAATCATTTCCCAGCTCCCATAGCCATACTCATAAATTCCAATAAGAAGGCTGGAGTCATCCTCCCTACCCCACTCAACATCAAAATGAGCTGCTTTTGCATGGCATGGAAGGATGTACCTGCACAAGCAGAACTTTGTTTAATCACATATCACAAAAAAAACAAACAAACAAAAAAACAGCAACGATTTAAAGAATGCAATCATGGGCAGGTTTAGTAAAAATACTTTATAAACAATAACAACAAAAAAAAAAAAAAAAAAAAAAAAAAAAAAAAAAAAAAAAAAAAAACAAACCAAAAAAACCCCAAACCCCCCCCTCCCTTCCCCCTGGCCCCCAGGAA
>JBCNYG010000024.1:29671315-29692154 GCA_039654305.1 Porochilus rendahli
CTCTGTGGGGGGAGTGTTTTCCGAAAGAGCAAAAAAAAGAAAAGTTTAGAGAAAAAAGAAGTTTCTACCCCCACGTTCCCCCTTTTGAGAAAAAAAAAAAAAAAAAAAAAAAAAAAAAAAAAAAAAAAAAAAAAAAAACAATAACAATAAATAAAGAGAACACTAAGATACCTCTTCCTGTCCTCTGGGTCAGCAGGAATGGCTTTGTGCAAAGGGGCCAGTTCCTCCTCATGTGAGATTACTAGCTTAGCATTGACTTGAACACCTGAAATCCTGAAGGTGGGTCCCTTGACCTTGCCTCGCCTGCCTCCTGCAAAAACACAACAATCAGTTAAAGATTTCAGCCATTACTAAAGGAAAGAAATTCATCACTTTTTAATGAGGTCACTTAATTGCTATCAAAAATGCACATAATATAGACCTGAGGTTTTTTCTGGTCCACACGGATTTTCCCTCAGGGTTTTTAGACAGCCATTGTGTACCGTCTCTGCTAGCCGTCTCAGGTCATGCTCCGATTTATCTACCAGCTCTGCATCCCGGGCAATAGCATCCAACCTGTTAGATACATTCAGTGAGAGCAAGGGGAAAAACGTGGTAGCAACTGTGCTAGATATGTATTTAAAAAAAAAAAAAAAGAAAATTACCTTTCCAATGGTCCACCGAATTTCTTGTAACTCTTGATAAACCTGGGGGAGAGGTGGCCAGTGAATTAAAGCTCGGAATCAAGCTCAAGAAAGCAGTTTTAAATAGCATGCTTCCTGTAGAGGTTGAGACTATACAACACTGAGTGACTTTTACCTCCGTATTTCAGCATCACTGAAGCCCTTGATGTTCTCTCGAGGAATAGTTCGTGGTCTGCCTCGTTTCTTGGGTCTCTTTCGGTCTGAGGCAGAGTCACTGTCAGAGCCAGAATATCTTCTGTTCCGGCTCCGCCTGCCCTCATTACCATTAAAGCTTATCTAAAATCAAGTGAATCATAATGTCAAAACATCAGCATTTTATTACACTTATTATTTTGCATATAAATTTGTATATGAAATATTCAAATCTTACTAAATGCCAAAAAGGGCTTTGGTATGGAAATTAAAGCTTTTCGAAACAACTTTCATTAATACATTATTTGTCTAGTTGAGCATTCTACTTTTCTTTTGTTGGATGACTTCAGCCAAACTAGGCAAGGGCATTAAAAATTTAGATTGTCCAAGTACAATATCAAAACCACAGGAAGTGGGTTTTAACACCCCTTCAAAAAGGCAAACTGCATAGAACAGGTATTTCACAGAGATTCAATGAAACTCACATTTACATTAACCTTTTGTACTAGTTACCTATCTGCATAATATTTGGTATTTACACACTATATTTGGGTGTAATTAAAAAGTAATGAATGATTCATACTTGAACTAAATCTCCCCTACTGTACATATATATAACTCAATATATAGAAATCACCTTATATTGTACCCACATTCACTGGAGTAGAGGTAATATAATTTTGTAATCTAACCTGTTTTGCACAGTTCCTCATGCGGGGCAGCATGTAGATCTCTGCAAGCTCCTTCTGCCTCTCCTCTTCCTCCATTCGCCTCCGCTGCTCTTCAGGTATGATTGAATCCCAGCTCCTTTGGTTGCCATCTGCATCCATATCTTCCTCTTCCATCATGGAGAAGTTTGCCACCTGGAGGAACAAAACAGAACTGATTTAAAGAGACTGCGATGCCTCCTCTGCACTACAGAACAATCGGTGGACAGTAAATGTCCTGTCACAACAGACGAGGTTTAAAATGTACAGACCTTGAACTGTGACAGAAGTTCTTCTCCAACAGTAGATGGACCAGGATCATTTTCCCTGGTCTCTGCTCTCTTCAGAATCTCATCAATATCCATCTCCTACAAACACAATTTGTTTTTGTTTTTTAGAATATGCATCACCCTTATTTCAGTTTAGTCCTTACAGTTTTACGGTTTACATGCGATTGCAAGTCGCCATACTTGGGGCTCTTGTTCTTCTCCTTCTGGCTCCTTAAAAAGTTCCTCAGCACCAAACTTTAAAATAGCAGACAGTTCCTCTTTGTTGAAAGGGGTAGAACTGCTAAATAAGAAAAGACATTACAGTGATGAACTCGGTTACAGGTAAGAATCCCTGACTCCTGATTCCATGAGATATGAGGTAGTTAAGTTACCTGGAAGGAGCAGCACCAGTATGAAGGACTGTTTTCCCTGTAGTGTCCATCCTCTGAATAACAAGGTGATCCAGCACCATCTTCTTCTTGGCTCGCTCAATGATGTCTTCTTCTACAGATCCCTTAGTCACCAAACGATAAATATTCACCTGAAAACATAAAGTAATACAATATATTTTACGACACTGCAAAATATAACAGAAGACACACTGGTGAATCAAAATAAAATGTTACATATATTAATTTTATTGTAAAAAGCATTTTTAATTAAAAGAACAGAATTTTATATGGAATAAACTTGTTTTGAAAAGAGGAAATCTTAAGTGTTATGCCCTAGAAAAAGCTTGTTGTTTACCTGTCTCTTCTGCCCTATCCTATGAGCTCTGGCCTGAGCCTGCAGGTCATTCTGGGGGTTCCAGTCAGAGTCAAAAATTACCACAGTATCTGCTGAAGCCAGGTTAATGCCCAAGCCACCTGCTCGTGTGGACAATAGGAAACAGAAGTCCTGGAGGAAAAAACAAAACAAAAGAGGTTCATGTCCAGTTTGACAGCATAACGCTTCTACACAATGTTTAAAAAGCGTATCATTTACTCAAGTACCTCAGAACCTTCTGCATTAAAATGATCCAATGCCTGCTTCCTCATCTCACCCTTGATGGAACCATCCAACCTCTGGCAAAATAAAAAGCGGGGGGGAGCCATAATGTACCAAGCATATCAGTGACTGCCAAGGCTACATCTGGAGCACAAAATCAAATCAAGCAAGAGTACTCTGGTTACCTGGAATAGGAACTGGCGGCTCTTCAGGTACTCCGCTAGGATGTCCAGCATCCGGACCATCTGGGAAAAGATGAGCACACGGTGGCCACGCTCCTTCAGTCGGACCAGGAGCTTGTCCAAAAGTACCAGTTTCCCACTACTACGGATAAGGTGCTGCACAAGACAGAGTTCGTTTTTTTTTTAACTGATTTCACATTTCTTGACAAATATATTTTACAATACTGAACATACATTGTGATATTCTTTTACTAAAAATTATCATAAAGTAGTTTTTGCAGAATTCTACAGAAATCAAGAGAACTTTCTGAGAAGAAAGTAGGCCAAAGGCCCAAAAAAAGCAGCTGCACAACTGTCAGATATCATTGATCTAAAAGATGTCAGCAGATGGAATGAAACGGAATTGGCTGCACTAGATTTCACGTTTGTCAGACAAACCTGCAGGGCCTCCGTTTTGTTGTGGAACTCGTTGTCCTCTGGCGGTTTGATGAGGTAGCAGTGGTTACAGCACTTCTTCAGCTCCATCATGATGTTGAGGAAACCAGATGTGCTTCCTTTTGTGCCTTTGCTGAGTGCCTTATAGTTTCTTGTCAAGATCCACCTGTAATAAAGGAAACAGTCTATTAAATCAACCATCTATAAAATCACTAAACATTCTGTGCCAGTGTGCAAGTGAACAACAAGCAAAACTTGCCAAAACAATTGAATGTTAAAAATATTTAATTGCTTTATGCTTAAAGAATGCAGCCAGTCAAAAGGTGTGTTTGATGCTCTTTCATACTTGTAGTATTGTTTCTGGATGGCACTCATCTCCACCCTAAGGATCTGCTCCACCTTGGCAGGTAATGACTTCTCCACATCCTTTTTAACTCTGCGTAGTAGAAAAGGCTCCAGCTCCTTGTGCAAGCTAGTGTAACCCGAGTCCCTTCCTTTGCCATGCTCTTCCTCAAACCGCTCCCATGAGTGAAACCTGAGAATCAAATCCCCCAATTAAATGTTAGTGCTACTGTAACACCAAGTTAGGCACAACAAATTGAGGGGGAAAAATGTACATTGTACAACTAAAAAGCAAATGCCCATTTTGTGGTATGTTATGAAAAATAATGTAATGAACTTGTACTTCTCTGGCATGATGAAGTGGAGGAGTGACCACAGTTCTTTAAGAGAATTCTGCAGAGGTGTTCCAGTAATAAGGAGCCGGTGGTTGGACTTAAAGTCAATCATGGTCTTATATAACAGGGAATCATCATTCTTCAACCTGTGAGCCTCATCCACACCAATGACAGCCCAGCTCACGTTCCCCAGGAATGACTAGAGAAACAGACAACATCCATTTAAAATGTTTTTACTAAATCTCTCAGCATTGAAATGAAGGTCAGTGAGTCAAATCCATAACTAAAAACATCAGAAACTAACATGGATCAGACAAAATAACCTTAGAATCGATGACTCATACAAATTATTTTCAATAATTATGTCATACCTTATCTTTCAAGAGGATTTCATACGTAGTGAGAAGGATGTTGAGCTTTAGTCTCTTGTTGTGAACATGCATCCACTCATGTGTTCTGATCTACAAAAAACAGTTTAACACACTCAAACACAATGTTCCATTTAAAATGACTTGAATCTCCAAGCAAAGTAAATAAAAAAAACAAGCAGCATGCATTAGAATGGAAAGCTTGTGTTCTAAAACAAAATATACAGTTTTTGATAAACAAATTGGTTCGTTCATGACATTAAGCAACTGCATCTTACCATGTTCCTACTGCTGATATCACCCAGATAGACGACCACATTCATCTGTGGGGCCCAGAGATGGATTTCCCTCTGCCAGGAGGTGAGTGTGGACAAGGGCACCACTAATAGGAATGGTCCGTAGAGCTGGTGCTCATGGAACAGATAGTTTAAAAAGGAGATGGTCTGAATAGTTTTCCCAAGGCCCATCTCATCTGCAAGAATACAGCTGTTCCCTCTGGCAGAAGAACAAAATAATCAACAAACATGACTCAAACCCTGAAAAGGACATATCCCGTATGACAATTCTCCCATACTGGAGAACTGAAAACAATTTGCATTCGAGTCTTTCTCCTTAAGCAAACACTATAGCTATGGTACAATCAGTGCTATTTACCATTACAATATCTTTTTACACAAGGCAGGATGACAATCAGGAAAAACAAACCTGATCAATCAGATCATATGTTACCTATTTACTCAAATGGTAATTAATACATAAACCTCATAATATCTCATTTATCACTGTAACAAAGCAATTAACTGTACAGTTGAACATACTTGCACCAGGAATGGGCCATCCAGTTTAAGCCGTGCAGCTGGTAATCTCGAAGTTCAAGACCTTCCCCGCCAACGTAATGAGGCTGTTTCTTCATAGGCACAAACCGCGGCCTCAGCTTTAAAACCTGAAAAGAGCGTGCATTCCTTCACTGCATGGTGGACGTTAAATAAGACTGCAGTGCAAATATTTATTATATTTTCATTGGGTTTCCTTTAGAACACAGTAGTCCTTAGTCTGTTACCTTGCAGTCCCTGAAGGGAATAGTTTTGGACTGATTCCGACTCATGTAGGCATCTATGCACTTCTGGAACTTTCTAGCAATGAGTGCCCCGTCTTCCCAGCTGCATTCTGAATATGGAAGCCCTTGCCATTTGCATAAGTAGTCTGGGTAGCCTGCTGCTGACTTTTGGTTTGAATGGCCTTGCAAAATTAACAATGAGAATATTAATATATATTTAAGCTGAAACCGAAGTAGTATATAAATACTCCAATGAACAAAGGAAGGGGTCATGTGTCTGCTTACCAATAATTCTCTCCACAAGCTGATACTGTGAATGCAGGTCATCCATGAGTTCCTGTTGGCAGTTGAAGTATTCCACATCCTCAGGTGAAGCTGCTTTAAGCCTGTATTGAAAAAAACATAACCAGTGTCCCTGGCCTGCCCTGTAAAAGCAGAAAGCTCTGAAATGCCACCAGAGGAAAAAAAACCTTACCACTTCTTCTTATCCTGCTCTTTCTTTTTGAAATTATCAAGTTTCTTCATGCCCTTCACATTCTGCTGCTTCAGCGTCTCCTCCGTCTCCCAGGTGTTGTGAATGTGTGACCATCCTTTCCATTTGATTAAGTATTGCACTTCTCCTGGCTGCTTGTTTGGGTTGAAGTTGGCGTTAGGGTCTCCATCAGCCTCGACTGCATAAACCGTAGTGGTGGCCCCAGTAGCTGCAAACAGCAAATAGAAAGTAATGTTTCTATTAGAAATAGAATGTATTTTGTGGAAAATGCATTTCAAGCAGAGCGTTTTAAATATTTAAATTGCATCTGATATTTTAAAGTAGCACAACTTCAACAAAACATTTACCTCCTTTTCTTCCTATCCTCATGCACATCACTCTCTCTAGAGTCTCAAACTCGTCCTCCTCAGGAGGTGGGACGTCCTCCCCACACACCTCCACCAGGTCATCAGAGTCAGTTTTTAGTTCTTCGTCCTCTTTATAACTGACATTCACTGTAGCCTGCCTCCGAGGGCCCGCCAAAGCCTTTTTATAATCATCATCCTCATCTGATGAAGACGCTGATGGCTTCTTTTTTGAAACCCTGCTCTTTTTTCCATTCCTAGCGTTAGCCCTGAAAGATCAGAGAGGTGATTAGAGTGACCACTATAAACAAACAAAACAGAACTTTTCCCATGAGCATTAACCTCCTTTGCCACAAAGATTCGGATTTACCGGTTCGCTACCAAACAGCACTCGTTTATTTGTATTTATATGTACTCAGCATTACATCCTCCTCCTCTTTAACACTTTATACAAGTAAGATTCTGTTAGTCTTTTTTCAGATTTATTTCAAGGTTATGCTACTGTAAAATTCTTTATACTAACCCCCATCGTTCCACCATTGTTTAGTGAATTAAAAGCAAAAAGGCTTTTAGGCCAACTTTCTATGAAATAAATAAGACAAGACTTTTTTTCCCTAACAGGTGTGTTACTGCGCCTTCCTGAGAATGAAGCACTACTGATGTAAGATTGGTATCGTATTCAAAAATCACAAAAGCTATCCTACACAAAAGCACAACTGGCAGCCTCAAAATAAGAACTGATATATAGCCATACCTGTTTGGCGGCTTCCTGCTTTTAACTTTGTGACTTGGCTCATAGTCTGAAACAGACTCTTCGCTGTTCTCTGCCTCTTCCTCGGCTGAAGAATTGGATGATTCACTCCCCGAATCCGATCCAGACCCAGACTCAGAATCAGAGTCAGAACCAGTCCTGTCACACAGAGAATCTGTTTAGCAATGACTGAGAAATAACCCAAGAACATGTGGATTTACTGATGTTTAATGGCTAGACTCACCCTCTACTCTTTCGCTTCCTCGAAGAGTCATCATCTGAGTCATCACTACTAGAGGATTCCTTAAAACAAAGTATTTTACAGTAAGGCTTTTGGAATGTCATTAGTATGCCAATCCTCTTATACAACTTTGAAGCCCATAATTATTTTGGTATGTACTACATCAGAATGTGATCAAAAAAAGCACACCTAAATTAAATTTTTATGGTTTATTTGGATTTTTTTTTTATAAACATGATGGACATGTTGCACAAAGGGAGCGCCGAGCACAAACATAGGATCTTATAAACAGTACCTCTCTAAAGCCACATTCACATAGAAGACAACAAGCCTTCTTGTATTTCTTTGAATCGCTTTGCCGCTGTATTGAACACAAAATTACCTATTTTATACAGTCTTTGGAAGCAAACAGGTAAAGGTTTTGGGAGACTCTGGGATTGGCTGCATCTGTCAACTGTACATTCAATCTCTTATTGGTTATCACTCAAATCGCTTACGTGAAAGTTCAGCTAATATAAACTCATGCCACATGCCCATCCACTTCACACCGCTTGTTAAACTTTGCACTCATTTCTCTGGCAGTCACTGACTGCATGGTAGCATTGCTGTGTGAATCCAGTTTGACTCTGACTATTAGTATAAACAAATAAAATAAATTTACATAATTTAGCCATGAAAGAGCCAGGTCACATGAGCTCTGCACGTTGAGCTGAGGTGCGCGCAGCAGCTAACGGCAACGGTTTAGCCTACTCATTCAAAGCTTATTTCAACACAGAAACCTAAGAAACTGATTATGATGCTGCCGCCTGCTCCAAGTGACCGGTAAAAACCGAGAGTGTCTGATGTTTTGAATTTAGCTTTAACCATTCAGAATAAGTTTTTTTAATCCCTAGATAGCAGACCAATCAGATATGCTTCCCTTGTAGTACATATTAATGTAAAGCATTAACATAAATGTAAACATAATGAGACTACTGTCAGCTGGAATCTAGTACTGAATTAACGAAACAAAATGAGTGAACAGCAGAATAACAAAAGTAAACTTAATCAAAAGGAAACCTATTCAAAACAGCAGTTTGAATGTTTTTCAGCAAGATCCTACCTCATCAGAGTCACTGTTTGAGGAGCTCTGTTGTTGTTGTAGTTGCTGTTTCCTGAGCATCGCTGACCTCTGCACTGCCAGGATACTGGGATTAGACTTCCAAAACTGGAACAATGGCAAAAAGTAGGAATATTTACTATTTTATATGTGGACTGTTTTAGTGGGTATACTCTTTTAAAGCTGGATTTAGTATAGCACAGGTTTTTAAAGATAAGCCTGACTAAAAACGCACATGGTTAACAATAAACAGAAACCAGTGGCTACCAAATAGGGTGCTGTAATTTACATGATAATAGCACTGACCCAATTTCCCAAAACCCTTGTAAAGATAATCTGGTACATTTAGCTCTCACTAACAACTTAATAATGACCTTCATCTTCATATGTGCTGTTCCAGTTTTTAGGAATTAGAGGACTCAATACTTCAGCACTAATGTGACCACAAAATGAGACCTTGGTTTAATTGCACAAACTAAATAATAAAATCTTACTTCTGCTGAATCAATTTTGGCAGAGTTGTTCTGACCATTTTGCCCTTTGGACTTTTCAGAGTCAGAATCGGACTGGCTGCCCGAGTCTGAGCCACTTCCTGAGTCGCTACTGCCTGACTGGCTGCTACTGGAGCTGCTACTGGAGGAGCTGGAGCCAGAGCCAGAACCAGAGCCAGACCCAGACTCATCGTCGGAGTTACTGAAACACATGGCAGTTTTGGTAAGATGCAAACAGAGCCACATTTTCACATTCACTTCCATGAAGTCAACAGATCAGTTTCTTCAACACAAGTGTTTGATTTTGTTAACTAAAATGAAGACAAATCTATGCAAACCTACAAAAAATGGGAGACTGACAGAATTAAACACTAAAGGTATATATTGACATAAACTACCTAACAAACTACACAAGAAAGATACAGTCCTTTTAAGAAACCTTGTTCAACATCTGTTACAAAAACAGAACAGCACCTTAAGGGGTAATGGTTAAAGGCTGATTTGTACACCTGCATTGACTCTATACTATAGGTACAATGTCAACAGTCGCGCAGGGTGAAGCTCCTCACTGAAAGCATTTCTGAAATGTTTTAACTTGTCTGTATTTTGCAGTATGAGTGGCTCAAAGTACTTCAGTTTAAAATTCACAGGATAAGATGTAGGATTAATCTGTCCATTATACAGATCTACAGCCACTTTTGCGCCTCATGCTTTGTATATATTTATATCAACACAACATGGTGATCAGAGATTTTCAATTATCTCTGAAAAGAAAAAGTACCTCAATATGTGACGCTAGCAAGCAATTATTGTGGTCTGCGTCACTGTAACATTTCTGGAGGGGATGCAGTTCACCACCTCTCTAGAGTGCACAACTACCCTACAGTAGTGGTTTCCAACCCTGTTCCTGAAGGACCCCTTATCCTGCATATTTAATTGGTTTCCCTGCTATGTCACAACCACTTGAAGTCATGTTAATTAGCCAATTAGTTAAATCAAGTGCATTGGTAACAAGGAAAACAAATGTGTAAGACAGGAGGTCATTAATGACCAGATTCAAGAACCTCTTCCCTACAGTGTAGATTTAGCACAGAAGTAGAAATTGGCCTTCATGTAAGAGCATTCATTGCACCTCTGCAGCTATCAATTATTTGATTTTTACTCAACTCTCAGTAGAGATGATTGTCATCACATGCAAAGTAAAGACACTGCTTTGCATATTTTAAGCTTTACCATGTATATCCAGGGCATCAGAAATGTCTACATATGGAAAAATTAACACTTGAGCAAAATGGTTCCAAAGTTTCGCTCACTTAGCTTTTATGCATAAACTTTTCATTTAGCCTTTAACACCTCTGAGAAAAGACAATGGCAAAATCACTATCGTGACTCTTGCATAAAGATAATTTAAATAAGTGCATTCAACATGTAATTACATTCAACAAGTTTATCTTGACTGAATAAGACAAGTGTATACATAAATGGCAATCAATGGTGGTTTATATATACAGTTTAGATTTTACTAAATATTTTTAATGCTAATCTGCACTATGTATGAAGACTTTTTAAACAAACTGCCGGTTTCATTGTTTACCTGGAATCTCCACTGCTGTTGCTCACACTGTCATCTTCACTGCGCCCATCCATGGCTGTGGTTTAAATATTTGAGTTCGCAAAACAACCAATACTTGCTATTTGGCCTGAGCAGGTCCTCAAATATTCCAAACCTCCAGCTTTGTAAAATGGTGCACAACTGTAGATACAGAAGAGGATGGTACGGTGTCAAATCAAAATCATATAAAATGTCATACAGTAAAATATAGCACTACAGTGTTCCAGTTTCAAATCACGTGTGTAGTTCTCAAAGTTAAAGGAGGTATTGTTCAAAATGTTGGAGTACAGCATATAAAAGAAATTACAAGGTATGACACAAAAATGAGCACAACTTCAGTCTTATTTCCAGATCACAGTGTGGATGCTTCACTGTATAAGAAATGAATCAGCAGTGACAGAAGTCAAACTGAAAGCTCTACGAATGAAAAGACAGATGTTTCCTGTATTCACATATCCTTCACATGAAATAAGAATAAAGAACAAATAACCCGGAGCACCATGAGAGAAAGCAGTCCTGTGTGATAGCGCCCGGGCCTGTTGTTAGGCCTAAGCATCGGGACTCTCCTGGACAATGAAGCCCACGCGAAGCCCTGTATCTGGCGGCCAAAGTCACAACACCCACCCTGGGGATGTCCATACCGACAAAAAAATTATTATGCAACCTCCAACATAGCGCGTGAAAATCTTTTTAAAAAAGCAAAAATATCAACCAAGTGTAGTTATCCGTCTTAAAGTTGGTTTACTTTTACTAAAGTGAGCTTTACAATTCGCGGTACATTTTAAATTTCGCCTATCAACCCCTGCCTAGCTGACTAAGCTAATAAGCCAAGGCTTAAAATCGTGTTTTCTAGACGAAAAGTTACGCGCTAGCACGTTAGCTAAACACAGCATGATAGCAAGCTAGCTCCGGATCTGCCAATATCTACGGCGTGCTAGCTGTTTTGCTAGTACAATATTGTGGCAGAATGTATAAAACGTGAAATGTTTTTTATTAATTTAATAAAGTCGTAAGTCGATATTATTCGTACTCAAGTCTTTTTCAGTTTTCGCCCATTTATTCCTCGCTGAAAATACAGATTTGGCGTTTTACCTTCATTTAACTAAACACCTAGCATAATATGCTAAGCTAAAAGCTAACGGCTAACTAAACCTACAGCTTGGCTTTGAGAAGTAACTTGGCTGACTTTTTCGAGTCTAGCTCGTTTTATTTGCGACAAACGGACACCCTTGGAAGGAAAGACCAGAAGGAAGGCTTCAAGTTGTTTTACTGTTTTGGTGAACTGCGTTTGAGTTTGGTGACTGTTTGTGTTCGCTGGCTAACGCTAATTCCCGCACTGCATCATCAGTCTGTACTCGGTGTCCTCACCGATACCAGTCCTCAGTAACGATAGTAAAGAAAGTAACTTCCCAAAATACACGCATCGACACCCCTTTATTAACTATTACATAATTACACATATCAAAAACACTAGCATGTAACTTTAGGATGAGCCCATAGAGCTTTTAAAGTTAAAACAATGCCAAATTGAACGTAATTTCGCTTTGTGTTATTACCTGGCTCCAGCGGGCGCCAGTCGGCTCCGTAGCCGAAACTCCGACGTCCTTTTTTTCTTGTTTTCCTTTCCCAGTTAGCGTTAGCAGCTAACCGCAGCTACGCTAACTCCCTGTGTGAGACACAGCAACCCTAAACACTCCAACTTTTTTTACAGAGTCAGGGTTTTTCTTAAGGTCCACCTTTCCCGACTTCCCAAAAATATCTGTGTTTGGAATTTCTTTGTATTCCGTGAGAAGAAGACCCGGAGAAGGTAGCAGGCATTTCAGCCGTGAGTGCTACAACAGCCGGCCTCCGCCATGACGCCGTCGCGAGCTCACACACTCAAACCGGAGCCAGTAGAGATGGAAACCCCGGGCAGTGACGTCATCACCACCACTACTACCATCACCATGCTGTGGGCTCCGGGGCAAAACGCCATGCTCGTGTTTCAGTGAAAATTGCACAGCATGCATGTAAAATAAGAAGCTTCGGCACGTGCACAGCGTCGCTACAGTGTGGTTAGACTCCTGTAATATGAACCATTCGAGTATGACCACGTCATTTGCGTAAGTTCAGGAGTAACAAACTCATGTCCCAGGGGGCCAGTGCCCGACAAATATTTTCCTATTTTAACACATCATATTAGGTTAGTTAAGCTGTTAAACTAAATGTGACGCTAAACACATATATGCTTCAATAATTTCACATTTTGATAATCAATCTGGGTCTGCTGGTAATGTACACAAACATCCCTATTTAAATTAACTTAATTACAAAAAAGAAGAAAAACTAGAGGAACAAGAAGACTTTATTTATCAAATATTGACCACTTAATCCTATTATGGTTGAACGGAGGCTGGAGCTTATCTCAGTCGACCCTGGGCAAAGGTACACCCTGAATAGATTGTCAGTCCACTGCAGGGCCAACACACACTCAACTGTGCACACTCACACCTAGAGGCAATTTGGAACATCCAGTTAGCCTAATGTGCATGTCTTTGAACTGTAGGAGGAAACCAGAGTACTCAGAGAAAACCCACACAAGAACATGCAAACTCCTTGCCGATTCGAACCTCGCTGTGATTTGGACATACTAACATAACTAACCCTCTGTGCCACCAGAGTAAAATTCTTTTCTTTGCATATCCCAACTTATTAGGATTCTGGGTCTAGAGCACGGTAATTCATCATATGGTGTCCGCAGAGCAGAGAGAGTTAAAGACACATCAGTGGTAGCTTGCCTGTGCAAGTGTGTTTGAATAATTATTTAGTGTTGTTTTGCTTTTTGGTTATGTTATCCCACATATGTGGTAGTGTTACCCCCTGGTGGTAAGTCTTGATAAAGAACACATGTTATCATCATCATCAGGATCAGGTCAGGGAAGCAGTGGATCTGGGGAAATTCTGGGAGTACTAAGTATGAAGTTGGCACATATTCTGGATAGGATGCAACATTCACTTACCGATGCCAATATAGCTTGGCTAATACACCTACAGGAATGTTTCTGAGAGGTGAAAGAAAACCAGGAAACCTGGTAAAACCTACACAGACATGTAGAAAGCATGCATTGTCTAAAATTTAGAAAGGAACATGTTTTCAATTAGTCATTATTTGTATTCAGCTGTTTTGCTTTGTGAATGTAGGAGTGATGCTGTAATCTCCAACACTTGAGGTATTATTTCCATCTGGTGGTAAACCATAATAAAGAACACATGTAGTTTTATAACATGCTGGGTAAAGTTTTCCTGCTTTGTTTGAACAATTGAACAAGGAACTGCTTACACTCTCGTTGAGTAGACTAACTTAAGATAAAAACAGCACTTCACAGTATTTGAAAGCTTTATTCATCATGACTTATTCTTGGTCAGGGTTGAGATGGCCTATACTGGGAAAAAAGCGCCTATACTGGGAAAAAAAAGACATGTGTAAGGTGCCTGAGATTCACTGAGTGTAAATGTAATTAGCAAATTGTATTAATATCAATATATATAATATTGATATCCAACACTAGGGATCACATAAGAATGATGTACGGGAAAGAGAAGAATTCCATTTTCTTTAGGTGAATTTAGGTTTTTTAGGTATTTTAGATATTTTAGGGTTTTTTTGTGTTTTCATGTAGTAAATACTAAAACACCTTTACAGAGCATGATTTATTTAGATTTCCATATAGTATGTGGTAAACTCTGAGTGAGTATTCTAAATAGAATTCAGATTCAAATTTATTTGTCATACAAAATCATACAATACAATACAATATGCAGTGAAATACTTATTACGACTGTCCTATATTAGAAGAATAAAAACTATCAATATCAAGAAGAATATAATATCAATAACTATTTGAAGGACACCAATAGTTAAAGGTCAAATATAAATATAAAAATATAAAGAATAAATGTAGACGCAATTATCTTAGCTTGAAACACAGAGCTAACCTGACCTGCCTCTGTCTTAAGAGTATGTAAGTAAAATACACTTAGAGATTGCAGACCTCCACCAACGTAGTGCAAACGTTAAACTTTTCAATCCAGGCTGTATACATAGATGGTGTAGAATTATGGTGCCCCCTTGTAGCCTGCTTCGCAATTATTTTTAAACTCTGTATTCTTTCCTCCATGCGCATGGTGGGTGATTTCTGGTTCCTCACCCTATAGCGCAATGTTAAAAAAACCTTGTGGATCTGGATATAATTTAGGATCACGGCTAACATTGAATCAGTTCTTCGTTTGCCCAAGTCTCCTTTTTGGGGAACATTTTGTGGAAATCATTCGAATAGTTTTTTAGTTATCATGGTTACAAACACACACCCATCCCCCACTTGGTGGAAGTAAATATAAACTATAAGAACCTCATTTAGTCTGCTTTTCTTTATGTATGGTTAGAGTACGGTTAAATTCTTAAAGAAATTTTACAGAGCTCATCTGCGTATGTAATTATTTAAAAAGCATTAGAAATAAACCATTAAAATTTCATTTGCTTTTTTGCTTATGTTCCTGTGTAGTATATACTAAAACAATTTCTCAAGCTTGGTGGATGACACTGAATGGGTTTATTCAGCAACCTCCAGCTTGAATTCAGCATATAATTGTTAATAATCCTGAGATATCAAACCAGATTGTGACATTAATATTAATGATAATACTTTCATAGAAATGCTAAATATTGTAAGTAAGATAATGTTTATTTAAAAAAAAGATAACCTAATGTTTTTGTGCCTTTGTGTAAACAAAAAAAAGCAAATATATATACTTCTTAAGTTTTCCTAATAATGTGTTAAGCACATTATTAATGAGCATAAAGAGCGGAGAACTGTGCAAGGCAGTGAATCCCCAAGACAGGAGCTGAGCACTACTACATCACCATCAGTGATGCAATTTTCTCTAACTATTGAGGTATTATCCTCACCTCGTTGATATTCCTGATGACGGACTGAATAAATCTTGCTTTACATCATGTTTACATATCACTCTCTTTGTCAGAATTGTACAGTTTTGCTAATCTTCAACTTATAATTAATGATATTTGTACTAATTATTATCTTGGAGGTCTAGATTTAAATTATACCATCATGGACCATTGAAGTTAAGTGGCCATGACCTTGACTTTGTTGTCGCTTCTGTGCTCACGTGCCCACACAAACAAGCCAGCGCGCGCCGACGACGACGCCACTCACCTGGAGGAAATGTTACTGCTTAGTGAATGTTTGGTTTTCTGGAGGAGAAATAATTTTTCGAATTCCATTGAAAAGACAGTAAGTTATATTGTGGTTGTTTCTGTACCGGAAATAAATGCAAATTTTACCGGGGCTCCGCTTTTAGGCAGCACCTAAATGTTTATATTTTTCTGAGTTTATAGAATAGCACGGTGCATTTCACCAACTGAAAAACCCTGCTGTTCTGAGCAGATGGTAGCAGTGGAGGTTATAACCTGTCCAGGTACTTAACTTTCCTTTAACCTGTTTACATATAACAGTGAGGCTCAGAATACTTTTTCTCTCTAAACATAGAATAATAAATGTGAAATAATAGATGTTATAAACTACTTTAATGAGATTCACACTCCAACTCAACATAACTGCTTTTTGGAAAGATTATATGTTAAACCTTAAGTGCTTAAGCTGTTGATTGGCCAATATGACGAGACGTACAGAGCGCCCCCTGCTGGACTGCTCTGGAAAGTTTCACAAGTAAATAACACTGGTTTAAGAACCCAATGTTCACTGAGTTTCCGGTTTATATAAACATGAGTAGTTTTAGATTACAGTGAAGAGCAATTGTTGGTTGTATTCTTTTTAACCAAGAGAATAAACCAGGAGGAACAGGGGGAGCACTGCCAGAGCCCTGCAAAATGACTTCCAGCAGGCCACAAATGTGCATGAGTCTACTCAAACAGTACAGAGTATAGATATAAACACAAGACCAGATAAGACCATCTCATGACGTGCCCTCTAATGACATGTCTTTGGTGTCCACCATAGGACACCAAGGACTGAAATCCACTATTCCATTAAGATGGGTGTTGAATGAGTGTCTTAACTTGTTCCAACAAACGAAATAGTATCTCTAAAGTGCAAGGAATAACATTTAATTTGTAAGTATTGTATCAACAGATTAATTACATTCTTTATTATTTATTCTCATCCTGGGAGACTTCAACATCCATGTGGGCAATGACAGTGTGACCTGGAAGGGTGTGATTGGTAGGTACGGAATTTCTGATCTGAACCCGAATGGTGTTTCGTTGTTGGACTTCTGTGCTTGTCATGGTTTGTCCATCATTATCACCATGTTCCAACATAAGGGTGGCCATAAGTGCTACGGCACCAGGACACCCAGTTGAATGATCAACTTTGTAGTCGTGTCATCGGACTTGTGGCCGCATGTTCTGGACACTCGGGCGAAGAGAGGAGCTGAGATGTCAACTGATCACCACTTGGTGGTGAGCTGGCTTAGATGGTGGGGGAGGCTACTCTCCAGACATGGGAGACCGAAGCTTGTAGTAAGGGTCTCCTGGGAACGTTTGGCAGAGTCTCCTGTCAGAAGGGCCTTCAACTCCCACCTCCGGCAGAGCTACCACTACATCCCAATGGAGGCCGGGGACATAGAGTCCGAATGGGCCATGTTCCGTGTCTCCATTATTGCAGCGGCAGCCCAGAGCTGTGACCGGAAGGTCATCGGTGCTTGTCGTGGAGGCAACCCCAGAACCAGGTGGTGGACACCTGTGGTGAGGGGAGCTGTCAAGCTGAAAAAGGAGGCCTATCAGGTCCTTTTAGCCTGTGGGGCTCCCGAGGTAGCGGTACCGACAGGCCAAACGTTCTGCAGCCGCCCTATCACCGATGCAAAATCTCTGGTTTGGGAGGCGTTCGGCGAGGGCCTGGAAAAGGTCCTGGACCACCATTCGGCACCTCAGGAGGGGGGAGCAGTGCTCCACAAACACTGTTTACAGTGAAAGTGGAGAGCTGCTCACCTCAACTGGGGATGTTGACGGGAGGTGGAAGGAATACGTCGAGGACCTCCTCAATCCCACCAACATGCCCTCTGTGGAAGAGGAAGAGCCTGGGGGTTCAGAGGGGGGTCTGCCTATCAGTGGGGCTGAGGTCACCGAGGTAGTTAAAAAGCTCCTCGGTGGCCGGGCTCCGAGGGTGGATGAGATCTGCCTTGTACCTCAAGGCTGGATGTGGTAGGACTGTCTTAGTTGACACGTCTCTACGACATCGCGTGGTCATTGGGGGCCGTGCATCTGGATTGGCAAACCAGGATGGTAGTTCCCCTTTTTAAGAAGGGGGGCTGGAGGGTGTGTTCCAACTATCGTGGAATCACACTCCTCAGCCCGGGAAAGTCTATTCAGGAGTGCTGGAGAGGAGGATCTGGCCGATAGTTTCGGATTCAGGAGGAACAATGCGGTTTTCGTCCTGGCCCCAGCAATCTTGACCAGCTCTACACACTCTGCAGGATCCTGGAAGGGGCATGGGAGTTTGCCCAAGCAGTCCACATGTGCTTTGTGGACTTAGAGAAGTCTTTCGACTGTGTCCCTCAGGGTATCTTGTGGGGTGTGCTCCGGGAAAATGGAATGCGGACCCATTGCTAAGGGCCGTTCGGTCTCTGTATTGCCGGAGCAACAGCTTGGTCCACATTCGTAACATGTCGAATATGTTTCCAGCGGGGGTTGGACTCTGCCAAAGCTGCCCTTTGTCACCGATTCTGTTCTTAATTTTTTTTTTTTTTTTTTCACTGTTCCTGCTAGGTTCCAACAGTGATGCTAGCCTGGTATCATGACGGGGAGAATCATAGGCTTTCAGCAGTACTTTGTTCTGAATTGCACACGGTTTTTATCTACTGATTTATTTATTTTTGTTAAAACTTTTCTGGTTACACGATTCAGTAGAAAAAGACGTTAGAAAAACCATGTACTCGAGTTACTACCCCGCCCACACAATGTTCCATTCGTGTAGCTCTAAATAAACGTATGTAAACTAACAGGAAATGCCGCCTGTTTCATAAATGTAGACCCAGGTATCACGTATCAAGTTATTATCCTTATAAAATGTGTATGCAGTCATAAAGTACAGGATATTTAAACACAGCCATAACAAGTTCCTGTTCCATGTTGATCTGAGTGGAACATTTAAACTCGTGTTTATGGTTTCAACAAGGAAATATTATGACACACTCCGTATCTGGAAACTCTTGTCAGTCAACAGTGTTTTTAAGCTCTGATTGGTAATCGCTTCACTCTTGTCACGTGAACATTCAGCACAGTTGAGCGCCGCGTCCGCACACTTTTTGACGCGGCAGAAATTTCGCCTCTTGTCGTGCATATCGCTCGCAATCGTTAATTTTGCATTGGCGCTTGTCGCTTCAGCAGCTAGTGGAAATGCTGTCCAGAAGACGTGGCTGTGTTGACTTTTCTTTGTCCAGTCAGTAGGATCACATATTATGGGCCGACACTGTGTTGCCTGGCTTCAGATGCAGGATGCTTTGTATATAGCATGCTTAAAATGCTGACGTAAAGCTGCATGTGTTGGAGGTATTGCCTCAGAAGGTCTTTGTTTGCGAGCAAACATGTCCAGTCTGGCATCATCCACACACCATCAACTGTACTAGACCAGTCAAACATCAGAACCACAAAATGCTTCAGAATAATCATATCATTTGTATGCAGTGTTGGGGATGCTGTCTCAGCTTAGCAAATGTTTTTGGAAATACAGCTCATGTTGACCATGCTGATTTCTTTCCTTTCCCACAGACAGATGAAACAACACATCTAAAAAAAGGCATGGGGGGAAAAAAACATAGACTTTTTCAGGTCCAACAATAGCACACAGACTGTAAATTGGTATCCATCTCAGGTTCCAACTGTGTCAATAAGAAAGCCATAGTTTTTTGCAGATCAGTGTCTTGCAACTATTGTAGAATGCTAAGTGCGATTTTGAGGATATCTGTGTGACTCGCTTTGATGGTTTATGCTTTTAGCACCATGTGCCACAGCATATTTTGCATGAATGCCTCTTCATGACAATAGGGAGCCTTACCTTTCAAGCTGAGTGTTTTATAGGACAAACCATTCTGTTCCTTTGTTTCAATTGTCAGTAGATTTTAGAGAAACCATTCCAGCAAGAAAAGTTCGGACATTTTATTGCTATCTCGTAAGAGGTTTCTCTAATTGGATGATGACTTCCTTTGAGCTGTCACTCATCATCTTGCACCCTCCTCTCCCCTTGTTCTGGTATCAGCTTTCAGGTTTTCCTCAGAATAGACATCAAGTACAATATCTGAGCTCATGAACTTTGAGACACAAGCCTCTACAGTGGGCATGACCTTGTGTTGCAAATTCTTCAAATGGCTTTGACTTTCTTGGTGGTAAACAGTTCAACAGTGCTGATCCATCACCAACTAGGTTGTCTGAATTCTGCCTTGAAACTACAGAATGGAAGCTAACTATCTAATGGGATTAATGCTAACCAACTAACTAATGCTGCCTAGCCTGGTGAAAAAAATCCATCTGTCCAAAACACAGCCAAGTGCTGGAAGATGACAATAGTTCCTAAATTCCTGCTATTATTGCAGTGCATATAAATAAAAGGTCTGTATATTAACTTCTGGATGAAAACCCTGGATGAGTGATGATATTTAAAATAAACTCACGTTGCTCTCCTGTTAATTTGAGGCTGAGAACATTGATGTTTTAGACAGGCAGACAGTTGAATATACAAGAGAGGCAGTAATCTCACACACACACCTAAAATATTGCCCTCCTGCAATACGTCATTTGACCACTGAGAGGCAATGTTCCATAATTCAGGCCAATTTTAACGTCTTTTTAACACGCGTGTCTCACATTTTGGTTTGTCACGTTGTATTTGTTGTTGTTATGACAATTTTATTGCAGTTTATAAGTTTTTTTGTGTGTCGAAATCTAAACTACTTTTTAATCAGTGTAAGTTTGTATTCCAAAGAGATTTGTATTCTCGTCTCTGATTGGTCGGTTTTTGCATTCATTATCTTTTCCACTTTGGCTTCGGCGTTAATTGAAACTTAAATCTCTTTAAATCTCCTTTTTTCTGCTATTTTGTGTGTGGGAAATGTATTTCAGGTATTTTTAACTGATATATTATCCAATATTTGGATAAAGCTGTGTTTACCGTCCTCGTGTTTATATCTCTGTAGAATGGCTCCCTTTGTTCGTTTCCTTTATGGGTATCGCTTCTCGGCCTTTTGGCTAAGATCAAGTGTAGTATCTGTTCTTATCAGTTTAATATCTGATACGTCCCC
>JBCNYG010000024.1:29706512-29728447 GCA_039654305.1 Porochilus rendahli
CCCGGAGGAAACCCACGCAAGCACAGGGAGAACATGCAAACTCCACACAGAAACGCCCGAGCTGGGAATCGAACCCACGACCTTTTTGCTGTGAGGCGGACGTGCTAACCACTACGCCACCGTGCCGCCCATAATCATACATACAGCATTTATTTATTCTTCCTTCGTTATGTCAGGTTAGGGTCATGAGGCTTTAAATTAGGCTATTTGTTTAGTTAGGAATTGCAAAATAGATCAATCTTAATGTGTTAGACAATATTGCAGGTATAAACAAGTTAGTAATAAGAACACTCAGATAGTGCAATTCTCTGCCAATTATAAAATCAGTTTAGACTGATCTGTCAAAAACTGTGGACAGGAAGTTGCTAACATACAGACATATAAACAAATAAACCCACACTAATGAAAACCCAAAAGGAAAGGGAGATTGAGGAAATGTATTGAGCAAGAATTCACAGACCATGCTGATGCTGTTTTTGGTGTTTAAGAAATGATTTAAAAAAAAAAGGCTACCACAAACCAAAAAACCCTTCAGGTGGAGACTGCGCCCAATAATGGATGTTAAATCAGCCGATATTTCTATTTCTGCTTCTGGTGCTGTACTTCCTCCTGGAACTTGTTTCAATCAAATGCTTATCTTCATTGTTTAGCATAATTGATGGGAACTTTAAATACCCTTTAAGTGGTCGATTCATTCAGACCTCCAGGTTCAGTTACTCTGAATCCTATATTTAGCACTGATGCAGGCCAGTGTGAAGGTGTCATTAAAACGAAAAAAAAAGGTGCCAGGCTGCCATGGTAACTTGGAAAAACATCTGATATCCTCTTCAGAGACATAAGGCCAAAACAAGCACGTCTTGATGAATAACAACCGGCCAAAACATGAAAAAAGATTTGAATACACCGCCGAAGCCAATCAGAGAGATCCCTGTGAGCTTGAATGTGCCTCACTGATCACTGCAGAGTAGTTTCGCTCTCATTTACACCAATCTAAGGAAATGATATTCTAAATTACACTCTGCCCATGTGTCTCTTAAGAGTCGAACACCATGAATGACTGAAATTATAGGCACAGAATTTCTTCAGAATTAGTCCTCTGTCTTCTGCATTGAATTCTAAATAAAAATATTACTTAAGCCTACAAAGCAGTGTAGTCTGAAATCTGAAGATTAAGAGCACTTAGCGGCAGGTTCTTGTGTAATCACTGGGTTCTCTCTGCATACCCGCTGAGAGCTGCCTTTGCAAACACACGCCACAGGTGGTGGCCTGCAGGCTATTTTTCATTTCAGGAAATGACAACTGGGATTCAGGAGCTCTGGGCTCCCTCCTAGCGAATACGGCCATGCCTGGGCTTTATGCCAATTTCTCTTGATGTATGAACCTTTCTTGCGTCTTCAAACACTGTCTATACTTTTGATTCTGCTGATTTGTGCAAAAACAAAAGCATCCACTGACTGAATGATAAAATATTTTACACACACACACACACACACACACACACACACACACACACACACGCCAGAGCAGTCATCTACTCTCCTGGCATCCTGGCATCTCTGCTTTCACCAATTTCAGCTGTCAAATTCCTTTTTCTAGCCACTCCACCATATCACACACACACACACGCATGCATAAACACACACACACACACACAGGTGTCCAAGTCAAGGCCCGCAGGCCAAATCCAACCCACCATCTCATTTTATGTGTCCTGCATGAGCTTTCAAAGAATATGACTATGCACCCTTTGCATCCACCAACACCACGAAATATAATTCATCATCTTTCAACCAGGTGGCAGCAGCCTATTTCAGGTAAACAGCTAGTCATTCATACCTCAAGAAAGACTTCATGCTAGCTTGTCACTGTTAAGTATTGTCAGAAAATGCAAGTGAATAAAGGAAAACAGGACAAATGCCGAAACCAGTTATAGGTTGCTCTTTTAGGATAGAAGTTCCATTTAGTGATGTGGCCCTCGGTGAAAAGGAGTTTGACACCCTTGAGTTAGAATCAACTCACATGCAAAGTTTTTCAAACACATTCGAAAATGTTATTACACCAGGAGTTTCATGTCAAGCTTTAACGCAGTGCTTTAATAAATCCTGTGTATAACCAGTTTGTCTTAAATCCTGCCAAAATAGATATAAAAGCAGTAAATTTATAACGGTTTCACATGTACAGCATTCAGTCCATTAAAATCAAACTATGGTGAGTTTCCCCTCTTGCAGAGGGTCATTTCAGCTACACTGAACACTGAAATAACACTCGAGTGTGGACTAAAACAACCATTCACAGATCGCCTGTGTGAGATAATCTCGATCCGGTTCCAAACTAATTCTAGTGCGGTCTGACTTCAGTGAGAAAATTATTTGGCCCTGAATTGATCAGATTGTGTGAAGTGAAACAACCATCCTGTGTATTGTGGGCATTAACTATGGGTATAAAGTATACTCACTCACTCACTCACTCACTCACTCACTCACTCACTGCCAAGCCATTTAATCCTATTAGGATAGCAGGGAGGCTGGTGACTATCTCAGCCAACACATGGCAAAGGTGGGGTACACCCTGAACAGCTAGCCAGACCATCACAAAGGCAACACAAATACAAAACCATTTCCAACTAGGATTCTAAATTCACATTTACACCTAGGGTCAATTTGGAACAGCTAATTAGCCTAATGTAGGTGTATGTGTATACATACATACATACATACATATATATATATATATATATATTATAAGCCATCTGTGTCCTAGAGCCAAGGTTGCATAATTAGCTCTCTTCCAAAGGTCTAGAAAAGGTACATCTGGCAGGGTTTAAGGGTCTCAGAAGAATGTGAACAATTCACCCTCCATGATGGCGCTTATGTGAAATGGAGAGGAAGTTGGTGGAAAAGGGATGGGGGTGGATAAAAGCCCAGTTACACAAAAGTGCCACTTATTGCCATTTATATTGAACTCATATAGAGAAATGTGTATAGCCATTGTGTATTTCTTCTTTGTGTTTGGAGAGAGGAACTTGCTTCATTGTCCATGTGACAACAAAGAATATGAATTAATTGCAAACAGACAGCTAATACCTTGGTATAGAAGTGTAAATGTTATTGATTGACACAAAGATAAATCTTTTTGTATGTTGTTGGCGTATATATATATATATATATATATATAAATTCACATTTGTTAACAGATGACATGCTAACAGCTGGATCCTCTAACATCCCCATTCACTATACATGTAAAGTGTGTTCACAGTGCTGATCATATCCATTACCTGAACAGTGACTGGGATTAAATTAAAGGATAATCTTGTTTACTGTCTTAACAAATTTTGTGACTCACCCTCTGACTGCATGGACCAGGCGAAGGGAGGGGTAGGCCATGCGCACCGGAAGGCTTCTCTTGAAGATGAGTTCGTTGACGCCCTCTACGTGCTTCTCTCCTCCCTTCACCATGAAGGCTGGAACCCACAGGACGCTGTCATTCAACAGTCTCAAACGCTGCACAAAGCGCTCACGCACCGTCTCGTTTACCAGACCGCCATACACACGCTGAATCACAGACGGGTTCATAGTGGTGAAGTCTGACCTTAAGCCCACATCTTCAGCGAACTCAGCAAGGGGAGCGAGGTTACATCTGTGCCACAGCCGCAGGGAAAGACAAATGTTAGAGCTGAAATGAAAAGCCTTCAGGACTTTAGTCATAATGAAGTCTTTTCCTGGACGTTGCTTGTTGCAGCTCGTTGCTGCAGCAAAGTGTCGGGGAAATGAACTGGAAATGGGGAGATTGATATTGTACATAGTTTTCTTGTATGCAATGATAAAGTCATGAAAAGATTGAAATGTCTGATCTGAAATTTTATCCAACATGTTTTGGTGTTCACCATTTTCCAAAATATGTTCTGCCTTTTTTTTAATGTTTTGGTTTTTTTTCTCTTTGTTTGTTTATCTTCCACAACGGATGCAACCCATTATAAACCTGTTAACAAGCTCCTAAACAGAACCAGAAGTGACAGACATCCGAGGTACAATACAGTACAGTCTTGTAAGTGTCCAGTTAAACAAGTGAGAAAACCTGCTTCAGAAATATATGTTTTGTAAGTTGGAGTTGTTATAAGTTGTGATTTTTTATTTTTTTTTGGCCAGGATTGTGTACATATACTGAAATCACTAGATGACAATCAGTGGACCCAATCTTTGCTTTTGCCTGTTACAAAAGCACTGATTCCTTCCATATATCTTAAGTAAATGCCTTACAGAAAGCATCACCATTCCAACATTGAATTTTATTTTAAACAAAGCTTTCTTTATTACTAGCAGAAACCATTGACTTGATTCTGTATGGTTCGCATATCGGTCGGTCTGTCCTGTGCAATGCTGATTGGCTGTTATGCATCACAGTGCTGATTGGCTGTTTACTCTTTGGCAGGAACTCGATGTATGCTGACATCCAGGAACAGTTTATGCTTTTGAAAACTTTCATGTGATTTACTTTTTTTTTTATATTAATAATTTTATTTTTGTGTAACAATACCCACATGTCAACATATTTGTTGAAAAGAACATGGCTTCAACTTTAAAACCTTAACAGGATAACAAATTAGAACAGCAAAGAAACACAGCCCACAAAAATGTCATAGGGAGCGCTGCTTTTAGGCATTATATAGATCTGCCGAACGAGTCAGTGTTATTACTTTAGGAATGGTAATGTAGTTACGCGCATTAATATAAACCAGGAACTTGAAGTACAGTCAGTACTACTGTCGGAGCTGCTGTTATAAAAAACCCGTGTTCGAAACTGTTTGTTATGTTTTTTTGAGTGACAGTCAGATTTGACTGAGAAGAAAAAGAACTAAAGCGGGTGTTTTTTTTTTCACAATAAAAAAACATCACAAACTTTATAAAAGCATCTCAGGGAATAATATAAAATAACTGCAAAGTGGATGGCATGTCCCTTTTAAAAAGCTATGCACTCCAGGCAATCTAAAATTGGCCAAAAATAGTGCATCTTTATGTACTGCTCCTTATTATATCATAGCATCATAACACAGATGCTGCTATTAGATTTTAATGAACCACTTGCGAGAGCTGCAAAACATTGTGCTTCACGGATTCCATCCAGATTTATGCAAACGACTACAAATAAGAGGCATTTTAGGGAAGAAAGTTCAGTTTGAGCTTTTATAATATAGTAAAAGCCTTGTGTTATTACTGGGAGTAGGAAAAAAATGACAAAAAAAAAGGAATGGAAATTGAATATAAAAGTTTGGACTGCTATGACAACTCTCTGGCTACAAGCCATTTCTCCTGAAGACTGAGTGAAAGTAGATTAATTAGATTACGCCATCTACAGTCGTAATAAATTAACAGCTCAGCAGAGGTATGGCACAATGATGCTTAAGTGATCTCTTCCAGAATCCTGGCAGAAACATTTTCAGACAGGCTTTTACCATTCAGCACTCTGACGTCTTAGTCATCTGGGACAGAGCTCAATACCTGACTAACTGAATAAAAGCTAAAGGAAATTACCGTATAACAAAATCATGGCTGTCTATTTCCTTCCCACATCCGCTCTTCAGGAGCACGCCCGAATTGCCCACCACAGCACATGTCTTGAACCTTTTGTTCTTCAGAGGTGAGACCTCAGGAAGCAGGCTGTGTAGAGTGTGTGAGACATTCAGCGTCTTACGTCGGTCGAGAACATAGTGGATGGTGTCACCGGGTTTAAAGCTGCTCTTGATCACCGACACATCTCTCTCTGCATCCAAGAAACGGAGGATGTCCTTCCTAATAATTGAACAAAAGCACATCAGGACTGGCGTTATTCCAAGACTAAGAAAAGACAGACAGGTTCATTGGTGCTTATATGAATTAGACTGCCATGCAGAAGTGAACCCCCTTCCTTGAACTTTTCCACATTTTGTTCCGTCTCTGAACTATGTCCTACTTATCTAACCACTGAGTCAATGTTGGTGCATTTCCTTTCCATCCTGTAATAATGGATTCGATGGAGCTCTCTGGAATGTCCAATACTTTTCTTGTTCAGTATTTTCTGCCAATCTACAGAGACAATGTGGAGACCTGGAGGGGTCGAATAAAAGGATGTCTTTTTTTCGAGACATCGAGAAATAAGATCGCGCAAAGTTTCCGCAAGATTTTTCTCATGATCCTGTAACAGTTTCTGGAGAGCTCACAAAGAACACTTTTTATTTTGCAACCTCAATATTTTTTTCCTCCATGTCTCTACCCAGACTACCTACAAACCCCACACGGATTAACTTTTATCGTGTACTAGTTTTGAGAGCTCCTTGGTCTTTACAGTTCTGTTTGTTTAGTTATGCTCACTAAGAATTTCGAACCTCAGGGTCCTCAAGGAGGACATGGAGTCATATTGAACTGTCACTTTAACTGCACAGAGCTGAAACAAATTAATCCAAGAATGTGATTTCTGGTTAATTAATGGATTTCATAACAATGGGGGTGAATACTTATTCAACTGAAAACTAGTTTTATTGATTTATTATTATTACATTTTTATTTGGTTGTGTGTGTGTTTGTGTTTTAGGGATACGTTCACGTAGTGTTTTATGTAGTGTGACGTAGCACGTCCAATTTACAGCAAGACACTCCTGGGTCTGAGTCTTGGGCTCGGCAAAGGCATTTCTATGTGAAGTTCTCCCCATGCTTCTGTGGGTTTCCTCCCACAATCCAAAGCCATGTACATTAAGGTGTGCTCTCACGATACTGATCATGATTCCGATTTGCCACGATTATATTCCGAAGTTACAGTGGAGGAAATCAGAGCACGTCGGAAAGACATTGCTACATATCAGAACAAAAACAGCTGAAAGATCGGAATATGATTGGGTCAAAATAGAATCATTATCGGTATTGTATGAGCACACCTCTTCCCAATTTTCCACTATGTAAATGATTGTGTGTGTTGGCCCTTCAATGGACTGATGAGCTGTTCAGGGTATTAGCTGCCTTCACCCCAGAGTCAGCTGAGATAGGCTTCGGCATACCCACGATCCTAGTAGGATTAATCAGTTCCACAAATGAACCAATGAATTAATTTATTTTGTAATACATTTATAATTTATTCTGCACAAATTCATGAAATATGTTCCTGATTATAATTTAATAATTTAACATTTCACTTATTTTCCAGGTTTTAACACAAAATGTGCAAGAGCTCAAGTAGGGGTGTATATTTACATCACTGTATTTCTGTATTCGAAATGACCAACATTACAATGCTGTGTTTATCTTATAAACATACTGAACACTTAAGGACATTTTTAGTGAACATTTTAAACATAAACCCCAAGCATGAGTCTTAATCAGAATGACAAGCTTTCTGTTTATTTGATATACAGTAAATCTCAGTAACAAGCAACTAATGAAGTGTGTGAGACACCTCTCTCCAAGTGTCAACAAGACTTGACATTTTCCAAACGACACACTGCTGATAACATAGCAGTTGGTAATTACAGTATGCCCACTTTGGCCACCACATGTGGGAACTGATAATGAGATTCTTCAATGAATAAATGCAGCCTTTTCTTGTAGACAAAAGTCAGTAGTTAGCTCCAACTTTCAGCTAATTATAGGCCTGTTTTCACAGATAGCATTGGTGTAGGAGTTCACGTCTTCATCGTTGTTAAAAAGCAAATGCACAAAATAGATAATATGGCCAAAAGTATGTGGACTCCTGACCACTGAACCATTCATTTCAAAACCATGGGCAGTAATATTGAGCTCTTCCCTGTTTGATGCTCTAACAGTCTCGTGTATTCTCTGAAAGCTTTTCATGAGACTTTAAAGTGTGGCTGTGAGGATTCAGTCATTAGTAGAGTGCATTGCTGAGGTCGGGTGATGATGGTTGGAAGTTTGAAGCTGTTGTGAATTCAGTGTTCCAGTTCATCGCTAAAAATAATGAATAATGTGGAGATAAGGGCTTTGTACAGGCCAGTTAAGTTCTTCCATTCCAGGCTTGGTGAACCATGTCTCGATGGAGCTTACTTTGTACAACATGGAGGCACTGTCATGATGGGACAAGTTTGTGTCGCTTAGTTGCAGCGAAAAGAAAAGATATAGCTGCAGCATGCAACGACATCCAAGATAATTGTGTTTCCAACATTCTGGCAATAATTCGGGGAAGATCTGCATATGGTGGGATGGTCGGGTGTCCACAAACTTTCGAACATATACGTTAAATGTGGAGCCAGCGGTGTAGTGGTTAGGGTGCTGGGCTCATGAATGAGAGGTCATGGGTTCGAATCCCCATTAGACCCCAACCTTGCGTAGACCCCTGGGCAAGGTGCTCATAGTCTTAACCACAAGTGTGCCTCTGTCCACCCAGCAGTAGTTGAACTCCTAGCCGGGGATAAGCTCAAGCCTGAAGAGCCACTAGGCTCGGTTGTAAAAAGCCAAACACACTTACCTTACCTTACCTTACCTTACCTCAAGGTTAAATGGTAACAAATAATAATAAACGTACAAGACCTTGTTGGATGGCCAAACTAAGTTCAAAATTGGATACATGTTTATTACTATGTTATTGTGTTTTCTTTCCTAATTCTTAGTTGCATGTTTCCACATCAGTCTTGGCAGATGGGGTGCCAGCAATGACTTAGGAATTTATCCAACTTTTCCACTGAAGGGATGCAATTCAGTTATAATACACGGTGCCTATTTTGGGGTTTCACCTGCTGTTTCAAATAATCCCACAAGCCTTCTCTGGACTTGAGGTCCAGTCATTTTGCATTCCAGTCAAGCTCACTCTCCTGAAAAATGACACACAGATTTAGTCCTATGCACTCTGCAGTTTTTATATTGGAGCCCAGGCGTGCCAGTGCTTGAACATCAAGTGCAAAACGTAAATTCAGGCTCTTGCTGACATCTGACAATCTGCTTTTATGCTAAAATAAATTAAATAGTTTTTTGTCCTATAGACATTGCAATACAAGGTACTGCGATTATAAGACACCCAACCCCCTCCTTTTTTTTGGAATACCTCTCCTTTTCACCTTATTAATTTTAGCTTCAAGTTCAACCTTTCTTTGATATACGAGGTGGGGAAAGACAAGTGAGACACGCCCAGAGAGAAGATCAGGTCAAGTATGAGTCACAAAATAAATATAAGTCCCATCCTTCTACTAGATTACATCATGCTTCATAGTTCATGGCACAACACAACCCAAATACAGATTAAAGATGGCTGTTTTAAATTCTAGCTGTTGAGTGACACAGTGGCGTAGTGGTTATCATGTCTACATTACAGCAAAAGGGTCCTGGGTTTGACCCCGTGCCTGGCGAGGGCGTTTTCATGTGAAGTTTACATGTTCTCCCTGTGCTTGCATGGGTTTTTTCAGTGTGCTCTGGTTTCCTCCCTCAGTCCCAATATATCCACATGAGGTTAATATTCTCGATTGTCCCGAAAAAATGAGTGTGAATGGTTGTGTGTGTGTTGGCCCTACAATGGACTGGTGAGATGTTCAGGGATCACCCGCCTTAAACAAAGGCTCCAGGTTCCCCGCAACCATAGGATTAAGGGGTTTGGCAAGTTAATAAATAAACTGTACCGGGCCGCGCCAATGCAGACATTTGGGCAAATGTTGTTCCCTCAGCCACTCAGGGTATACCCCGCCTTCACTCACAGTGCTCCCTGTGACCCACCCCACCCCCATGCACCTCCGTGCAATATGAATAAAGGATAAAATGGATGAAATGAAATTCTAGCTGTTATATCTCAATATTTTGTCATCTGGTCAAAGTCATTATGAACACACACACACACACACACACACACACACATGCCTTTAGGGCGAGAATGCCAGAATGTTAAATACAGATCCCTCCTTCCTCTGATTGGTTGGATACTGGCAGTCCACATCACTTTTCTGATACCTGTTTACAAACCTGGTGTATCACCGAGGCCAGCATTGTTCCTTTGGGCGGATATATTATTGCATCGGCTTCAATGTGAAAGCAACTTATTGCAAAATATTACAAAGCACAGCGGGTCAGCAGAGAGGAGAGTCAGCCATCAGAGGAAACATGAGGAAATAATTTTTGAAAATCTGAGTGATGACCAAATATCCCCTCAAGTATAGGAATATCTGACAGTTTTGATCATGTGAAAGGGCTCCATGGGCAAAAACTAAAAAAAAAAAAGGAGGTAGGAGGCAAATGTTTGATTTTATCACTGATTTGATTTAGTTACTGAGGTTATGGTACATAATATAAGATTCAGGCTTCACAATAGCATTAAGGATCAACATGTATAATTCTGTCAGTGGACGGTCTTCACAAAAATGTGTCTTTAAATGATAGAAAGCGAATGGTTTGAACCTAACTAACACCCACCTAAAACACTGGATATAATAAAGACACATGATAGGTCTCATTAATTTGCATTCAACTCACATGCTCCAGAAAATGCAAATTACCAACATCAACGTTTTTTAAATTCACAGGTTAGTGTTAGAGAAAACAGAATCATTAGCAACTACTACACCTGCACCAAGAGTGCTCCAAACCCTGCAATATAAAATATATTTTTAACTCATAGCTGATATGAAATGAACCAATAGTATCATACTTATCTCTCACTCATTTTCTGGACCACTTATTCCTGCTAGATGCGCAGGGAGGCCTCACTCAGCCGACACTGGGTGCATGCGGAACAGCTCGCTAGAGCTTTACAAGGAAACATACACAACCATTCACACTCACACGTAGGGTCAGCCACTTAGCTTAATGTGCATGTCTTTAGACTGTGGTAGGAAACCTGGAGTACCCGGAGGAAACCCACAAAAGCACATCGTGAACATGCGAACTCCACACAGAAGCACCCCGTCCCAGGAATCGAACCCAAGACCTTTTTGCTGTGAGTTGGTCGTGCTAACCACTATGCCGCTGTGCTGCCTTTGCACCATACTGCAAATCCAAAATGTAGATGAACTAACAGCTTTATTATGATAACAATAATCATATGTGTGTATAGGTTACACATGCGTGCCACTTTAATAGGAACGCTGGTACCGCTACACATTCATGCAGCAAAATAAAGAACCATGTGTCGGCAATGCAACACATAAATTCAGGCAGATACAGGTCAAGAGCTTCAGATGTTCATTTTATACAGAATTTGGAAGAATGCAATTTCGGTGACTCTGGCCACGGCATGATTGCTGGTGTTAAACAGTCCAGTGAGATCAGTTTCGAAATTGCAGGTGCTCTCAGCGAGCACGGGGGTGTAGCAGTTAGCATGTCCGACTCACAGAAAGAAGTGTTGGGTTTAAAGTCCCTGGCTCAGCAAGGCGATTTCTTTGTGGAATTTGCATGTTGTCCTCAGGCTTGCCTGGGTTTCTTCTGGGTAATCCAGGTTCCTCCAACAGTCCAAAGACATGCACTTGACACTAATTGGCTGTTCTATATTGCCCTTAGGTGTGAGTCTGAATGATTGTGTGTGTGCGTGTGTGTGCGTGTGTGCGCGTTTGTGTGCGTGTGTGTGTGTGTGTGTGTGTGTTTAAGCCACAGGCCAAATTATCTTAAACATGGGTTAAACATGCACACATTATCAAGACTTAAATATAAAAATATGGTGGGATGCACACACCTTTAAATCTGATTCAAATCAAAAACATTTTTATTTACTGTGCCCCTACCAATAAAGACTTATAGCGGCACTACAGCGCATGGCACACAGCAGGAAATGACTAGGTACCCTGAGGCAAAAATAACTGTGTCAAATTTTTTACAAAGGCCTGACATTGGTCTGCATACCAGCAACATTGCTAATTCTAAGTGTTAAACAGTGAGACTGTGAGCAAAGATTCAGTCTATACCCATACCCCCCCACCATCACCACCTCCACCAAGGTGTATGGTAAACAATGTGTGGATTTCTGAGAGCCAAAAACCTTGCACTTAACTGAATTGTTAGGCATTTATAACTAGTATGCCTAATATAGTCTACTGCATAGTCTATAAATGTATCATTTCTGTATCATTTCACTGGATATTTGATGCCAACAACAATTTTTTTATTCATTAATTCATCCAACCTACTAGCAGTACAAACCTACTAGGGTCACAGGGAGGTTGGAGACAGATCTTAACTGACTCTGGGCGAAGGCGGGGTATACCCTTAACAGCTTGTCTGTCTATCCTGTCTTGTCCATCACAGAGCCAGCACCCAGAACCATTTACACTCACACCTAGGGACAATTTGCAACAGCCAATTAGCGTAATAAGCATGTCTCTTGACTGTGGGAAGAAATCGGAGTACCTGGAGGAAACCCACACAAGCACGACTTTTTTTGGAGGGACAGTGTATCTGTCAAGCTGTTTGTGCTGTCTGATGTGACGCTGGTGCCTTCTCCTGCTCCTCTAACCCTCCAGACATTCCTGATTTATCCAGATGCTCCCCATCTGCTTTGTTCTTCTCACTTTTTCATCTGGAGCTTTGTGCACTTGTGATTCACCTCCTGCTGCTATGGATGGTCTCACATGGATACCCAAAAGATTTGCACATCCCAAAAATAGTTTATCCCCAAGTCTCACCATTCCTTCAGTACAAATTCCCACATGAATACTGAATACTAGATGTGTATCTTCTACAAACTGATGCTGTAATCATAAAGACTGCACTAGACTGGGAACTGACTGGGAACCTTTTCAGAGTGTACCCCACCTCTCACCAGAAGTCGGATTGAGTTCACCCTCCATACAATCTTTTTTGAATTGTGAAAAAAAAAAAAAATTATCTGGATTTTAGAATTAAAATCCAGAACTGTGGATTATCAGGTTCATGCACGGGGCAACAAACTTTATATTTTACTCTCCTATATCTGTGTACAAAACTGATTTGAATTCCCATCGTTTGGTCACCGAGAAGAGGGTGGGTTCCCTTTACTGTGTGGTTCCTCTCAAAATTTCTCCCTCAATTTTTTCTAATCTCCTGCTTTGTGACACTGTACACTGTTATAGCCTATATCAAACTAATTTTAAAAAAAAAGAATTTTTTCTTGTAAGAACATTATTTATGTTAGAAAACATATATATAACCCGTATAACAGCCGAAAGGAACCTGCAATGGGTTGGCGAGCTGTTTACGCTGTGGCCCTTGTTTCAACCAGACTCTGTTGGGATTGGTTCCAGCTTCCTTGTGACCCTAAACAGGATAAGCAGTATGGATGTTAAATAAATGAATTCATCTTATTTTATGGGTTCTCACTGCTGTCCCCCCATTCCATGTTTCTCACTGTCTGTGGTGAGAGGCATGTAAAAGAACCATTGCTGATTTTCATAAAGATTACGATGCATAGCCGTCAGCGTGTTTTTGCCGAGCTGTCCAGGGAGAACTCTGCCGGCTGAGATGGGCGCCAGTCTCGCTGTGACCCTAATTAGGATTAAGCGGTTCAGAAAATACATGAATGAATGTATTCTCTAACCTTAACTCACAGCATCTCTTTCTTTGTTACCATCTGGACCCTACTCAAGTTTCCTATCCAGAAAAAGTGTTTGTTTAGTTCAACATCCTTTATAAACAGATAATGGCTCTTACACCTACTTGGTATTCAGCACTATCATACTAAGATGGAAAGATAGCATAGCTATATAATCCATGTTCAATACAAAACAATAAGGAAGCCAGACAGTAAACCCATATATTGAGGCCATGTAAGCCAGTGTGCTCTTAATGCAGGAATGGCACCTGCGCCCAATCAAATACTTTTTAATATCCATAGACAGCAGTAGAAATAATGATCACATGAATTTATTATTTAATAACTTAAAGCACAATCTACCATCAATTAGTGTTTTAAAAATATCTGTGTTTCCATGAACCTGCTTCGTGTGTAATTAATGAAATTGCAAACTAATAAACAAGAATTGGAGTCATGCTTTTAAAAAAAAAAACATAAATTTTCCCAAAATGTGTAATTTTTTATTATTCTTTTATAATTCTACAGTAATGTTCTACAGTTTATGTAATAATAAAATAAAAAAATTCAGAATACCCTTTTTACAATTTTAAATGGTTATTTCTGTTCCTTGCCATTGCAGGCTGTCAACAAATGTAATAAACCTAACTAAGGTGTAAATTAATCTGTCGAGGTTAAATTTAGAATATTAAGGACGACTCTGTTGACCTTTTAGGAACATCATTACAGAACAATTACTGTGCAAAACAAGGTCGCTTGACACAAATAGAACCAGCTGCTCTGTTCGTCTATTTGAACCACCCACAAATAAGAAATAAAGCCATAAAAGGAAAAATGTCATCAAATACCCTACACCAAAAACCCCTCTTCTAGTTGTGAAACTTTACCAGCAAGACTTTCTCATCAATGATGGAAACAAAGTACCAGAAGTACCAATACCTCTAACAGCCAGAGCCGTGCTCTGTTTCGTTCTTTCTCTTTCCTCTCTTAGCTTTTGTGCTCCATGCTGATGTTTATAATAGAAAGGCATTTAAATATTTGTACGCTGTTGGCTGCCAGCTGCTGCACTGTTGGAAACAGCTGTAAGTGGACCATCCATGAATGACTTCTAATTCAGATGATGAAATTAACCATATCTTATTGGCTCTGTACATTTCTCAGATCCATATACGGTAAATAGTGAATTACATGGATTGCCTTTAACATTTCATCCAATTGGCTCTAAATAATGTAGTGTTTCATGAGGAAAAAGGCTCCACCGACTGTAAAGCTGTAAGAAATTTACAGCTTTACAGCAATCTCCATGAAGTGGGCTCCTCAGGCGTGAGTTGTTTACTTCTAAAATGCAGCAAGGCACAAGCCACAGTGGTTAAATGAAGTTAACTGAACTGCTGGATGCTGCTGTTATTCACACGTTCACCGTTCTACCACAGCTCACTGACAACTTACTGACGAAATCTTCAGCAGTGCTGTCTATCAACAAACACAGCCTGTAGCACTAAATGCCAGCAAAGACACAGAATAAGGGAGGTATCCTTGATAATATTTAATATCCACACTCAAAGATTTGACTCACCTTATTTGGCCAACTAGAGTCGTATTGACCTTCCACCCCGTGTGTGTGGTTTGCAAATATGATGGCAAGTTCTTGTGAAAGACCTTCTCACTGCTATTGACCATTAGTCTTGAAGTACTCAGCTCACTTTCACTGCAGGAAAAAAAAAAGCAAAAGAGCATATTGGGGTTTATTTTTTGTCATATTGCTTCCCTTGGGCAAGAAAACCAAGGGGTGAATTTCATATGAATAGGTTATATTTTGTTGCAGCTATGTCTTGCTGGTAAAATGAAGGAATTTTCCTGAATACAGATTTTCATCATCATGAGTCACTATAAAGCATGTTTTTCAGACAGCACTGTTTACAACTGTTGTGTAACTGTCATGCTTTCAATTACCATTAAGATTCTTTATATAGTACAGACTGGTCTAAAAAGGTTCCTCCTTTTTGCCAGATTTCACATTTAACACTTCAAGAAATTTAATATATTATTATCTCACAGGCAGTTGTTTTCTTGAAAATCAATGCAGTGAAGATGGGGCCAACACAGAACCCACATCCTGTTGTAAAACTCATCATCATTATGGGTTGAGGAAATCACTTGATTGGTCGGTTTACTGCTCTAGGTTACTTTTAAACTAAATTATACATGAGAATATCTAAAATACCAATCGAAATGAAAACTGAGTTCTGAACAAAGGAGAAACCATAAACGCGTGGGTTCGGAAAGTGACAAAGAACTCAACACTTCCTTACAAGAGCCTACGGTAATTCACAGAAGCTTTCAGTCATATGTGCAACACAGGAAGCTGCTTTTCGCCTGTAACTAAACTACCACCCACGGCAAGCCTCTGCTAATCAGTTAAAATGTCAGTTTATGCGTTTGCACATTACCTTTCATTTATTTATTAATTGAATTCATCTTACAACCAGGATCCTAGATGGCGCATGACTCAAATATGGTAAAATTACATAGTTTACATTAGAGCATGCTCATATGCAGGTACTGACTTGTTGACTGTATTCAAGCTTGCAAACACACCTTTTCTGCGACACTCAGCCTCTGAGGTTTTCACACCTAAAATTCAGTAAGTGCAGGTTTATATTAACAGATGAAAGCTGTTGCAGTAAGATGTATTTGATGGAAGCAGATAAGCTTGTAGGAAAAGATGCATTATCTTCCCTTGTACTAATGAGGTTGTGCTGAAATCATTCACTCATTCATTTTCCGAACCGCTTATTCCTAATTAGGGTCGCATCTCAGGCGCCCATCTCGGCCGACTCTGGGCGAGGGCGGGGTACACCCTGGACAGCTCACCGGGCCATCGCACAGTCACACAACCATTTGCACTCACACTCACACCTAGGGGTGATTTGGAACAGCCAATTAGCCTACTGTGGGAGGAAACCGGAGTACCCGGAGGAAACCCACGCAAGCACGGGGAGAACATACAACTCCACACAGAAATGCCCGAGTTGGGAATCGAACCCAGGACCTTCTTGCTGTGAGGCAGACGTGCTAACCACTACGCCGCCGTGCCGCCTTACATACACTACCTGTCAAAGGTTTTAAAACACCCCCATTTTTCTAGTTTCCAGTCAAAGCATAAAACAAAAACACAGAATAAAAAACCTCTAAACACAGCCTTGATCCATACAAGTAAGCACTTTTTGCTGATGTTACAGCTGAACACACTCGTATCTTTCTTCTGAGGATGAAAATCAAATATTGTATGGAAGCTCCTCCCAACACTGCAAGTCTTTTGCACTTATGCTTGTTTTGCCTTCACCTTTTTGATGGATGTTCCAGGATTTGAAGCTTACCACCTTGTTCCTTTCACTCAAAATCCTCCGTTCACTGGTGAAGATCCTGTCTGTGTTCTTACGAAGGAACGAGCTTACGCACACGTGGTAACTTGGCGGCGCAACAGCGATTGGTAGGAAGTGGAAATGTCTGAGATTGAGTGTTAAGAAACAGAAGGGAAACGATTTCAAGAGAAAAAAAGATAATGTTAATAATATGATGGCGGCCGGTGCAGGGGTCATTAACACTCGCGTACAGGAGGAAACCAACGGTTTCAGAAAGACATCGTGGAGCCAATTGCATTTTATTTCCAGGAGACACCACCGTACTTCATCTTTCTTTAATCTACCTGGAAACTTTTACATTTGTGGCATTTGGCAGATGCTCTTATCCACTTTATACACCTGAGCAATTGATGGTTAAGGGCCTTGCTCAAGGGCCCAGCTAGTGGCAGTACTGGAGAGTAAACCCCTGACCTTCCCCGTTGCCTTAACCACTGAGCCACCGCTGCCCCTTTAGGGAAGTTCGGACATACCATGTTTGGAAAGATGAGTACTGGTTGATGGATGTGGATATTTCTCGTGCTTCACAAAGCTGCACTTCTTTTACTTTCTTTTTAGATGAATACAAAATCGAAACCTTGCAACAGCCATGACAGAGTCCCCGTACGACCTGGTCATATTTCCCATGTCTTTATTTCTTTCTACTTCCTTGCTTTAACCTGTTATGGGCTCATGGACTGTCCTAAATAAAAATAAATGATTCATTGATCAATACGTTCATTACTCTTAATAATATGCGGATGTAATAAAATCAATGGGGCAGCCGGGGCCGAAAGGATCGAAAAGCACACGCTAAATACCACACCTTAGGGTCGCTGGTTCAGTTCCCGAACCAGCAGGGAAAATGTGTGACAGCGGGAGGAGTGAGCAGCACCTTCCCTTTCTCCACCTTCATGATTCATGTGCAATTGTACAAGGCTCCTAACCCCCAACTGCTCTCCGATGCCGAGTGCTCACTTCGGATGGGTTAAATGCAGAAGCCAAATTTCCCTCGCAGGATTAATATCATAATTTTAAAAATCTAATCAAAATCACTGAGATCGTGGTAGAAATGTTTATTTTATTTTTTTTATAGTCACAGATTGTAACATCATTCTTTCTCGACGGTTTACTCTGCAACAGGCCGAGGGATTAAGCTGTTAAACAGGATCTACTTGATCTGTGACTTGTCAATAAGAGACAGGAGGGTTTAAGCAGTGTTCACCGTATTCAGTACTCACTCTCATTGTTCGGTACGTTAAAGATAACGCACTACAACTTTCCCAGATTTACAACGAAAGCTCCTAAAACCGCAAAGATAAGTTTCATTCTGTCCGAAGACAAAAATCATAGAGACGTTTCAACGGTTCAACCATTCAGTATTTACTTCTTACTACAGGAATTATTACTTATTATGATTAGGAGTATATATAGAAATAGGAATAACTATTTTATCTGGATATAGATTATCAGAACCGTATATAAATAAAGATTATTAGGACTGTATCCAGGAAACAGCTGTAAGGATTATATTTAGATAGGAACTGATACTGTAAGGGATTTAAGGGATTCAATCCTAACAAAAGATCAAGATCAGCCTACTGTGTAGAAAACGATCACCCCCTGAAAAATACCCACATGGTGTTGTTTTGCAGCTTGAAATGACACAAGTAATTATTTTCCCGATGAGACGGTCGTTCAACCTGGAATTTGGAAAATCAGATACTTGGGAAATATCCAGCTTGTCTGATTTTATTCCAGTGATTTAAACCCAGTTAATATAAATCAAATATTATATTGTGTGTAAACTTTGGACTGGAACTTTGCACTGGACATGTTGGTGATTCCTGATATCCACATCGATGCAGATTGGCTGCTGTTCTGCCATGACCTGCCATGAGCCTGTTTTCTTCTGTCCACTGTCTTCTGGTCAGATTGTGGAACCCGGGCAGCCGTTGCGTGGGGTCCGCTACCAGTTTCCCTTCTCCTCTTTCTAGGCTTTCTTCATGTCAAAATTTTCTATTTTTCGCTTTGAAAAAGGGTTTTCTCGACCTTAATCTTCACTCATTCATTCATTTTCTGAACCGCTTAATCCTAACTAGGGTCGCAGGGAGGCTGGCGCCCATCTCAGCCGACTCTGGACGAGAGAGCGGGGTACGCCCTGAGTAGCTCACCAGACCATCGCAGGGCAACACCGACACAAAACTATTCACACTCACTCTCACACTTAGCGGCGATCTGGAACAGCCAGTTAAGTCTACTGTGCATGTTTTTGGACGGTGGGAGGAAACCGAAGTACCCTGAGAAAACCCACGCAAACACAAGGAGAACAAACTCCACACATAAACACCCCGAGCCCGGGGTGCACCCAAAAAACCTTTTACTGGAATCGTCTCGACGTCTGAACAAACAAAAACAAAAACAACAAACATGACCATCATTATTAATTAACAATCCAACTACAACAGAAACAAATAACAACAACAACAACAACCTAAGTTCTTAAAATAAAAGAATTGAAAGAAAAAAAGAAAAGAAGGAAAGACTTGAAAAAGAAAGAAGGAAAAAGGAAAAGAACGAAAGAAAAGAAAGTATTGAAAAAAGAAAAGAAAAAGAATTGAGATAAGAAAGAAAAAAAAAGAAAAAGAATTGAGATAAGAAAGAAAAAAAGGAAAAGAAAGAAAGAAAGAAATTAACATATTTGGTCGGCCTGCAGATCAATCAGTCAAGGCAGGACGACTCTAAATAAGAATACGGTAATAAAAATACAAAAAATACTGTTTTCGCTAAACATTCTTGAATTAATTAACTAAGGATTACAGACGCAAAACAAACAATGAAAGAAAGGAAAATAAAAACGTGACTTTTTAATTTCTTCAACAGTAGTTTGCGATTCATTGGATGATGGCACTCCCCTGTTCCGTAGCCGTGAAACAGATTAGCGGTGAATTATAATAAACTCGCACACAAATGACTTTTAAAGTGATTAACCACGGCGGGCGTGGAACTCATCAGCGTCCGGTCCAGATCAGGGAGAGATGCCACGATCAGGTGCACACGGGGTGGTACAGGGGCGTGTCCTCACACAGACTCGTTAACGGCTTTAACTGCGTATATATCGTCACGTTTTTGCTTGATGATTGGGATCTGTTGACGGACGTCAGCCAAGTACTGCAGGTCTACAAGAGAACCCAGAATAAAGGATCACGACCAGGAGAACAACATTCTCAACTTATGCAGCGAGTAGCACGAATAAATCTCACCGATATCGGCGTAGATGACGCTCTCTTCTGATTGTGCTTTAGTGATCACTTCACCCCTGCAGGAGAAAAGAACACACTCAGTATGGAAACCTTCCTCCCGTTACGTCTGTGCAGATCAATCAGGGCCGCGTTATGATATTTTTACTCCTCCCTGTTTATCTCCACCAAATTTTCATCATCGTCATCATCATCATCATCATCTTCCACTTGACCCGGGGTCGGGTTGTGGGGGAAGCATTCTAAGCAATCTAGACGTCCATCTCGCCAGCCACTTCCGGAGGGGACACTGAGGCGTTCCCAGTCCAACCGAGAGACGTAGTCCCACCAGCATGTTCTGGGTCGACCCTGGGGTCTCTTCCTGGTCGGACATAACCAAAACACCACACCAGGAAGAGAGGCATTCTAATCAGATGCCCGAACCACCTCAACTGGCCCCTCTAAACGCAGAGGAGCAGCGGTTCTACTCCGGGAGGAGCTTCTTTGCTGTGAGACGGACGTGCAAAACCAGAATAAACAGTACAACAGACTCATGTTCACTGCAGACGTGAGTAAAGCTGGGTGATATATCGATAAATGATTATCGCGATATTATCAGCCAACTGAATATCGTTGATGAGTATCATGATTTAGCAGAAATGTGTCTTACATGCAGTGTTTTCATCCACATGAGTTCATCAATAAGTACGTAATGTGAAATGATCCGTAGAACTAGCAGAATAAATAGTAAACAACGCTGTTGGATGCTTGAATCTGATTGGTCAGAATGCAGAAGGTGTTGATTTATGTTCCTCTGGAGAAAAAAAATGTACAAGCATGGAAACTGACCCAGTGATTAAAACCCACAGTACTCACCAGGGGTTAACCACCGAGCTGTGACCCCAGGCTACGTAACTGGCACTGTCGTCTCTCGCTGGAGAAGCCGTGGCGACGTACACCTGATTATCCACCGCCCTGTTGCAGCGACACACAAAAGCAACACTGAAACACAAAAGCAAACCCCAACACACATGCAGAAGACAAGAGGAGCTCTCTGACGCAGGAGGTACTGACCGTGCTCTCTGAAGCAGCTCCCAGTGAGCGGGTCCCGTGGTCATGTTAAAGGCTCCGGGGTAAACCAACAGCTGACAACCTGCACTGCCAACACGGGAAAGGGGGGTGGGGGTGGGGTGGGGTGGGGTGGGTTGTCAGAAACGCAGCTCCATCTTTATTTACAGTACATTCTACATTTTTCCTCGAAGGAGTGCAACAGCTCATTCGTTCCAGACGCTCCACATTTAGGGAAGGAGTCTCCAGTGTCAGCGAATAGTTTCTTATTTATTTATTTATTATTTATTTATTTATTTATTTTGCTGTACGCTGTCATCTTGAGAAGAGAAGAACATCAAGATGAAGACAAAATAAAAAAAAGAGTATCAACGGGCGAGAACAGAAGAGCCGTGTGGCTGCTACACCACTTTAGAGATGAAGATGAAGACGAGACATTAAAGGATTAGTTCCAGAAGGTGGCAGTAATGTGCAGTAAAGTAAAACCTGAAATTAAATAAAAGGTAGAAAGTCGTTCTTGTCACAGAACACTCGGTGTATCCCCAACATCTGGGGGCGGCCTAACACACTCGGAGGGAAAGCGCTATCCGCCTCTTTTGTACGAATGAGCTCACAGACGCCCATGGATTGGCTGGCGATAACTGTGAGTTACAGAGAAGCGTACGCCGCCCCTCGTTCCCGTGAGAGCTCGACCAATTAGCTCCCATGGACACCCGGTCGCCAGTGGGTGCGGCATTAACCTGGATTTAAACTTGCGATCGCCAGGTTG